>BPLS01000570.1:90620-98120 GCA_019656275.1 Rhododendron kiyosumense
TTAGAACAGAGGTGTTAGTTCCTTTATTGATGTTTAAAGGTTCTAACTGTAATTCGTAAATGTTTTTGTTGCATGTTCGAAGTGGCTTAGACATTATATTTATTAAATGCTTTAAATGTATTATCTGCCACTTTCTTCTCTTAGCTTGATATATGTTGTTGGGCTAATCCAGTGTAATCTTTCCTTCTAGTTATGTATATCTCTGCTTCTGTCATCGATAATATTTCCTCCTTGTCACCGCTGTCATCTTTGTCACCATGCACACCTCTTTGTGTGCACCTTTGTGATTTGTCTTCCACTTGCAAGATGGGATTGTGTGTGTGGGGATTATCTCCTTGATATACATTGTTGAACGGTTGAACTTGGCCCCATTCCTCACAGCTTAAGCTTTTTGATGTAACACCGTTTGTAAATGTCAAGGTGCCGTACAAAGTTGGTAATCGGACTGCTTATGGTTGACTTTACCTACTAATTCATGCAAAAATAAAGATCTCTACGTTAGAAATGCCATGACTCATTTGTGGTATATGATCATTCATTAATGTCGTTTTTGGTTTCTTAAGTGGCGGGAACGGCTAGTTGGTGCACTGAGAGAATTGGAAGTTGAGAAAACGCCTCACAAAGTTGGTCAGATCAATGGAAGTGTGGAGCAAAAGGATGATTCACCAAGTACTCAGGTATAATGATAGCCTGATAGGGTTTACCTTCTCACTTCTTCTAGAAACATTACCAACCCAATTACTCGGGTATGCGTGGATGGCTGAGATACTTGATAAGTGTTGAATTTCTGCAGGAGGAGAAGTCTTCAATTAGGGGATGTGAGGCTGTGAATAGTTATACTGGGAGGAAAAGATCTGGAGTAGAGGGTGTTAGTGATGTTGATGATGATATGTCTGGAAAACGCATCAGATCAACACCTATTGTTTCAGATGGATCAGAGCAAGATTCAGAGCAAGATTTAGATGGAGATCAGGTTGACATTCCTCCTACTAGACACACAAAATCCAGAGATGTGGACAATGGACCTGTGCACCAACTTGTTGGCATGTTTGGTGCATTGGTTGCTCAGGGTGAGAAGGCTGTCGAATCTTTAGAGATTCTTATTTCTAGTATCTCTGCAGACTTGCTAGCGGAAGTAGTTATGGCTAATATGCGCCACCTTCCTCCCCATCTCCCTAAATCTGAAGGGCACGAAGAACCATTGGTGAATATGAACTCTCGTCCAAATAGTGTTAGCTGTGATACAGAATTCAAAAATCTTTCATCAATTTTGACAGAATTGCTTTCTAGTTCCGCTGCTCCTATGCAGATGGATTCTTTGTTAGATGGCAAACATTCTTCATGGATTGATATGGAGGTATAATTATCTCTTCTTAATACTCTAAATCGATAAATTTTTGTGGGTTAGGTTTCTCATCAGCCCAGGCCCCAGACTGACAAGTTTTGTACATACCAGCTTTTTGGTGCATTTTTCTTATTTTGATGACTTCTTGCCCTTTCCTATGAAATTGGGTTATGATTTTGTTCAAATGGAGTGACTTAATACTTGAACTTGCAGAGTTCTCGGGGGGATGAGGACCCGCCTGTGGTTGCTGCAGCTGATAATGATTCGTTATGTGCTGGGGTGAATTATGAAAATGAAGAAGCGCCAGTACCTTTACCTGTTTCTTCTTCTGCTGAAATCCCATCTATTATTCGGCCTGTGGTTGCTGTGGCTAATAAGAGTTTTATGCCATCGGAAGTCCTTGACTACGGGAATCTTGAGGGCGAGATACCTGGTCTGGATTCTGCTTCTCATAGCGATGGATTGGCTGAAACACCAACTGTTTCATCATTAGCGCCCACTGATTTAGAAGATGCCAGTCAAGAGCAAGTGACTAGTGTGGGTAGGTTGTCTTTGGAATTAATGCCATCGATATCAACTGATAGGTCAGAGGAACTTAGTCCCAAAGCAGTCGTCACAGACGCAAGCAGCATTAACTCCTCAACAGCAACTTCTTCAGGACTCTCTACTCAGCTTGTCCTGCCCAAGATGTCAGCACCTGTTCTTGACCTTTCTGAAGAAGAAAAGGATCAATTGCAAAAGTTGGCATTTACACGCATAGTGGAGGCTTATAAGCAAATAGCTACTGCAGGTGGTTCATGTGTCCGCTTTGCTTTACTTGGCCGTTTAGGAATTGAGGTAACAACCTTCACTTGGTAAATTATAATCATCTTCTTGTAGCTCTCATCTTAATGAGCTTGATGTTGCAATTTCATGTTCACTGGGTTTGTTAATAATAATTGCTTAATTCTCTTGTTTCTATCTTTTGTTTTCTTTTCATCAGCGTTCTTATTTTTTTTCTTGGTATCATATTCTTGTGAATGACCTAGTTTGCCAGGTAGTTGTTATAGCATATTGGAGCAGCATTTGTTTCTATTTGGCATAATATATCTTGTGCATGTTTCTTACCAGGTAGATGTTTAGAACCTCTTAAATAACTCGGATGCCTATTATGGAGATCACAATCTTGGTGTAATGAATGTCCTGATCAGGGAGATGTTTGTGTTTATGTAGTCTTGGAATGTCTAATGGGTCATGGGCATAAGCTAGTTTCGGACAATTTGATTTTCGAAGAGCTGTACTGTTTGAAATCCATGTAGATATAGCCAATTATATCAATTATTGTTGGTGTGTCATGCTTAGCTTCTGGAATGTTTTCATTATTTTTGTTTCGTGGTGAGCGATTATACCCTTTTGCAGTTGCCGTATGATAATGATGATGCAGCATAGTTTGAGTTCCTTGGTTACTAGTTGCTGCAGGAACAAATGAGTTCTGGAAAAAATCGTTGAACGATTATTATGCTGCAATGTAAATCTCATTGACAACTATGTTGACTTTGTGACCTCATGGATGCTATAAGAAGAAATAATTTTCAATAACCATGGCATAAAAGTGAAAAAATCTCTGTAGTTGGAAATAGAGATGCCAAGGCATGCCATAGACTTCTTAGCCGTTGAAAACTTCTGTTCCCTTGCAACTGCGCCTCTCTATTCCCTGTTCTCTCGAGTCACCTGAAGACAATTGCCAAATTAATCTTTATTTTTCATGTTCTGTCATCTCTTCTAGTTATTAAGACAGTTGTTGTAAACAGCAAAAACAGCTGATAGATTTCTTTATCCAGTGCATGGAGCTTATTTATCTCAGTGTGTTGTTTGGCTACAATTTTTTATATCTTCTCTAACATTTGTCCTAATTGCAGTTCCCCATTGAGGTAGACCCCTGGAAAATACTACAAAAGCACATATTTTTGGATTACACGAATCATGAGGTAAGTGAATATTCTGAGTTTATTTTATGTGCTAGACCGTTCTGTTTTGTTGATTGGTAAATATTGCCTCTACTAATTTTGTTTTAAGACTTTCTGTACTGTGTTTCCCCATAACTAAAATTTTGAAGTAGAGGGTAGATAAAATAAAGAGAATTATTTCAAGTTTTGTATTCCTTTTTGTTGTGCTTGTTTGCTAGTTCTACATCTGGACTTTCCTTTGTTTAGGTTTTCGGGGTAAGACTTGATTCACAATTAGTTTTCAATGTGGAACTTCTGAGGTTGAATTGATAGAGGTTAATAGGGAAGGACTAACAGGGTAATGTTTCTCATCAAGCAACAAGTGTCAAGACCAAAAATTCCTCTCAACTTTCTTGACAATATCTGAGCTCTTCTAGGAGTTGTACTTGGTTGTTGCTCCACTTGCTTAAGAATCGAGTGTTGATTTACTCTGAGGTTTAATTGGGGTTTTTGTGTGTGGGTGGGTTGGGCCGGGGGGTGGGTTGCGGACGCTATGTCTTGATTCTGAATTTCAAGTGCACTGGTTTAACAAGATTAGATATGCCAAGATGCATTCTGGCTCTTTCCTAGGGTGTCAGAGCCTTAGAATTGCCTGCTCACCATTGAAACACCACCTAGAGAGATGATAGTGTAGTATTTGACAGTTGCTTAATCTTTTGATCACTTTTTTCCCAGCTTATCAGATGTAGTCATTCATAAAGTTGTCTATTTATTCTTATCTCATTCATTAGTTCCAAGTCCAACCATACCTTCGTGCCAAATTTGTCCTTCCCTTCCTGCCCATGCATTATACTGGTTTCTTTGTGTTGTGTATGCACTTGTATGGGGTCTAAAGAGTTATTCGGCTGGTTCTTCAGGATCATACTTCGACCAATTTTAGCACTTGACAACATGCTTAGGATGCACGTCAGTTATTATTGGTTTTTGAGAGTTGCTTGGTTATTATAGCATGCCTAATTTTCTCTTGGTTTTAGAATTTGACTGTACTACATCTATTCTCATGGGTGTCTAGTTGTTAATTTTTGTCCCTTGGGATGATCCAGGACCAAGACCATCCTTTAACTTCCGAGTGGTAGGAGATAAGGCTTTGTCGAATTCCATGTTTTAGTTTTGAGAATGAGCTAAGTTTATCGTGAATTGCTATTGCGATATCATCTACATATGCATGTATTGGTAATTACCAAAAATAATTATCTTCACAGATCTTATAATGTATTAATGCGCAAATGTGAAAAGTGAGCTTTTGTGATGGAGTATTTTTGATAAAACCTGGAGTTACTTAATTTGTTGAAAAGATTCTTCTCTTGTGTTTCTTTGAGAGGTTCTTCCCCTTCTTATCTTGATTGTACAGATATTAGGCTTTGGATATGCAGTTTTTGACTTTTTGTTCTATTTTGATTGGCTTGCATTCTGCTCAACTTAGTTCTATCCATAGAAAAATTCTTTTTGTTTTTTCAAGAAAATGAACTGAGATCAATAATGGGATGTCTCCAGGGACATGAGTTGACATTGCGCGTCCTCTACAGGCTGTTTGGAGAAGCAGAAGAGGACAGAGACTTGTTTTCCTCAACAACTGCTACATCTGCATATGAAATGTTCCTTCTGACTGTGGTATGGATCCTCTTTAGTTAAATCTTTTTTTATCATATACTGCTGCAAGGAGCATGATTTATTGTTTTTTCCTTTTTCATTTCAATGCAGGCAGAAACACTTCGTGATTCTTTTCCAGCTTCTGACAAATCTTTGAGTAGATTACTAGGTGAAGCTCCTTATCTACCAAAGTCTATTTTCAAACTGTTAGAATGCCTGTGTTGTCCTGGAAGCAGCAATAAAGATGGGGAGTTACAAACTGGAGATCGAGTTACCCAAGGACTCAGTGCTATATGGAGCCTGATTTTGCAGCGGCCTCCTATTCGGGATGTCTGTTTAAAAGTTGCTTTACAGGTTGATTTCTCAATTTTCTGGATTTGATTCTGTTGTCTTTATTTATTTATGATATGTGTTTTCTGACATTGTGACCTGGAGGTCACGGGTTCGAGTTGCGGAAACAGCCTCTTTGCTTGTAGGGGTAAGGCTGCATACATCAACCCTTCCCTAGAACCCGCAATGGCGGAAGCCTCGTGCATTGGGTTTGCCCTTCTTTTTTACACGTTTTCTGACGTTGTGAAGGTTTTATAGGCCTTCTTCATCAGCCATTTCCACCTTTCTTACAATTGTGACAATCTTTATTAAAGCTTGACTCCACAGATGAACTCTACATTTTCACTTATTTTTGTGGCTTTTCTAGATTTATTTTTGTTCTATGAGAAGAACTGAAATGATCCTTAGAAGGGGAAAAGAACATTTTGACAAACGATTCATTCTTGGATAACTGAAGCTAATGGAATTGAGTAGGCTGTAGTGGGCTTATAATACTATGGTATACACTGAAGGGTCCCTGAACCTTAGTTGCAGGAACCTCCTATCAAGGTGGCGAATCTACCTCAGAGCCTTGCTTCCGCGCTCCCAAGTCAGATTCTCCTAGGAACCTCGCTCCCAACAAAAATAGAACCCCTTAGTCATAAAAATCCCAAAAGAAACACAAGTAAAAGATACCAAGTAAGAGAAAACTTGAAGTTATTATAAATTACCAGATAAATATTTACCCAAATCTGCTCAAGTACGATAAACATGAAATTTATCTATATCCCCTAAGACAGCTATTGCAATGATAGGAATTACAAATTACAACGTTTCTTCTATTTCATGTTTATTTGTATGTATATATTATTCCTAAGCGCTTCCTCTGGCGCTCCCAAATGAGGAGCTTCTATGATCCTCCGCTCCACCCACCTCCGCCTCTGACCCCACTCCACCCCCGCCCCCACTTTGTGTAACTAAGCCCTGAACTTGTTACTTATTGGTGCATTATTTCCTAAGGGATGAAGTTGCAAAGTTCCCAGTTTCTAGATTTCTTGAGTGTCTAAAACTATTTTTACCTTTCTTATCCTAATCGGATACATTTGAAATTTTGTTACATTTCTGGTTCTATTTGAGTGGAAACTTTTTTTTCCTTCACATTCCATTTTCTAACTTCTCTCTTTCTTTGACCCCTGAAAAGAGTGCTGTTCATCAGTTGGAGGAAGTGCGCATGAAGGCTATACGTCTGGTACCCTCCGTACAACTTTCTTATGATTAAATGAAGTTAACCTCCTCTCATTTAATTAATCTAGTTTTTGGTTTGTCTTTCTACAGGTGGCAAATAAGCTTTATCCTCTATCATCAATTGCTCAGCAGATTGAAGATTTTGGGAAGGAAATGCTGTACGCCATAAGCCATGGTGATCATACTATCGACAGGGTTGATGGCAATGGATCTGAATTACAAAAGGTAACCTAATTATGCTAACTCTCTAATGCTAATAATGCTCAATTGATGCAATAAAAATAATCTTTTACTGTTTACAACAACCAGGGCTCTTTTACTGTAACACTAGTAAGTACTATTAAAATGTCTAGAAATGTATTACTGTGTCAGTTAATTGCATTATGCAATGATATTAGTACTCTGAATTTCATGATGCATTCGATAACTTGCGTAAACGACAAAACAGTTAGTCTTCTTTTGTTTTCTTGCTTATACAGTTGTATGACTATCTATTCGTTTGGACAATAATACGTCACAGAGTAATATGCTGTTTTATTCTGAGAAGACATTCGCTTTCTATCTCATTATATACCATTCATTTTAGAACAACACACAACATCCAACCCTTTGAACCATTATTAAAGCTAGAATAAAGGGTAAATGTTTGGACAGAGAAACTTAAACCTTGTACTCGAATGCTGATGCTTGAAGTAGTACACAATTCGCTACTTATAGTGTTTCCCGTAATATTTTGGGCTTGTAGGTGTGAATGTCAATATTGTTTTTTTTTTTTTGATCGGCAATGCCAATAATGTTTTAGCAAGTCTTAGCTAGCATTACCTCTTTGTGAGTCCACACAGCATCACGCTTATTGAAAATATAGGTGACATAGTGGTACTTCAGCAATTGCTAACTTTTTACTCCTTCTCCCGAATTTTCAATGTCTGTGACAAATAGTTTTTTCTGGTTAATACTCCATCGCCCTCATTTTGAAGATGGGAACTGTACAATTTTTTGCGTTTCTTTTAATTGTGGGTGATAGGA
>BPLS01000570.1:103120-125555 GCA_019656275.1 Rhododendron kiyosumense
GGATAGAAAATCTAACCGTGCACGTAAGCCCACAAAGCACGGGGAGTTATGTACAAATGCCTGCACATTGAGCAAACCACTGGGGGTGTAAGTGAAGTTTGCCCTATATCTACCTTAGGATCAAATTTTTTTGGATCATCTTATTCATTGGGTTGGTGGTCAAAACCTGAGCCTACTAACCTCTTGATGCAGGGAGGCATGTTGAAAAAGGAGATCGGGCAACAAGATCGCAACAACTCTTCCTTAAACCTATTTAGTCTGAGAATACCCAGGAATAAAGGCAACAACAATTGGTTGATTCACATAGAATACCCAAAAGTTGGCATAAAAGAGAATACTCTTTATAATTTCATTAATCATAAAAAAACTGAATAGCCCTAAGGCTTATAACTCAATTTATAGTAGGAGAAACCCTACACACTAGGAAATAAGGAAAAAGGAAACTACCAAAATTGGAATCGAGTTTTCTTGATCAAATAATTCTTAAAAGGAAACTAAATAAACTAAATTGAAAAACTAAATAATGTAGACACTTATTTATATAATTGCAAGATTCCTAACAAAATAACTAAAACAAAAATAAGGAACTTTATATTCTATTTCTTAAATGATATAATATTTCCATTCTGCATCACCTCTAGGTTGTGGTTTCGAATATGTGGACAACCACAAAGGTTAGAAGGTTAGTTGTATACCCAATTTAGATCTCCCAGGCACCATTACCGGCATTTTTTTTTTGGTTTAATGTTCACATTCTCAATTTCACTTGGTCTTAGTTTTTAAAAATCATCTTTGTGGGTAAAATCATCTCAGTTTTTAAAAATCATGTTGTGTGCAAAGATACGAGTCTAATGGGTTTGAGTGAACAAATGGCCCTTGACAGAGCTCAATGGAGAAAAAAGATTCATGTAGCCGACCCCAATTGATTGAGGCATAAGGCTCGGTTTGGTTATGTACTATTGTGATGCATTGAGCTGGAACCTGAAGTGTGGATTAGTCTCTTGACTTTTTAGTTGATTATGGAATTTAAACCCATGGTGTGTTTGTTTAAACCTCTATGACTTCTACTTTTATGTTTTATCTTAGCCATTCTTGAAGGCCTAATGAAAAACCTGCTATGGTCTATGGAATGTTGTCCAAATTTGGGCAAGTCTTGGTGTTGACTAAACTTAGATGTTTAAACTCACCTCTGAGTTTAAACTTCTGAATTTTGCTTTCAGCCCACAAGTCTTCCCAAATTGCTTGTTGGCGTTGCAATATCCCCCAAAGGGAAAATGATTTGATGTCAAATTTGACTCTTGTATCTATTCAAACACTAAGTGTCCCCATAACTGAATTTCCGAGGTTGCCTACATTGTCAATTTCAACCTCCTTCGTTGAGCTTAAGTTGCATGACCAAGCAAAAGCTTGGAAGCTACTAGGAACAAAAATCTTGCCTGAAAACTTGAGTACTCTGCTAGGGTCTTTTGAAGCCCCCTTTTCCCCCCTAAGCTTCACGATTGTTTATCTAATGTTTCGTGGCTATTTTATAAAAGGATGTGCAATGACACCTTTTTTCTGCACTAGTATCGTCTATTTTGCAATGTATCAAATATTTAAAGAGCTGTATTGGTGCCATGTTGCAGGTGGAATTCATCATGGAAATCCTCTCACGTCTTGTAAGCAAGCAGGTGACTGTACATAAAACATTGTTATTAACTGTGTGTTGCACTCCAAAGGCCAGGCGTATTAAACAACATATTGAATATGCTGCTGCAGATTTGGAAATACCCGAAGTTGTGGGTAGGATTCTTGAAGTGTGCCCATTTAACCAAGCCTCAGTCTTTTAGTGTGTTGCTTCAGGTGTGTTTTGCTTGTTGCCGCAAACCATTTCTTTAGAAGTCTAATTCATGTTATCTCAATCTTCTTTAACTGTTTCTCTTTTTACTATTCTACGTACTTTGTTATGACTCACCCTCTTGTTAGGTTGTACTTTTCTGTCTTTTTGCTAGCCTTAAATGAGTTAAATCTTCAGTAACATGCTTAGAAAAATACTGGGTGATATACACCTATCTCCCTGATATTTTTGCATCATACACTTCCCTCATTTGGGGTCTGGAAATGACAGAAACCTCCTTTATGTTTGGTCTTCAGTTACTAGTTCAGCCTCCTGGAAGTAGGGATATAAGTCAACCTTTTTCTAGTGATTAAGCATTGCGTTGAAAGAGCAAACAATGTAAAAGACATGAGGATATAATTCTACCTTGAGCGAGGAGAGGTATCTCTCTTGATTTCATTGAGGCTATTTAATCTTCTCTATTGTCACCACTTGGTCCACCAGAGTTCACTCAGGGAGAGATCTCTTTTACAATTCAATCTGCTGAAACAAGTTAACTTTCAATCTTCATCAAACATTCTCCCTTCATCCTGCCACACTTGCTGTAGTTGGCAATTACTACCGTGGCAGGCAACTTTTACCATTACAATTTCATATCCCAATGGTGTTTTAAGCGTACACGAAACCTCAAAATCCACGGGAGCTAAAGCCCTCCATGCTATCAAGAATCCATCAACATGCAATACCACAGCCAGCTGGTAACATCCTGCATAAACACAAAACCTACTTTGACCTATAGTCTGACAACTCACCATTAACGTTATTACAATTGAAAACCAGGAACATGCAACTATGCAAGTCCACTTGTTTAGACAAATTATATGCATGGTCCACAGTGGCGGAGCCAGGATTTAGGTCTGGAGGTGACGCTGTTTAACCGAAATCCACTGCTATTGTTGTACATTTTTAGTGACAATATGAAGAAAAAGGTTAAGTGTAAAGTTAGGCTTTGTCCTGGACTTTGTGTTTTGTTAAAACCAAAATAAAGGTTTCCTGTGGTCCTTAAATGGAAGTCATTGAGATATTTTTGTATGATCCAAACGATTCATTTTTTAAATCACTATCTTTCCATCAGTGGTGTGAACAATCAAGTTGTTTGGGTACTGGTAGGTGCCTAATCCATTAGACTATTGGAGTAAAATAACACTTGTTTTGAAACTGGGGGTGGCCTGTGCCACACCCACCCCCAAGCTACCTCCGCCCCCATGCATGGATAAACCATGATGGCTACATGGATTCATTTGCATCCTGTTATTTGTGATGATGGATAGTGGGCGGCTTTATAGTGGAGACGGCCACAAGGCACCGCATTCACTCTCAAAATAATCTCTTTCTGCACCCCGTCTTCTGGTGTTGAATTTAACCAGGGCAGATTCCTGTACATCACTTCTTTTGGAGCAGCAATACCATCATTCCCTTCCTCTATCATATGTACAGCTGTCAATCCAGAGCGTGAAAATAATCAGCTCAGACATTCTCTCAAAATACCAGAACATCGCATGAACACAGAATTTGATTATTTTGATTTGAAACCCATGTGGTCAGGGAGGCCTGGTTAGGCAATCGGAGGTCAGAATTTGATCTGATCTCATACTTCATTGTCGGTACCCTCCATATTGATGAGCAGCATAACTGCAACCATCTTCAACTGTGGGACCACCATTATCTCTAAGACTCTACTGTGGGACTACCATCTCTTTTTTTAGAAAGTGATGGGTCGGTCTGGGTTGGGTTTGGCCCAGACCAGCCACCCGACCAAACTACATCAGGTTACAGAAAACAAGACCCCCACTTGACCGATCAGATCTTCGAAACCGTCCCTTAGTGTCTCTCGGTTCAGCAGTCGGGTGCGGTCGGTGTCGACGGGTTGATTCGTGCAACATTTCTCACAATAAATCAAAAACAGGAGAAAGAAGTGGGAATACAGAGTGAAAATGGAGCATATATACAGATGTATATACATGTCTATACCTCTGTTGTGGTTAGTTCCAAGAATTGAAGAACTGTTATGAAACCATAGGGCATATCAGATCTGATGGAGAGAAGAGAGGTTTAGGATGGATGGGAGGGGAGGTTCCTATCGTTTCAGCTTCAATGCTTCATGTGGGAGATGATGAAAATGGAGTCAATTGATCAAAATAGGTTGGTTCAGGTTCCCATCGTTTCAGCTCCAATGCTCATGTGGGAGATGATGAAAATGGACTCAACTAATCAAAATAGGTCGGTTCGGGTTCTCTGGATATTTAAATGTTCCACCTGTTAGCCGACCGACAATCTGAGAATGATTGTGAGTGGGACTCGCAGCCGACCCTCGTTGGTCACTTTTTTTGCTCGGATCGGTCGGGTGATTCAGATCCTTGCAAACCCCTAGTAATTGAAACTCATACCCGCTCAGCTACCAGACCAGAGGAGCCCAGACAGGTCAGGCAGTTAGGATGGTAGGCTTTATTATCGATTGAAACTCCCATGTGTTTCTATGTGGTTAGTTTTATGAGTGTGTGTGATGGACATGCATTGTCTCCCAAGTGTCTGATGACCCTGATGTGTGTCTGGTAGTAGAAAATAAAAGAAACTAATGGGGCACGTTTAGACAAGTGTTCAACTTGCGTCTGATGTCCACAGTTGCATGCCACCGTTATATAAGTGTCTGTGATACTTAGGCTCTTGATAGCTTAGTTCCTCTCTTTCTCGGCAGACTTAGTTCCGCCTTCATAGAAGGGTCCATGCTTCTTAGGCTCTGTTTGTCTTAGTCACACATTCAGTTCAATCTTGTGATCATTGATGTGATGTCATGATGTTATTTTGATGGTCCTTTTTTTTTTTTGGCAGCTACCTCCGACACAGCTTGAAAATGCTCTCAATAAAATGGCAGCACTTAGAGCCCCATTGACTGCTTATGCTAGCCAGCCAAATATACGATCTCCACTCCCGAGGTTCACTTGAACTTTTTCTCATGCAAAAAATGGAATAACATTCCTTGTTGCTTATCCTGATGTGAACCTGGATTGACTGTGACTTTTTGGTAGGTCTGTGTTGGCGGTTCTTGGAATTGTATCAGAACCTCAAAATTCAAGTCAGGCACAAACAACTCCAGCTCATACTGGAGACATAGGTGATTCAGATATGGAGGCAGTGACGGAAAAGTCTAAGGAGTCATCAAGTGGGAACTAGCTTGAGTTAAATGTGCATCTGCATTCTCGGCAGGGATGGTGAGAAAACAAAATACGTGAATTCAGTAAATTTTTTTTTTCAGGCTTCTTGACTCGGGGATTATGCCTCATTCCTTGACATTGCTGTTATTACAGCATGTTTCCAATGTAGGAAGGTTAGCGGGAGTTCTTCAAGTGCGACGAGTAATATAACATCTGATTGTTGCAAATTTGTCCAAGTACTGTAAAGTTTTAAGTGTCATGTACATTTATGTTATAGTAGTATGAGTTCTCGTAGTGTTGTAAAGAAATAGTTTCAGAAATCTGCCTTCTACTTCAAGCAAGCTGGCATTATTTTAGTCTTCTGCGTTTGTTTCATTGTCATTTTTGGTTTCCTTAATCTTTCTGGAACCATTCAGCCGTAAGCTTGCAGGTTGAATTCATACGTTTGTTTTTCTGACGTGGATGAAGAAAACAATAGACAATTACGAAACACTAATCCTTTCAGAGTCTATAATAGCTGCAAACCCTAATGAAAATTCCCCAGTTGAGACGAGATCATCCTTTGAAGGCAGTCGAAGGCCAACCAATGAGCAGCCTTGTTCTCTCCGCAGCACCACCAGAACTTCCAACTTCTTGAACTTGCCCAAAATTTATGTCCTCCGCAAAAGCTTTAATCTCCCAAGGACAAATTGAATTTGTGAAGGGAAATCTAAATCCACAGCCAAGCCGCATGCTATACAATTTTTTTTCCAAGCGGTATATATCAGCGGCGGTTAGAAGGTAGTTAGTAAGTTAGTTTACAGGGGTCTAAAGGCTGTCATAATCTTAAACTATAAATGCCCCCAATGGCGGGGCTCCAACCACAAGGGAAGGATCAAGAAATACCATTGGCTACAAGCCCTTTGGCCTATGAAATATAGAAATCGAAGGTCCATCTCGTCCTCCGATTGATTTCTCACCAACTTAGCTTAGATTTTCATCTTACAAATATCGAACATAAACTTATGAGTGGTCCACGGTCATAAACTAAAGATTCATTGTCAGTGAACGATTCTCTTTACTTTTGGAAAAATTTCTCTAATATCCCTTCAACTTTGACTAAAAATTCATTTTGGCCCTCCATCTTTTAATTTCGGCATAAAAATATTTCGACTTTCCAATTTTTTTCAATATCATCCTTTGGAAGGAATCCGTTTTCTTTGAGTCTGCGCCGGGCCGTCTCCGGCCACCGGACGGCTAATCCAAACTGTCCAAAGATTCTAAAAAAAGAAACGAGGGGGCTCACGCGGGAATCAATTACATCCAATGTGTGTAAGGTGTTTGATCCAAATACCATATTTTTATGTATATATGTATGTATCCCTAAAGGATGACACTAAAAAAAATTGAAAAGTCGAAGTATTTTTATGCTAAAATTGAAAGGTGAAAAACCAAAATGAATTTTTGGTTAAAGTCGAAGGGACATAAAAGAAATTCTATTTACTTTTTGTTAAACTTTTCGTCGTAATGTTTGTGGTTAATGGTTCGTCTTGATCGGAAAAGTATAGAAATATGGATCGATATTGAAAATTGAAAAAAATTCATATAAGATGACACCTTAGACAAAAAAAATAACAGTTTGAAACTTTTTTCGTCTTTAGTGAACTTTTTTTTTTGCTTTGGTCACAATTTTTATTTTTCAGACTTCTCTCATCGAAACGGATGATTAATACAAAAAAATAATGCAAAACAAAAATAAATCGGCACAAAACTAATTAACGCAAACAAAATTTGAACAGGACAAAACCAAAAAAAATCCCAAATGTCAAAAAAGTCCTTATTAGTGGAACGGGGTCAATGAGCTTAGTCAAAGTCAAGACCAAAATAGTCCTCTCATCAAACATGCGGTCCGAGCTTGGAATCGAAGGGGCTTTAGTGCATCCTCTGCATTACATTGTATAGTGCGGTCGATCCGGTTCGAATTTAATCTAAACTTCTATAAATTCTAGCTGTCCATTATTTGGATAAAAATTCAAGTCGTCCATTACCGAGATGAACGGCCAAAATAAACACATTACACGTATAGTATAGAATGCACTATAGCACCCGGGTCCAAGCTCTGAGGACATCCCTAGTGGATGATTTTAATTAGCATATCATCTAGTGTCACAAGTTCAATTAAATCAGTGATTAACCGTTAGCAAATCCAATCATTTAGGTGTGCCTCGGTAAAGATTCTCTCTCCTCGATGATCTGAGAGAATATATTCTTCTCTCTTTCTCCAACCTTTCCACCAAGCCCACAAACTCCAATACCCATCTTTCTCTCTCTCTCTCTCCAAACCCAACAATCTCAGAACACGAATGTGTAAAACTAACGCATTGATCCGACATTAATCTTACATAGGAAGAGAAGAATAATTGTTTCAAGATAAGGTTTAGGCCGCGTTTTGCCTTTTTTTTTAAAAAAAAAGAGCACTCCGATTGGTTTAAGATTTTGAAAGTTAACTTTAACTCTCGGCACAGTTTTCAATAAATCTTTCTCTCTATCTCTCTCCACTCATTATCACTCCAACTCTCAAAAATAACTTTCTAAAAGTTAAACCAAACAAAGCCGAGATAATTTTAAGTTTAAATATAATAAAAATAAAAAATAATTTTTTAATTTTTTGCATATTTTAAAAGATCTCAATGAGATTTATTAACGAGATTCATATTGATAGAAAAATTATTGCATAAACATATAATTTTTTAACTTGAAATTACCTCATTTTTTTAAAAATTTCATTTTAAAGAAATTGAAACAGAACCTTAATCCCCTGGCCCTATAGCACCTTGCCACATGTATCAAAATTACTCTCCTTTTAACTACATAGCCATAGCATGGGTGCTGCAGTAGTAAAAGGGTGGTCCGCTATGGAGTACATATATACAGATACATGCATATAGATATTATTTACACAAACATACAGAGAGAGAGAGAGAGAGAGAGAGAGAGAGTATGAGTGCAAATTACTACAAAATTCTTCAGGTGGATCGAAACTCCACCGACGATGACTTGAAGAAAGCCTATCGAAAGCTCGAAGCCAAATTTAAAGAAATCTCCGACGCCTACCACGTACACATATATCTATCTATACAGCTATGAGAAAAAGAAAAAAAAAAAAAGATTTTTGCCCTCCAAAATTTGTCGTGTTTTTGTTTAGTGGGTCATTCCAAGTATTGAATGAAAAATTCTAGACCCCATTTATTAAAAAAAATAATAATAACTTAATAAAAAGTAAGTGTGAAAACATTTATCCGTATCTATAAGCGTGCGTGATCCCTTGTAGGAAGCGGACTAATATGTGTGTTCTTTGCACTGATCTTTTCGATTTTCAACTCAATCAACAGTGGGTTTGTTTTTATAGGTTTTGAGTGATCCTCAGAAGAGAGCGGTCTACGATAAGTACGGAGAAGAAGGATTAAACAGACGGTTCAGTCCTCGAAGCGTGGACGACATGTTCCGCGAGCTTTTCGGGCATCAGAGCCCGTTTGGCGGCAGAGGATCAGGTGCCGGCGGCACGTCCTCGGGTTCTCGAGGGAATAATATGTTTGCAGAGGATATGTTTGCCAATTACAGGGAGCGCAAGGCGGCGGCGATAGAGCAGACGCTGCCTTGTAGTCTGGAGGATCTGTATAAGGGGACTAGCAAGAAGATGAAGATCTCTAGAAAGGTCACTGATCCCTTTGGGTAAGCTCTACTGATTCAGGGTCAACTTTTGTTGAATTTACGTTTTATTTTTTTAGATTAATTATTTGTCTTGTCTCTCGATCGGAGGAGTTTAAAAAGTGAAAAAACTTTTGCCAAAAAAGCAAAAGAAAAAAGAGTTCACTAAAGAAAAAAAAAATTTACAAAACCGCTGGTTTTTTTTTTTCAAATGTTGTCCTATATGAACTTTCTTTCAACTTTAATCCACATTTTTTGTACTTTTTCAACTTTTCCCTTGAAAATAATGATTAATTTCAGAAAATACAACGAAAAGCTAAATGTGGGCACACGCCCCGAAAATCGCCCGATTTTGGTTTGCGGCCCTCTTTGAAAATACGGCGCGGCGAAACGCTTCGATTCAGAGTCGCCACTCGGGTTTTAGCGGTGAGGCACCCAAGGAACCGAACTCGAGAACGTTTGCTACGTTTTTGATTTGATTTTAAAAAGGTTTGATTTGATTTGAGAAAGGCGTAGACTGGTCCGTCGTCACCTTCGATATCTGAGGTTCGGGAGCCAGGTTACGAGAGGGGAAGGGTTTTATGGCACCCCCTCTCGCCCAATCCGGAGATCGGTCTCTACTCGGGCATTTTGTAAAACGTTTGCATTTTTCTCTCATTTGATCATTTTTAGCCAGTTAGGGCGGGGGAACAGTTAATGGGGATGAAGACTGTAACAGTTTGCAGTTTATTATGACAAAATGCTTTATGGATGATGGCTTGCTTGCTTGAATTGAATTAAACGTAAGAACATAGATTGAGAACAAGCACTGTAAAAGAGCTCAGTGAGGTGGTGTACGCTGCTCGTCGGGTACGTGAGCAGATGACATGCTGGCACGCAATGGCAGAACCACTACACGCCAGTAGACCCTGCGCACGCCACCTATGGGCTGGCGTACACTACCTATCTGATTTCTCACGGCTCCTATTCTCAACCCTCTGGGCTCTGGAAGGGACCAGCGCACACCCAGGACAAACCACGCAGTTAATCAATATAGCTTTGAGCACAAAATACAGGCAGACAGGCATAAGAAATGGCTAAGAGCCAAGGAAAGGCACAACAAACCCCATAAACAGAGTGGGGAAGAAATAAAAGGCTGGGAAGGACTCATGATATAAGGGCCACGCACTGCCTTGTGTCAAGCATGCCGTACGCCACCCAACTGAGACCGTACGCCAGGTTTGCTCGTTGGTCAGTGCTTGGCTTTACATCATCTGGGCTCTGGATCATGACCAGAAGCAACCCAGAGGCCTTAAAGACGGGAAGAAACAAATATTGACAACTACACTTACACAGTTCTAAGGTTCAGAAAGCGGTAAACCGATTATTTAGCATGCTGGAAGGTGATGACATGAAGGAAATAAGCACTAAAATGGTCCCCCATGTCCCCCACGCCATCTGTGCACGTACAGCAAAAGGTGGCGTACGGCTCAAATAAGGTGGCGTGCGCCATGGATTGACCATTACGACTGGTTTATTTTACCAGAGAGGGGTCTGGACTAGTATCAGTTACTAGCCAGAACCCTTCTGGTTCCCCTCAGGGGCAGAAAACAGAAAGCAGTGCAAAGGTGGTATACCTTTGGCACTAGAGATGGAGGAGTGGGAGTGAGCTTGGAGGGTTGAAGATGGAGGGTATGTATTGACTGGTAAGTGGAGAGGGGTGTTCTTCTTATCCTTACTCTTTCAATGGAGGAGAGAGAGCAAGGGAGAGAAGGGGGAATGAACCTTGGTTAATGAATGTTGCTAACCCCTTGCAAATGAATGCAAGGGGGGTATTTATGATGGAGAGAGGGACTGAGATCAGGGCTGGCCAACTGAGGTTAGGGGTTGGTTAGGTTTAGGAGGGAGCCTCCCATGCATTTAATGCATGGGACTTGCCTTGATGGAGTGTGTAGGAGAGAGAGGGGGACGGGCCTGCAGAAGCAATGATCAGGAGGCCCTGCACTGTACTTTGGTAGTTACAAAGTTTCGAGCACGTGACAGAAAAGGGGTGATTTGACCGGCCTTGACCCTCCGTACGCCACCTACGAGCTACCGTGCGCCAGGTCAAACTCAGTCAACGGTCGATGTCCGACACGTGGCGAATTCCTGGCGCACGCCAAGGAGGAGGTGGCGTAAGCAAGGTATGGTTTTGCTGAGGCTTATTTGGCTCTGGATTTGAAGGGTTTGAAGGGGTTAGAAGTGGTTTGAAAGAGAAGGGTCCAACGCTCAAAGCTCACGATCTTCCATCGACCTCGGAGAGTTCTCAACCGCTTATCATCATTGGGGTAACAAAAAGACCGCAAACGTGCTGATTCAGATAGTCCAGAATAGGGTGTCTACAGGAGCCCCCCTTTGACGGCACTTGGAGTACCGTTCGATCGGGTACAAGTAACGTCAAAGGTTTTCTAGACACCCTCTCGAGGATATCCAAAACAGAACGCACTTGGTCGACAAAGACATGAATCGTAAAGAACCTGATCGGTGAATTCTGCCAGACAGGACACTTGAGAAAGATTACTGCTTGCGAAGGACAGAACTGGGCGGACGGATCGCCGTTGAAATTGAAGTGGGCGGACGGATCGCCGTTGAAATTGAATTTGGACGGATAGATCGTCGTTGATTGAATTTGGACGGATAGATCGTCGTTGATTGAATTTGGACGGATAGATCGTCGTTGATTTGAGAATTGGACGGGTACACCATCTTCGACGGGGATCAAACCGTCCTCGGTATAAAGAAACTCCAACATCCACGGGTAGATCATGTCAGGTAGGTTAAATTCCATCTATCGAAGAATATTCTGATTGTCGAACCATCGTTGATTGGAGATGGTGGGTCATCGTTGATGGACGACTCGTTAAACCATCGTTGATTTAAGACGGTGGGTCATCGTTGTGGGACGACTCGTTAAACCATCGTTGACTTGAGACAGTGGGTCATCGTTGTGGGACGACTCGTTAAACCATCGTTGATTTGAGACGGTGGGTCATCGTTGTGGGATGACTCGTTAAACCATCGTTGACTTGAGACGGTGGGTCATCGTTGTGGGACGACTCGTTAAACCATCGTTGATTTGGTTGAAAGAGGGCTTGAACTTTGTTGGAAAACGGGGATGGGTAGACCATCATTGAATGCCGAGGCGGACTCTCCTGGGGATGAATTGGTTGCAGACAAGTCATTGCCCTTGGGGATCGAACCTTCTTCGGCCCTAAGAAACTCCAACAGCCACGGGTAGGTCGTGTCAGGTAGGTTAAATTCCATCTGTTGGGAACCAGAGCCAATCTCCTTATCAAAGACCATCCGAGACAGAGCAATAAGACTGTTGGAAGCTGCACTTGCTATAGATAGATGTGGATCAGGGTAGGCGGACGGTTGTTATAGATTATTTGGACGGGCAGACCGCCGTTGAACTGGACGATGGGCGATATTCTGAATGCCGTGAAGGGTTGGAAACGGACGATATGGCTAATCGCTGTTGGTGGATTGAAGTGGACGACATTCTGATCATCGTTGCATTGAATTGATTGGATGGACGACATGGCTGATCGTCGTTGATTGATTTGATTAGAAGGACGATATGGCTGACCGTCGTTGATTGAATTGATTGGATGGACGACATGGCTGATCGTCGTTGATTGAATTGGATTGAAGGACGATATGGCTGACCGTCGTCGATTTGAATTGATTTTGAAGGACGATATGGCTGACCGTCGTTGATTGAATTGATTAGAGGGACGATATGGCTGACCGTCGTTGATTGAATTGATTTTGAAGGACGATATGGCTGACCGTCGTCGATTGAATTGATTTGAAGGACGATATGGCTGACCGTCGTTGATTGAATTGATTTGAAGGACGATATGGCTGACCGTCGTCGATTTGAATTGATTTTGAAGGACGATATGGCTGACCGTCGTTGATTGAATTGATTAGAGGGACGATATGGCTGACCGTCGTTGATTGAATTGATTTTGAAGGACGATATGGCTGACCGTCGTCGATTGAATTGATTTGAAGGACGATATGGCTGACCGTCGTTGATTGAATTGATTTGAAGGACGATATGGCTGACCGTCGTCGATTTGAATTGATTTTGAAGGACGATATGGCTGACCGTCGTTGATCGAATTGATTGGAAGGACGATATGGCTGACCGTCGTTGATCGAATTGATTTTGAAGGACGATATGGCTGACCGTCGTCGATTTGAATTGATTTTGAAGGACGATATGGCTGACCGTCGTTGATTGAATTGATTAGAGGGACGATATGGCTGACCGTCGTTGATTGAATTGATTTTGAAGGACGATATGGCTGACCGTCGTTGATTTGAATTGGATTGATTTGAAGGACGATATGGCTGACCGTCGTTGATTGAATTGATTTGAAGGACGATATGGCTGACCGTCGTTGACTGAATTGATTAGAAGGACGATATGGCTGACCGTCGTTGATTGATTTGACTTTAAGGACGATCATTCTTCAGGATGAATGTGCCGTCGGTGAACTTGGATTTGAGTAGCACGAGTCATTGCTGCTTTGAATTGTATTCTGATTCCCAAAGTTTGCTCTAGGCGCTAGCTGAGTGGGACAGTGAGGCTGTGTACCTGACATTTGCCATGGAGAAATGGATAGGAAGAACGGCATGTGGCACCCCCTTTATAATTGCACTATCCCAGAGTAGCGGTTTCGGCTCTGGTTCCAGTAGTGACTTGATCCCAGGTACGAAACTCCAAAATTCTGATTACTTGCTGTTTTCGATGTTGGATAAGAATGCCTTAGCACTTGATAGACCTTTCCTGTTTTCCAAGTTGATATACAATATGCAATGATATGTACTAAATTGAATGCACAAATTGAAAATGCAGACGCAAGCTAAGGGCGGCTCCTAAGAGGACGACAACGCTTGAGGACTACCACTGAGTCTCCTTACTTTACTGCCTTCTGCTTTTGAGTTTCGGGCTTGCGTGCCAAGATAGAAGGGCATTGAGCGAGCTGGTGTGCCTCAGTTGACATAGTAACGATATTGGGCCTGGTTGCCTTTCTTTGATGCTTGGGCAGATGTGCCCCATAGATATGCTTTGCTTGGCCTTGGGCTGGCGTGTCCTTGATGTTATTGAGATTTGACTGCTTGGATAGAAGATAGAAGCTAGGGTAGCAATGTAAAAATTGCATTTTTCAGTTTGTTGACTCTCCCTTGAGGAAAAGCGTATAAACCCACCACTAATATCTAATTTTGCATTGACAAGTGAACTAAGCCGACATACACACACATATATGTATAAACTCGTCTAGCTCGAATGAAAAGGGAGAAAGAGCCCCAGGATAAGACATAGACTTTTAGACACATGGAAAATAATGAGATTTTGGGCAATAATGAGCCAAACCTCAAATATTCCTCGACGGGTGAAACTGACACTTGCGTAAGGTCAAATAGATGTACGATGACCTGTACGAACAAACAAAATTGAGAGGAAAGCCTCAGAATGGGAAACAGACTGAAACATTCGAAAAAATATCGCAAAAATGGACAAAGGACACAAATGGAATGACTCGTATAGGCCCGGACTGAAACCGACACCCCCGTGCAGTCACATAAGGTCCGTATGACT
Organism: Rhododendron kiyosumense; assembly: GCA_019656275.1. Classification (NCBI taxonomy): domain Eukaryota; kingdom Viridiplantae; phylum Streptophyta; class Magnoliopsida; order Ericales; family Ericaceae; genus Rhododendron; species Rhododendron kiyosumense. The sequence goes on from BPLS01000570.1 coordinate 117,468, forward strand.
TGCATGGCATGACAAAACTTGGCAAAAGCCCATTGAATGATATTCGAGGTGCTTTGAATGATAGAACAACTTTCGAGGCACTGAGACCTTGATTTGAACTTGAGGTACCCCCGCAGGAGTCCAAAATATTTGGTAGGCACGATGGCTGTCTACTGTTGCTTGCTGCAGGAATCGAATAGGCGCACGCGGGTTTGAAACCAACGCGCACCACTTTGAACAAACGAGCGTGAACTTCAAATTAGCACATGACTACAAGTCTGCTGCGGTTGCTCACACTAGACTTCGCTAACTTAGAATAAACTGCGAGCCCATTGGGACCTCTAGCATTTCGTTCTGTTTTTGATGCTTCAGTTATTTTAAGGTCTTTGCTCAGCTTTAAAATCGAAGAAGTAGTTTGAAATAAAATTGAAAGACAAAAGGTTTTCTCCCCATTCTGCACAAATGAAGCTTGTCTTCTTTTCTGATTACGGCAATGTACCAAAGTCTTGGATCCAATCGATAGATTGCGTCTGATCCTCAGGGAAGGATTTGTCAAAACATAGTTCAGGCGGCCAACATGGTGCACCAAAGCCAAAACTTGAGATCCAGTTGATAGATTATGACCGAGTCTCGAAGAGAGAGACTGCCTACGTATCCCCTTTCGGAGAATCAGGTCAAAACGTAGTTCAGGCCAAGGTTCACTCGTGTATTTTACCTCTCCTTTTGCGCTCTAACTTTTGCCTAGTGCCACCTTTCAGGTTTCGGCCTAGCGAGCTTTCGACTTTTGGCCTATTTATTTTTGCTTAGACCGCCTCCTTAGGTTTTCAGTCTAACAGGCTGCTCTAACTTTTGCTTGGCATCGCCCACCCTTGTGGTTTTCGATCCAACGAGCATCTCTCAGGGAAAAGACAACACTTGAATTGATCCATGTTGACCACGGTATTGAATTCGTTTCCGTCGAGACCGATGACTTTTGACTGCAGCCCCAGATGAAATGACTTTGGTAGTGAAAGGGGCTTGACTGCTTTGTTTGGAAATGCCTCGCTCCAGGCCACTTTTACACCTTTTTAATGTGCGCTTGATGGAACACTGTTGTTACTGTTTTGAACATGGTACATGGCCTGGAGCCTTCTGAGCCTCTGCTTTCTGGCTTGGCATCCGGTAGGAAGGGATTCAATGCTTCTTTATCTCATGATCGACACCAGGCGTGTCTTTGTGAGACCATGCCAAGATATTGTTGAATTCTTTGAATGGGCACAATGCTCTTCTGGGGATAGCGCCGAAACAATTTGAAGCTTCTAGGGGTCTACCTCATCTTTCAAGTTTATTAGAAATTACTTCTTCTTTTAGAGGCTGAGCATGCCTTTCGTCTTCCCTTTCGGCGAGGGAACACATTTCCTTGGGGAGATTCCCATCGAAATCTATCCCTTCGTCGTCAGGGTCGACACAGTTTATCAAAAAGCCAGCAAAGTACTTAGAAGCAGGATAATGCATATCATAAAACCCTCGGGGTTGCCAAGTACAGCAAAACGACTCGAATTGAGAATAGAAGCTACGACATAGAGGGCCAAGAGGCACGAACTCCGACTCAGAGCTAGACTTAAACGACTTGACAGACACTGTGTCAGACTTAGACTCAAAAGTGTCAATGCAAAATAGACGCAGCTTGAAAATGCAACTTTTATAGTTACCCTTGACTTCCTTTCAGAGAGGCAGGAGTTAGAGGACAGTAGGCCCAAACAACAGCACTTCGGCCTTTTCAGCTTCTTCGGCTAGCCCCACTTGAGAGAGCTCCTTGAATAACAGCCCCAAAGTCCATTTTCTCCTTTGATTGTTTAAGCTTCCTCTTGAATTCCTCATTTGCAGGCTCATCACTGTCAACACAGGTGTCGGCAGTAAGGATCTCGATTTCACCTATGGCCATCCGGTTAACCTCGGGTTCGGGCGGGAGAGACAAGATTGGCTTGAATTGATTTTTCGAGATGATGTAGAGGCTAGGATTGAATATGGTGGAGCTTGGGTTGATTTGAGTGGAGTTGATGGATATCTGGCTAACATGTGGGTTGGAACCGTGTTGAGGCACGAGCTTGGCAATGACTTTGGGCTTTGATGGGGGTGGAGCTTGAATGGTGCCATTATCGATGAGATCTTGAATGGCATGTCGAAGGCGGAAGCAGGCACCGGTGAGATGGCCAGACATTTGATGGAAAGCACAATAGGCATTTGAATTGTAAGATGCCGGAAGTGTCCGAGGTGAAGGAGCTGGAAGGAGTGGCTTGAGGAAGCCAGCTTCGAGGAGCTTCTCATAAACTGAGGACAGCGGTGTGGAAAAGCGAGAGAAGGTCCTTGGTGGGTTCCGACAATCAGATTGAGGAACATGATGCACTCTTTTGCCTTTGGGATTGATTTCTTTGTTGCACATATCCTCCCTTTCAGCATGGGCTTTGAAAAAGGATCCAGCATTCTCCTTCGGATGAGTCTTGGCTTCATGAAACTCAGCCAGGCCTTTGAACATATCCTTTGAGTACTTTCCGACCGCGGGAGTGTGGCAGGCTTGAGAGGATTCCTTGATTGGCCCCATATCCGACTGCGGGGCTATGGTGGTAAAGAGATCAACCAGTCCCTGGACCATGATCATTTGTTTGTCCATTTTGTGGCCTAACTCCTCTACAGCCTTCCTCAGTTCAGCCAAATCTGTTTGTGCTGTCATTTTGGATTGATGATCGGTGAGGGTGATGGCCTAGAGCTTTGGACAGCAAAGTAAATGAGAACTCAGTGGTGTTCCTGCAACAAGCTTTTGAAAGAATTTGAAAGAATGCAATGCGCATGTCATCATCGTCGGTGTCCTCCTAGACTCTAGAAACGAGTTTGTCTCATAACGTTCAGATGCTGCTAGAATCCTCAGATTTCTTTTCGACGGTGTATCCTTGTTTTGAGTCGATGGACACTAAAGGATGTCAAGACAATCTAAGCCTTTTGACTGCTCCTTTCTCGAAGTTTCAACTTTGGAGGTCGGAACAACTTGGTGCAGATGGCGTGATACCATAACCGAGGTGGCGTAAGCAGCACTGTGCCGGAGCCTTGAGGGTGTAAGTGATTAGCACTTTAACCTAGATGGTGTAGGTATCACGACATTCTCTTCGTTGTTCCTGATTTTCTGTTTGAAACTTCGACAAGGTTTAGACAAGGAACTTAAACAGTCCTGATTTCCTAAAGTCTCGCTGACTCAAGGATTTTGAAAGTTGATTACGCGCAACATCAAGATGCACGACTCGTCATCGGTCCATGGCAGGGACCTGACAGTCACGAGACAAACTCGAAACAGACCTAAAAGCCGCCCTAGCATGCTCCTACGCAAAACGGAATGCATGTATGTACAGGCATGCGATAAGGAAAGCGGTAACACATAGACAGTTTATGGGGGTTAGATGCAAGTAATCCTACCCTGTAGGTTCCTGTCTTAGTTTGAAAGGTTCTAGTGCTTTGTACGCATGTAGAGGCCGGTTTTGGCTTAAAGGGGTTCCTCTGACTAAAGCCGCGGCATACCTCCCATTGCAATGCGTGCAGCAAAGCGATGGTCGAACGGTAATACGACTCATCATCGTCCAAGGTTGTTGGGCATTCGAGGACCCCGGGCTCCAGTAAACTGTGCCGGTTACCCAAAACACCTCAACGGGGCTTATCCAACATCGATGCAAATGGGGAACGCCGAAGAATGATTTAGAATGAGAGAGAAACGCAAGGTTTTGAAGAATGCCTTTTGAGCTTGGCTCACTTCCATTAATCAATACTTGGAGAAAACTACACAAGTGAACAATAGTAAAAGCCCCAGTTCGGATTGGTCGGATGCTGAGATCCTGTTACGTTACCATTCCGTTCTTCAGCAGCGCGGAGCGTACTGTTTTGACAAGCTTTTGAAAATTGTTTTCTCATGTATTAATCGCCAAATATGGATTAATGTAATTGTCCCCAGCAGAGTCGCCACTGTGGGCACACGCCCCGAAAATCGCCCGATTTTGGTTTGCGGCCCTCTTTGAAAATACGGCGCGGCGAAACGCTTCGATTCAGAGTCGCCACTCGGGTTTTAGCGGTGAGGCACCCAAGGAACCGAACTCGAGAACGTTTGCTACGTTTTTGATTTGATTTTAAAAAGGTTTGATTTGATTTGAGAAAGGCGTAGACTGGTCCGTCGTCACCTTCGATATCTGAGGTTCGGGAGCCAGGTTACGAGAGGGGAAGGGTTTTATGGCACCCCCTCTCGCCCAATCCGGAGATCGGTCTCTACTCGGGCATTTTGTAAAACGTTTGCATTTTTCTCTCATTTGATCATTTTTAGCCAGTTAGGGCGGGGGAACAGTTAATGGGGATGAAGACTGTAACAGTTTGCAGTTTATTATGACAAAATGCTTTATGGATGATGGCTTGCTTGCTTGAATTGAATTAAACGTAAGAACATAGATTGAGAACAAGCACTGTAAAAGAGCTCAGTGAGGTGGTGTACGCTGCTCGTCGGGTACGTGAGCAGATGACATGCTGGCACGCAATGGCAGAACCACTACACGCCAGTAGACCCTGCGCACGCCACCTATGGGCTGGCGTACACTACCTATCTGATTTCTCACGGCTCCTATTCTCAACCCTCTGGGCTCTGGAAGGGACCAGCGCACACCCAGGACAAACCACGCAGTTAATCAATATAGCTTTGAGCACAAAATACAGGCAGACAGGCATAAGAAATGGCTAAGAGCCAAGGAAAGGCACAACAAACCCCATAAACAGAGTGGGGAAGAAATAAAAGGCTGGGAAGGACTCATGATATAAGGGCCACGCACTGCCTTGTGTCAAGCATGCCGTACGCCACCCAACTGAGACCGTACGCCAGGTTTGCTCGTTGGTCAGTGCTTGGCTTTACATCATCTGGGCTCTGGATCATGACCAGAAGCAACCCAGAGGCCTTAAAGACGGGAAGAAACAAATATTGACAACTACACTTACACAGTTCTAAGGTTCAGAAAGCGGTAAACCGATTATTTAGCATGCTGGAAGGTGATGACATGAAGGAAATAAGCACTAAAATGGTCCCCCATGTCCCCCACGCCATCTGTGCACGTACAGCAAAAGGTGGCGTACGGCTCAAATAAGGTGGCGTGCGCCATGGATTGACCATTACGACTGGTTTATTTTACCAGAGAGGGGTCTGGACTAGTATCAGTTACTAGCCAGAACCCTTCTGGTTCCCCTCAGGGGCAGAAAACAGAAAGCAGTGCAAAGGTGGTATACCTTTGGCACTAGAGATGGAGGAGTGGGAGTGAGCTTGGAGGGTTGAAGATGGAGGGTATGTATTGACTGGTAAGTGGAGAGGGGTGTTCTTCTTATCCTTACTCTTTCAATGGAGGAGAGAGAGCAAGGGAGAGAAGGGGGAATGAACCTTGGTTAATGAATGTTGCTAACCCCTTGCAAATGAATGCAAGGGGGGTATTTATGATGGAGAGAGGGACTGAGATCAGGGCTGGCCAACTGAGGTTAGGGGTTGGTTAGGTTTAGGAGGGAGCCTCCCATGCATTTAATGCATGGGACTTGCCTTGATGGAGTGTGTAGGAGAGAGAGGGGGACGGGCCTGCAGAAGCAATGATCAGGAGGCCCTGCACTGTACTTTGGTAGTTACAAAGTTTCGAGCACGTGACAGAAAAGGGGTGATTTGACCGGCCTTGACCCTCCGTACGCCACCTACGAGCTACCGTGCGCCAGGTCAAACTCAGTCAACGGTCGATGTCCGACACGTGGCGAATTCCTGGCGCACGCCAAGGAGGAGGTGGCGTAAGCAAGGTATGGTTTTGCTGAGGCTTATTTGGCTCTGGATTTGAAGGGTTTGAAGGGGTTAGAAGTGGTTTGAAAGAGAAGGGTCCAACGCTCAAAGCTCACGATCTTCCATCGACCTCGGAGAGTTCTCAACCGCTTATCATCATTGGGGTAACAAAAAGACCGCAAACGTGCTGATTCAGATAGTCCAGAATAGGGTGTCTACACTAAACGGAAATTCCAGAAAGTAAAGGCTCATTCATTTTTTTTATCTTTATTCAAAATTTTTTTTTTTGCATTTGTTAGTTTTTCGTCGTTTTTTTAGGGTTATTGCTTTATTATGACGAGAGGAATCTAAAAAGTAAAAAATTACGATCAAAATATATACTATTTTTTATTAAAGACGAAATAAGCCAATAAATCAATTTTTTTATTTTTATTAAAAAAATTGAATTTCAATCATAATTTTTACTATTTAGATTTCTCCTGTCATAACAAAGCAATAATCCTTAAAATATTAATGAAAAATTAACAAATGCAAATAAAAATTAAATAAGAACAAAAAGAAATAAGTCACATTTTTTATTTAGCTGAATAAGGGCTAAGTTTTAGTCAAGAAATATGGTGGATTCCATAGAACTGGGCTCTACGTTCATGATCTACTTGTAGGAGACCCACGACAGTGGAGGAACTTCTCACGATCGACATCAAGCCAGGTTGGAAAAAAGGAACGAAAATAACTTTCCCCGAGAAAGGAAACGAGCAACGAGGCGTCAAACCGTCGGACCTCGTCTTCGTCGTCGATGATAAGCCTCACGGCGTCTTCAAAAGGGACGGCAACGATCTAGTTATCACCCGGAGGATCTCCCTCGTGGAAGCTCTGACAGGGTACACGGCAGAGATCACGACTCTCGATGGGCGGAACCTGACGGTTCCCATCAACACCATCATCAGTCCCGCCCACCAGGAAGTTGTAACCGGGGAGGGCATGCCAATACCCAAGGAAGCGTCGAAGAAAGGCAACTTGACGATCAAGTTCGACGTGTTCCCCAGCAGGCTTACTTCGGAGCAGAAAAATGGCATCAAGAGATTGCTGACATTGTGGTAGACAGTGCCTTCTTCTACCGATCTTGATCGATGCAAGCTTAAGGAAACTCATCCATTAGTCTTGTTTGAGTATTGCGATTTCGCCCGCCGTCTGTCTAATATAACGAAAAATTGAATTGGTGGTTCCGAAACTGTATGTTCAGTTGCATGTTTTTTGAGATGGTTAGATGAAAATCCTGGTGATATTTTTTAGGGAGATTTATTAGTGATAAGTCCACTATAAGTAACTTATAGTGTTTCTAGCCCACCTCCATTAACTCCACCACAACCTCCCCATCACCACCGGAAAGTTCGCCGGAGTGCCTAAACCACTAAAATTCTATGAAACTAAGTGCTTAAACTACTAAAATCTTATGAAAGTGCCTAAACCACTAAAATATTATGAAAGTGCTTAAATCACTAAAATCTTATGAAACTAAGTGTACTCTAAAAAAACCCTACGAAAGTACCTAAAATTCTAAACCCAATAAAAGTGTCTAAAATCCTAAATTCAATGAAAGTGCCTCAATCACCAAAACCCTATGAAACTAAGTATATCCTAAAACCATATGAAAGTGCCTTAATTTTCTGGCAAACTTTCCAGCATTGGCCAATTTTCCGGCAAACTTTCTGTCGCCGGTCAACTTTAATTTCCAGCGATGATGTGGTAGTAGGCCGGATATAAATATTAAATTGAAATGAAGTGGACTTGGCCTACTATAAAATGTTAAAAATGGACAAGAGACTTTATTAACTTGGGAGGTGGACTAGAGACTCTACAAGTTCTTTACAGTGGATTAAAGACTAATTTTTTATATAGTTGCAGTAGGTAGACGACATTGGTTACCCCGAGCATTGCGAGCAAGCCTCAAAGCGAAAAACCATCGATCGTTGTAGCCCTCCACGCCCTGCAAGACGGCTAACAAAGAGAAAGGAAGGACATTGATCAAGTATAGGGGGGGCGCGGAAGCTACCAGGTAGTTGTAGTTAACCGGGGGAGATGGGATCCCTCTACTTCACGTCTTTCTTATTATAGGAAAGACATGGCGAGCTGAGCGTACCCTTTCTTACCGGATGTTTCTAGGTTTTTTGATCCATTTTATTATCAGTACACGACACATTAATCTATTCTGTTTTCAATCTTCGATCCTAACGCCCAAAAGACCAAAAAGTCGTTTTAGATATTTCTATGAGTTGTTTGGGATGGAAGTTATTTGCTTGTCA
>BPLS01000570.1:125565-148873 GCA_019656275.1 Rhododendron kiyosumense
AAATAAGTGTATCTGATCTGTTTTTTGATGTGAATGTATTAAACTCTAGATTTAGAGGATTGTCAAGGTCTTCACTTGGGACTTATTAATAGTATTTGGTTATCCTGCAGAATTGACGAAGAGACTGTATTAAAGGCACGACACGACATATATGGAATCCAACTTAGATAATTAAATGATTGACAACGGCCACCAATAAAGGGCCAATTTCGCCCAAAATTTCATTTTTTTTTAAGGAAGGGAGTACAGATTTGTGACGACGAAAGGGAGCGGAGGCAACATGCAGTTGGCGTCTCACCTGCAAAAAATGAAACAAAATCGATCCTTTGTTTAAAGGTATCGAGATTGCGATCTGACTTGAGGAGTTATCGGAGTCTTTGGAGGAGGGTCAAGCCCAGTGCCAAGAACAAACATTTGTGTGCTCTTTGGAAAATTTTCCCCTGCTATTTTTTCTCCTCGTTAGCAGAGGGCCGGCCTTTTTGACAAATATGGAGATTACACGACATGTATAGCTAAGAATGTGTAGTTGACGCATTAAAAAAATTTGTCGGGACATAGCTTCACTTTCAGAAAGTCCGAACTTGTTCGTCTTGGATCTCAAAATCTTGTGCACACAGTCTCTAATAAATTTTGTCTATCTATCTCTCTGCACTTATTAATCTCAAAAGAGTAAATTACAGTAAACCTCCCTCAACTAACCTAAATTTTCACTTTACCCCCTCCGACTACAAAACTCAACAGTGTGCACCCTCTAACTATCCAGAATTGACACTTAACACCCTTTTGTTAGGTCTCCGTAGGAAAAATGCACCGACGGCCGTTTCCAGCCACCGGGCGGCCGATCCGAGCCGTCCAAAAATTTTTTTAAAAAAAATCGAGTGGGCCTACGCGAGAATCAACGGCATCTGACGTGCGTAGGTACTCGATCCAAACACCCCAAGAATTTAAATGGGGTGTTTAGATCGAGCACCTACGTACGTCGGATGCCGTTGATTCCCGCCCTAGCCCACTCGTTTTTTTTTTTTTAAATTTTTGGACGGTTGGGATCGGCCGCCCGGTGGCCGGAGACGGCTGTTGGTGCATTTTTCCTATGGAGACCTAACAAAAGGGTGTTAAGTGTCAATTCTGGATAGTTAGAGGGTGCACACTGTTGGGTTTTGTAGTCGGAGGGGGTAAAGTGAAAATTTGGGTTAGTTGAGGGGGGTTTACTGTAATTTACTCATCTCAAAAACCTTCCTAAAACCGAGACCAAACATGGTAACCTTTGCAAATCACACAATATTGAGTTTAAGAAAATGCTTGTGGTGATTCACAACGATAATGATCAAGTTGATCAGATAATGAAAGGTACATAACCTTGTATTTGTTTTCTTAGCTTTTATCTTCTAGAGTTGTTGGAACAAGAAGTCTGCCAACACAACTATAAAATACAATTAGTTTACATTTGTGCGTCCAAAACTGTTCAATGCACTTTTCAGAAAGATAGACTCTTTTGCATGGAAAATAATTTTTATGACATCATGTGGCGTTGATGCCCCAAGCCCTTTATCCACAGTACAATGTGGTGGGATCCAAGACAGTGCGTGGTTCGACCACATTGTGTGGTAGAGAAGGGGCCTGGTTGGCGGTGCCCAAGGCCACCGCACACTCCATTCAACAATGCTAGTATGTGGGGCCCACTTCCTTTCTGAGTATGTGTAAGCGTTTATGTGTGATAGTGATTATAAAATTATTGTACTCCATTTGCAGCCCAAATCGTAGGCAATAATCTATGGGCTGCACCAGCCCAACAAGGATATGGTAACCGTGGGCCTTCACCACAATCCAAGGCCCATGCTATCCCCACTCCATCGTTGAAACTCCAAAGCCTAACTAAGCAAATCAGTAAAGAAAGAGAGAGAGAGAGAGAGAGAGAGAGAGAGAGAGAGAGAGAGGCGCATGGGTGCAGACTACTACAAAATCCTTCAGGTGGATCGGAACTCCAGCGACGATGACTTGAAGAAAGCCTATCGCAAGCTCGCCATGAAATGGCACCCCGACAAAAACCCTAACAACAAGAGCCAATCCGAAGCCAGATTCAAACAAATCTCCGAAGCCTACGACGTACGCAAGCACTGCGCTGGGAATTTTCAATTTAATTAACGTCTGCTTTGATTGACAATTTCTTCTTGTTTTCTAGGTTTTGAGCGATCCGCAAAAGAGAGCAATCTACGATCAGTACGGAGAAGAAGGATTGAAAGGACAGGCACCGCCTCCGCCTGATGCCGGCGGCGGATACGCCGGCGGCGGTGGCCCGTCGTTCCGATTCAATCCTCGGAGCGCGGATGATATATTCTCGGAGTTTTTCGGGTTTTCGAGCCCGTTTGGAGGAGGGATGGGGGACATGGGAGGAGGATCGCGCGCCAGCGTGTCGTCGGGGTTTCCTAGGAGTATGTTTGCAGAGGAAATATTTGCCAATTATAGGGGTGGTGGTGGTGGAGGTGGTGGTGATGGGTTTGGTCATAATGTGCCGCGGAAGGCGGCGGCGATAGAGAGGACGTTGCCTTGTAGTTTGGAGGATTTGTACAAGGGGACTAGTAAGAAGATGAAGATTTCTAGAGAGGTGGTCGCTGATGCCAGTGGGTAAGCTCTACCGATTTACTACTCTATATGTAATGCTTTCGAATTTCAGTGTCTTTTAATTCGTGGTCTAGTTCATTGCTTCACTTAAATTGGTTTAATTGAGTGCATTTTGAAATCTTACAATGCTGTGAATGAAGCGACATGCACCGGGTTTTTTGCTTAGTAGCAGGGAGCTCCTAAAGTGGTGCCGCTCCTGCCTTGGGAGCACGATTCTACGCTGCCTACTAAGGAGCTTGACAGGAGCCCGCTTCCATTGAGTTGGAAGCTCGCTCCTTATGAAGATGGGAGCTTTTAAACGATATTGGTATAGAAAAACAATAACTTATTACTTAACTTTATAAATTGGTTACCGCAAGTCATTTTGTCTTGAAAAGAAATCCATACATTGTAACGCTAGCCCATTTCTTACACTTGAGATAGACTTCGCCCATATATTTAATTCCCTAAAATGATTGTAGCTTACTAGCTTTAAAGCTTATATTCCATTCTACATTATTTTCATAATACATGCACACATCCCTTTCATGCTCCCATCCTTGGGAGTTTCTATATTCCACCGCTCCCACGTTTCCGCTCCCATACCCGCTCCTGCTTCATGCAACTAATGTTCTTTGTATTTCCAAACGTGGGAGGAAAATTTGATATGTAATTCTTCTGAAGTTTGCAGTCTTATGTGATGCGATCTTGAGGATCTTAATCCGTTGTTTTTAGATGCATATCTTGATTTATTTTATCTCCAAAACTATTAGCATTAACCATACTTTGTAACATTAATTTGGGAATTAGCATCCCAAGTTTCTATCTTTGGGACTCAGATCCTCTCCACAGCTTTTCCTCCCCATATCTAACCCATCTTTTCACCACAACATGCCACCACATCAATGAGCTGAGCTCATCCAATCGGCAAGATTAAAAGGCAGCCCCTCCTTTAGTGAAACGACTTCGTCCCATTAATGTCTCGACTCCAAATGACAGATAACTTTTCTACTTTCTCTCCATTTACCCTTTAACGCCATCGTTATCCCCAAACACAGAGAAGAAACACAACCCTTGCTCCTCCATGCGATCCGTCCGGTGATTCTGGTTTGATAAGTCCGACAACTCTAGTGCAATCATTCCGGCAACTCTGATGCAATGATACAATGCCGACCCCAGTAAGATTTTGACCTCTCCCGACTCTCCCTACTCTCAAACATCAACCACAACAAAATCAAATGGAGAGTCGGGAGAGGTCAAAGTCTTATATTATCATCAATACATGTTTCTGGATGTACAGTTGGTTTCTTTAGCTTTCTTGGATATAGGTAGGAAAAGCTGTGGAGAGGATCTAAGTCCCTATCTTTGACACTATATGTGTTTATTAACCTCCTGTTTGATATGCTGTAAGAGCATGGTGTTTTAATCTTGAGAGTTGGGAATCATTCTTTCCCTTGCTCAGTCATTTCAAATTCTAGAATCTGAAGTACATGGAGAATCTTACAACGTCCTTTCAAACTGAATGTGTGTTACCTAGTTATGGTTTGATGGTTTCTTCTAAGCTCATATGTGCTTTGCTTATTTTGAAATCCCTTGGGTTTATGTTTGTTGTCTGCTAACAATAACTTCCCAGATACTTTTAACTTCTGTTGTCCTCAGCACTTTGGTCCCCAAACCTCGTAGGTATGATAAACCAGGTTGACAGTATTTAGAATCACCTTGGCAGAAAAACCAGGGTCTGACTTGTGACTATTGTGACAATCTGCCTTCTTTCCATTTGGTCTCATGACTCTCATCTAACGCCTGAAGCCCCGCTACTGTGTAGTTAGTCATAGACTCATAGCCATTACTGAATCAGGGTTAAATAATTTTGTCGCGGTACATGACTTTTAATTAAAGAAGTCTTCTTCATATTCCTTGCTTTGTTTTGTAGATGGGTGTCATCCCCTTGATGCCTTTTCAATAAAACCTTATTACTTATAAAAATAAAAATAAAAATTAAGAAGGCTTCTTCTCTGTACAATTTACCTCTTATAGCCCAGTCTCTCCGTGCATGTACTTTGAAGCTCATTGATTTTTTGTTTTTGAGAACTAGAGACCCTGAGAATCCAATTAGACTGTCTGTGGTAGCTATCGCAGGTTGGGTGCTCCTAAGAACTTTGCTTGATTAAGGAAATGGGAGCATGTTTTATTAGTTTCTAAGCAATCAAAACCAAGTTACTGTAGACAAACCCCTGTGTGTGCAGTAGCTCTTGAACAATTGCTCCCAAACTCTGATTGAAGCTTGTCTTGCAAATTACTGTGAATCATCTTTTAGTAGTGGTCCTCCCAGTTCAAGGTGCTGGGAAGAGGTATACATCGTAGTATGGCACTAATCTGACGTCGGTCTGATTTGTAGACTAGTACTGCATCTACTTTAGCCTACACGTGAACTCCATCTTTTACGTTGGAACAAAGCTCCATTGGTGTCTGGTGATTCAGTGAACAGTTTAACATGGTACACTAACTGGAGCAGAATAAGGTGTTTCAGTCCAGTTCGAACAAGGAAATCTCCCTTCTTCACGCTTTGGAGATGTCTAACTCTTATTCATTAGACTGCTCACTTGTATTTTGTTCTATAATAGTTTTTTTTTTTCCGGGTAAAGGTACCTTTATCATTATATAGCCCAAATACATGTACAATCAGTACAACGAATGAAAAAAACCAACACACTCCTTGCAGGTCATGCAAGACCAGTCCAGTGAGGAAAAACAGCCTAAAAAATAGGCACAAGAGTCAACAAAAACACTACATATAACAGCAAAAAACTTATGAACAAAAGGAAGCACTAAAGAATACTCCATTTCCTGCATATCTCTTTGTTGTCTTGAGTGGCATCCAACTTCCTCCAAGACAGCAAAGCATCACAAATGGAATTACAGACTTTAGCAGCAAGAGATCCAGGGTCCAAACTTTTGTGTTGGAAGATTCTAACATTGCATTCTCCCCAAATACAGTAAATTGCAGCAGAAAGAGAGAGTTTAAGATCATCTGTTTCTCTTTTGTCATGATACCCGGCTGTTGAAATTAAGATTTTTTTGTTTGTTTTCCGCTTATTCTTTCTTGTATGTGTTAACTTTGAGAGCAACATCAAAGAAAGTCAAACTATCTTCGGAAAGCAAAATAAGTAGTCATGATATTACCCCTTTTGCAAGCAAGTTTTACGCATTATTATTAATCTTGTAGGAGACCCACCACAGTGGAGGAAATTATTACCATCGATATCAAGCCAGGTTGGAAAAAAGGAACAAAAATAACTTTTCCAGAGAAAGGAAACGAACAAAGAGGTGTTATACCCTCTGACCTGGTCTTCATTATTGATGAGAAGCCTCACAGTGTCTATAAAAGGGACGGCAATGATTTAGTTATCACCCAGAAGATCTCCCTCGTGGAAGCTCTGACAGGATACACTGCACAGATTGCAACCCTTGATGGCCGAAATCTGACGCTTCCTATCAATGCCATCATCAGTCCCACCTACGAAGAAGTTGTAAAAGGGGAGGGCATGCCGATACCCAAAGAACCATCGAAAAAAGGGAACTTGAGGATTAAGTTCAACATCAAGTTCCCCAGCAGGCTAACTTCAGATCAGAAAACTGGCATTAAGAGATTGTTGACTTCCTGATGAACATTAATGGTAGTGCCTTGTACTGATCTCGATGTAAGCTTACAGTTTTTTTCCTTGCTTGGCTTTATGATGGAAGCGAAACTAATCCATTATTGCTGAATTGTTTTTCAACTGAGACAGGTATTTGTTAGTATTGTATCTGTTTTTGTTAGTATTGTATCTGTTTTACATGTTATTTTACTGAGAAAGGTTACATCCTTTGTGGTTCTATCTTCTTTACTTCCCGGTCTTGTTTGAGTATTGAGTTTTCCCTGTCTGTTTAATATAACGAAAAACTGGATTGGCTTGTTTCAAAACTTCTTGTCTGGACAATTGTTTGGCCATTGACATCTGAAAAGTCTCTTCTATTTCTTAACCCGAAGCTCCCGAGTTCAAGTGGTAGAAGTGTATCAGGTCATCATGAGGAATTCAACAGGTGAATTACTGGAACACTTGACTGGTTTCATAGAAATTTCAGCACTGCTGGGTTACCCTAGACTTAAGATTGGACAAAGTAGCAGAGGATAATAGCTTAATCCATAAACTAGACCAGATGGTCCTTCATTCTGACTGGTTTTGAACGGCTCCAAACTTTTACGACCTCAACATACAGAGTCTATACTGAGTTGCATGTTTGTTTGAGTTGGTTAGATCCAGATCCTGGTGATATTTTCTGGTTACAGTAAGAAGACGACACCGGTTACCACGGTGATTGAAGTTCTCGTTTGATAGTATTTCTGGGAGTTGAGGATGCTGACCGGCAAAGGATGAACCTAACCCGGATCTTGTTCTATATTGGGTAAAATGGTGTTCCCTTCAGAATCTATTCACATTTGTGACCAACAACGCAAGCACAACAGATGATCTGAGCAAGGACGGTTTGCGCAGGCAAATGGCTCTTGCGGGCCATCTAAGTTCAAAGATCTAGAGGCATGATTTTGTTGCGCACCCCTTCTCATTCCGATTTTGATCTATTAGGGTTTGATTTTGGAGAACAGAAAGAGGCGAAAATACTAGTGTGCCATATGAATTAAGAATATAGGAGAGGTGTTATTGACACAGATCGCGATATAGGACCTGTTATGGGTCCAACTCAAACAATTCGAGCTTTTCATTAAACTTAAAACATTTTTTTTAAGGACTTTCATAAAAATCAATTCAATTCGATACTTACAGGTGCTCCAACCGAGCTTGCGACCACTTCAAAGCTAGCTTTGTCCGTCTAGTAATGGAGCCAGACTAGAGTTCAAGAATCATCTGAAGTAGTAAATAAATCGAGTTTTAACGCTCCAAAAGTTTGTTCAACTCGAAAAACTCAGCTAATTTACAGAAATTCATTTAATAAATAAACTCGAAAAAGCTCAGCTAATTTATAGACATTTGTTTAATAAAAAAAATTAGGATCGACTCGCTAAGAGCTCGAGCTCAAACAATAGACAGCTCGGTTCGCTCAGCTCATTTGAGCCCACAGTCCCACCCCAGCGTTGAAACTCCAAAGCCCATCTAAGCAAAATCAGTAACAGAAGAGAGAGAAAGTACATATATACACATGTACATAGGAATGTACTATTATACACAGGAGAATATTTTGACGTGTTCTGGTCCTTCTGGAGTACATAGGAGTATATAAGTACAGTAAGTGTAGTGAGAGAGAGAGGAGAGAGAGAGAGAGAGAGGCGCATGGGTGCAGACTATTATAAAATCCTTCAGGTGGATCGGAACTCCAGCGACGATGACTTGAAGAAAGCCTATCGCAAGCTCGCCATGAAATGGCACCCCGACAAGAACCCTAACAACAAGAAAGGCTCCGAAGCCAAATTCAAACAAATCTCCGAAGCCTACGACGTACATGCACTCATCTACGGACTGCGGTTCCTGTACATTCATGGCACTTCAAATTTCCTATTCGTTTCAATTAACATTTGCTTTGTTTTCTAGGTTTTGAGTGACCCACAAAAGAGAGCAATCTACGATCAGTACGGGGAAGAAGGACTGAAAGGGCAGGCGCCGCCTCCGCCCGGCGGCGGCGGGGGCGGAGGCCCGACGTCGTTCCGGTTCAATCCGCGAAGCGCGGACGATATATTCTCGGAGTTTTTCGGGTTTTCGAGCCCGTTTGGAGGAGGGATGGGGGACATGGGGGGAGGATCACGCACCGGCGCGTCGTCGGGGTTTCCTAGGAGTATGTTAGCAGAGGAAATATTTGCCAATTTTAGGGGTGGTGGAGGTGGAGTTGGAGGTGGTGGTGATGGGTTTAGTGGTCACAATGTGCCGCGGAAGGCGGCCGCGATAGAGAGGACGTTGCCTTGTAGTTTGGAGGATTTGTCTAGGGGGACTAGTAAGAAGATGAAGATTTCTAGAGAAGTCACTGATAACATTGGGTAAGCTCTACTGATTTGTAACAATATGTAGTGCTTTTAATATTTGAAAGTTATTTATTTATTTTATATATTGTCTAATTCATTGCTTGATTTAAATTGGTTAAATCGAGTGCATTTGGAAATCTAAAACGGGTTGGTATGTTGATGAATGAGATTGTTGTTTTTGGATCAAGATCTATATTTGGTAGTAGTATTTGATTGGTGTAATAATGGACCTTGGATTTTGCCACCCGAAATGGTAACCGAAACAATGCTCAGTTACACCGGGTTCTTTGTAGTTCAAAGAATGGGAGGAAATTTTGATATGTAATTATTGTGAAGTTTGCAGCCGTATGTGGTGTGATATCGAGGTTCTTAATCCGTTGTTTCTGGATACGCAACTTGATTTATGTTATCTCCAAAACTACTAGCTTTACTTGCACTTTGTAACATTAATTTGTTGGAATCAGCATGCCAAGTTTCTATCTTTGACGCTCTACTTGTTTCTTAACCTTTAGTTTAATACAACATAGGAGCGAGTTCTTTAAATCTTGAGAGCTGGGAATCTTTCTTTGTCTTGCTCGGTCATTGGAAATTGAAGGATGTGGAGAATCTTATGACGTCCTTTCAAACTGAATGTTTGTTATGTTGTTATGGTTTCTTCTTAGCTCATATGTGCTTTGCTTATTTTGCAATCCCTAGGGTTTATGTTTGTTCTCTGCTAACAATAACTTCCCAGATACTTCTAATTTCTGTGGTCATCAGCACTTTGGTCCCCAAACCTCGTAGGTACAATAAACCAAGCTTACAGTAATTGAATACCTTGGCGTAAAAACCGGTGTCTGACTTTTGAGTAGATGAAGGGGTTCACTTTTCTTTTACTTAAAGTGGTCCACCCTTTCGAAATCTTTGTGCCTGTTGTCACCATCTGCCTTCTTTCCATTTGGTCTCGTGGCTCTCATCTAATGCCTGAAGCTCTGCTACTGTGTAGTTAGTTATAGCCATTAGTGAATCAGGGTTAAATAATTTTGTCTCGGTGCATGAGTTTTAACTGATAATTAAAGAAGCCTTGTTCTGGCTTTGGAAATTTGTTTGCGTCTCATTCTTATTCATTAAACTTCTCACTTGTAAACTGTTCTATAATACGGTTGATCATACGTTCCTCTTTGTTATCTGATACCCAGCAGGCCAGGAATTGAATCATGAATTTTTTTTGCCTTTTCCGCTTATTCATTCTTGTATATGTCGACTTTGGGAGCAACATCAAAGAAAGTCAAACTATCTTTGGAAAGCAGAATATGTAGTCATGATAATAGCCTTTTGTGAGCTAGTTTTAAAAATTATTATTGATCTTGTAGGAGACCCACCACAGTGGGGGAAATTCTTACAATCGACATAAAGCCAGGTTGGAAAAAAGGAACAAAAATAACTTTTCCAGAGAAAGGAAACGAACAAAGAGGTGTTATACCCTCGGACCTTGTCTTCATCATTGATGAGAAGCCTCACAGTGTCTTTAAAAGGGACGGCAACGATCTAGTTACCACCCAGAAGATCTCCCTCACGGAAGCTCTGACAGGATACACTGCACAGATCACAACCCTTAATGGCCGAAATCTAACGCTTCCTATCAATGCCATCATCAGTCCCACCTACGAAGAAGTTGTAAAAGGGGAGGGCATGCCGATACCCAAAGAACCATCGAAAAAAGGGAACTTGAGGATTAAGTTCAACATCAAGTTCCCCAGCAGGCTAACTTCAGATCAGAAAACTGGCATTAAGAGATTGTTGACTTCCTGATGAACATTAATGGTAGTACCTTGTACTGTTCTCGATCTGAGCTTACATTTTTTTTTCCTTGTCTTTATGATGGAAATGAAACTAATCCATTATTGCTGAATTGGTTTTTAACTGAGCCAGGTATTTCTGAGTATCGTATCTGTTTTACATGTTTTTTTATCGAGAAATGTTACATCCTTTGTCGTTCCATCTTCTTTTCTTTCGGTCTTGTTTGAGTATTGAGTTTTCCCCGTACGATTGTTTGGCCATTTACATCTCTAAGTCTCTTCCCTTTCTAAAGCCAAAGCTCTAGGGTGCTAGTAATAGATTATAGAAGTGCATCACATCATCATGAGGAATTCCCCGTACGATTGTTTGGCCATTTACATCTCTAAGTCTCTTCCCTTTCTAAAGCCAAAGCTCTGGGGTGCTAGTAATAGATTATAGAAGTGCATCACATCATCATGAGGAATCAAACAGGTGAACTAGAACACTTAACTGGTTTTACAGAAATTCCAGCACTGCTGCGTTAAGCTTAGACTGATGATCGGACAAAGTAGCAGAGGGGAACAGCTTAAGTCATAAACTAGAAGACCAGATGCTTCTTCATTCTGACTGGTTTTGAACAGCTGCCCCAAAGTTTCATGGCCTGAAATTCTAGCACTGCTGGGTTAAGCTTAGACTAATGATCGGACAAAGTAGCAGAGGGAACAGCTAAAGTCATAAACTAGCTAGAAGACCAGATGCTTCTTCATTCTGACTGGTTTTGAACAGCTGCCCCAAAGTTTCATGATCTGAACAAATACAATCTATATCCAGTTGCATGTTTGTTTGACTTAGTTAGATCCAATCTGGGCGATATTTTCTGGTTATAGTATTTAGACGACATAGCTCAGGGATTGAAGTTTTCGTTTATATTTCTTTGAGTTGTTTGGCATGTGAAGTTCTTTGCCCGTCAAAATAGGCTTAGGGTACTGAAATCCGTTTTTGGCTGTGAATGTATATACTAGATTTACATGACTGTCAAGGTGTGCACTTGGGACTTTTTAATTGAGAAAGTATCGGTTATCCTGTGTAATTGCTGAGGTGACTGTTCCGAAGGCTTCCATCAGATGTGCTTGACTTATAGAACATGCGAAACAGTTTTTCATTTCTGGTCATTTTTTCCCAGCAACTGATGAAGTGGGCAGGTTCAATCTGCTGAGATCAGAGGGCATTGCTGGAGGATTTTAAACTCAAGTTGGCCAGATCTCAGATGTAGTTTTGCTCTTGGGTTCTGTTGACTGGGTGGTTGGAGAACCCTCTATGGTGTTGAATGCTTTTTCCAGTTCATTTCCCTCTTCTCTTGGTTAGGGGATTGGAAACAAATCAAGCTACCTAAACGGCCCGTTTTGGATGAAAGATTTGTTTTTGGGATATAGAATGAGGGTGGATTTGAAGGTGGATATATAATGAGAGGTGATATATTAAGAAGGGTGACCCCACCTTTTAAGAATAGTGGATTTGTAATGAAATGTTTGAATGATTTTTTGAGAAGAAGGATATGGAAGGTAGATATGATGGGATAGAAGCAGGATAGGGAAGATAGATATGATGAGATTAGATGTCGAATGACTGAATTGCCCCACTTAGATTTTTAAGTGATCAAAATTTATTTATTTAATTATGATTACAGTAAATACATATTTACCATGAATTATTGCATAGAATTAAATTAAATTATCTTTAAAATGTTTAAACATTATTTTTTAATTAAAAAAATAAGAAATCTAGAAGTTTTTAAATTCATTTTATGTATATGTGAATGTAAATTAAAAAACTTCATATAGATATGTATACGACTGTCCACCTACTTTGAACAAAATCCTACCCTGTACGGCCCTCATCTCTTTCCTCCACAAGTCCCACACTAATTTCTCCAATTTTCAGAGTCTAATCTTTGAATCCACCACCTAAACCCACAAATTCAAACCTCAAACTCCATATAAATCCTAACCCCTCTGTTCCCGATCTCATTTTTAGCCCTAAATTGCCATACCTCTCTCAAATTTGACCCCCATTTCATCGAGGCATAGTGATCGGTGTACGGTGGTGGGAATGATAGTGGCGGATCGCAGGTGATCGGCGTCATACGGCAAGGGAGTCACCGGTGAGAAGTTTTCTCGGTGACCCCTCTCTCTCTCTTCGTTCTCTGTTTCGTACATAGAGAATGACTCACAAACGCAGAAGAAAGGAGAAAAGGCAGGGGCAAGATGGTCAAATGGGCACCCCGCTTCACCACCGACAGGGGTACCCCTAGCCTTGGCAAATCCACCTCTTCCTTGATTTGTAATCCCAACAGTGACAACTCCCTCCTCAAATCCGGCTCACGTCTTTCACATCCAAACACCGGAGATGAGGAGAAGGTGGAGGTATACTCTGGGAGCTTGGCAAATCCGGGGGCAAATTCCCCGTCCAAACGGGCCCTAAGATTCTTTCTATGACAATCACATGAGTTCTGCAATAACTAAATCCAGCTCAATATAGAACGACTCAGAAAATATCTCTACCGGAAATAAAATAAATTAACTAACAACAGAACACTCCTATACAGGGAAAGTGATAATTCCAATTTTTGTCTTTGCAAATTTTGACTCATTTACCTTTCAGCAGAGAGTGTACGGGGATGGCCAACTAGACTAGCCCTTAATTGGTTTCTTTCTTATTCAATTTGTTCAAAGTTCGTTCATGTGAACACATTTCGAAGTTCATTAACCAGTGGAGTAGTAATTTTTAAACTAGACTTGAAATTGACTTCTTTATTAGACAAGCACTTTGCGATTATATTGCTGGTTCTGTTTTTATAATAGCCCTCTTGGTAGTTAAGACAGTGAGAAGTGAGTTTAAGTTCCTAACATCATGATTTATTTAGACTTTATTGTTAACAGTTATGCTATTGACAATCCACTGAGACATCAATAAGGCAATAAAAATACAAAAATAAAATAAAATTGTAGTCTCATGCACTTTTTACACTTTTTAAGGCACTTTAACACGTTAAAAATTGTGGGTTTTTTTTGTGTGTGTGGTCATTTTATGTCTTATTTGCCGCCTATTGGGCTGTTTTTAGCATTTTTCTATTCGTAAAATTCTCAGTGGTTTTATTAGATCTAAATGAAGTTACTCCAAGTTTGTCCGGCTCTAGAGATTAGAGACCCATAGAGGCTACAGCCAATGGATGCATCCAACAAGGAGTCTAAAACAAGAAAAAAGTAGCTCTATTGTTAGGGTTGTTTTGACTTTTGCCCATATGAAATTATAGAAACTTATATACCCAAGAAAAGAGGCTAGTGTAATTCTTTAAGGAATCTTAACCAATCCATAATTTGGCTACTAAACTAAAAAAAGTAAAAGTGTCCCAGAATGTTCTGGAATTCTATTCTCTTCAACAAGTGGATTTTTTTTTAATGCCAAGACCCCAAAAGTGATTAGAAACTTTAATTCGAAGAATTATAATAACGAGATACTGCATCAATCATGCGAGGTTTGAAATAGTTAAATTAAGTCAATTACAAAATAGTCCAATAAATAGCTCGATACGAAAAGTGGGATAAAAATTAAGCCAATTACAGAACAGTCCAATAAATAGCTTGATACGAAAAGTGGGATAAATAACAATGAAGACTCCTAAATAATGAAACTAACAACCGACAATCAATTCTCCTTGGACAATATCTAAAGCTTTTTTTATCTCCTAGTTCGTTAAGAAATAGAGCTTTTTGATGTGCTATTTTACTCCTAAAGTAATGCTATGGACACATATTTATATGTGTACAAATTCAGACACATTTGTGTAAAGAAACCGTTCCATACACATCAGGTTTTCATTATGTTACGAAACTCACGCACATCAACAATTTCGGACACATCTATATCGACATGTTCGAAGGTGTGCACATAAATATATCTCCTTTTTTTTTCGGAATCATAACATATCAGAATATTATACAAAAATCTATCAGAAATTAATTTTAGCACTCCAAAAATTGATAGAGGGGCTTCAAAACGACTTCATTTTATGTATCAACACAATTCAATTTTAAAACCCCTCCATCAATTTTTGATGTGCCAAAATCACAATCCAAATATTTTCCTATCCTCTTTGATCATTAATTTGAACTATATTTATTTATCTCAAAGACACCCCCTAGAGAGAAAAGCAATTACAGGCACTCCGTGTGCTTTGGGATCTCACATCCATTCTGTATCACCTAACTCTCTAAAAAGATCTTTGTTCACATTTTCAATTCTCGTTTTTATGTTTGCACTTTCAATCATCACTCTAAAAAACTCTTTTACGCTTGCACTCTGCATTCGCAAAATGCTCGCGCATTGTCTTACTCCGGATGCTGTCAAGTACCCCTGCCAAGCGGGGTGCAGAGAGGCATCCGACCGTTCACTTCGGCACAAACGACTCGGATTGAATCTAAACGCATAAAGATATGCACCGTCTATTGCTTGGTTAAGATCCAAACCGTCGACTTCTGAGATGAACGGTCCGATCGGCCGCTAAGCGCCTGCTTCACAGAATCTCCCAATCCGACTACGATCCCGTCCATTCTTCCTCCTTCAAGGGTGGTGTGCACAGCAGTAAAATCAGGGTCTCAACTATCCCCCAAAAAAAAAAAAAAATCCCCAAAAAAAAAAAGTAAAAAGAAAATAGAGATTGCGTCATTTGCATTTCTCTCCTCTTTCTCAGTTTCGATTCTCTCTCTCTCTCTCTCTCTCTCTCTCTCTCTAAAAGCCAATGCTCGCGATCACTACACTCTCTGTAGCAAAAATAGTATCGATCCTTACATACATACCCACATGAACCAATTGTGTTAATTAATTGATCCAATACCTGTTTCAATTCTTAACCTAAAAATCTCTTTTTTTCATGGAAATGGCTTCAATCTCTTCGAGTCCTCGCACGGTCGAAGAGATCTTCAAAGATTACAGCGGTCGTAGAGCTGGCATAGTTCGCGCTTTGACTTACGGTACTCTCTCTCCTCTCTCCTCTCTCTCTCTCTCTCTCTAGAATCTCAATTTTAAAAATATTTCCTGTTGAATTTCAGATGTCGAGGACTTTTACGGACTCTGTGATCCAGGTAATCTTAGAAGTTTTTGTTGGAATTTCAGATCTGCTTTCTTGTTCGGTGTAATTGGTATTTTTGGCTCTGGTTCTAGTTTATCCGCTTCGAATATTCGTTTTCGTCTATATATGTGTGGACGTATGCATTTGTTCTAGCCTAAGTCGCATAATATGCGTGCGTGAGTGAGCGAGGACATGAAAACGTCTTTTAAGAATCTCCCAAAGTACTAAATTCGTGTGAGCAAAGAGCCAGGATTGAGAGCGGGAGCTGAGGGTCCTGTTAAAGGATTACGTGACTAATTGTATGACTCTATGATGGTTGAAGTTAATTGGAGCACAAGAGTGCCCTCTAGTTGGCTATTGAGAAAAATGAGGAAAGCGTACAGAAAAGAAATGTACTGTTTTGCATAATTTAGCTCTTTATAGGAATGAAAAGAAGTTTATAGAAGAAATGTCTGAATTCGCAAGCCCTTGATTGTATATGAATCTGAACAGTCTATGAAACACCTTTGCCGCCGTTTTTTGAACAAGGGCAGCGAGGGTTAAAAATTAAAAGTCTTCAAAGTAATACATTATGCTTTTAAATTTCTCTTTAGTTGGTCGGTGAGTACAGATTCCATTGCTTGCGCAGATGAGGAAAGAACAATTTGAAATTCAGTTTTTATTCTCTCCTTTTTTTCACTTGTGGAAGAAGTGGGAGCTTCTACAAATGTTAGCCGGACTCGAACAAGGTTAACTAGGTTATTTGTTAAAGTCTTTCGATCAAATGAACTGGTAAAGCTGTCAGCTTTGGTGTTATGTTCTTCCAAGCTGGCTCTCTTTTTGTTTTTCTGTTTTACAATGTTTTGGACATCATAATTTTTGGTTGCTTTGTTTATATTCTTGTACAGAGAAGGAGAACTTGTGTCTGTATGGACATCCAGATGAAAGTTGGGAAGTCACTCTTCCAGCAGAGGAAGTTCCACCGGAGCTTCCAGAGCCTGCGCTTGGGATCAATTTTGCTAGAGATGGGATGAACCGTAAAGATTGGCTTTCGCTGGTTGCAGTGCACAGTGACTGTTGGTTGCTCTCTGTGGCATTCTATCTTGGAGCTCGGCTCAACCGTAATGAAAGGTAACATTGTTTCTTCACGTGTAGCAGATTTTGCATTGTGGACGGTAATTTATGTTTATTGGTTTAATCATCTTCCTAGAGGGATATAAATATGCCATAATGGTTATTAGCCACAGTATGTCTTGGGTTTGTAACTCAAATTTTCTGGTGGCTCTGTTGGCTAGCAAGCATGTCTCATTTGTGCCGTGCATTTCTGTGCTAAGACTTGTCAAAGTGCAAGAGTATCCGTCTGCTCCAAGTTTTCGGTTTAACAGTATTGGGCATGCTCAAGTAGTAATTGGTGGTTAAATTGAATTATGACTGCAGAAGGTAAGATGGGCCAGCAATGAAAGATGGGTGTCAGGCTCGTTTAAGATTCATTTTTGTCTGTGTTCTTCAGTTTGAAGATGTGTACTCTGCTATTTTGCTTTAAAAAACGCTTCAGTTACATGGTGCCTGAATTTGCATAATCACCTTAGACATGAAGTGGGTTCTCTTAATAGAAAATTCCATTAGAACAAGGATAAAAAGCATGTCCACAAGGCATTATTATTTAGTGCAGGGTTTTTAGCAATTTTACCACTTAGAGCTACTTAGGGTCATTTAATCTTATCCTTGTTTTGGGTTGGTGAAGTCCTTATTGGAGCTTGGAAAGCCATGCTTGTTGGAGACTATAATTTTAAAGAATATTTGTGTTTGTTAGATGCCATTTAAATAGAATTCATACTTTACCAGTTTTACTTCAAATTTGGTCAAGAGTAGTTCATCAGGTTGCATTCACCATGTTATCTTTTAGAAACTACACATCGGATCGTAATGGTCATAATACTTTGTCTGAGGCGGGCCTCGTTCCAGAAGCTCTCTTTCTCGAGGTTAAGTGGTCTATATATGAAGGATTGTTTCTGTAACATGGATTTGGAGTCGGTCAGAAACAGAAACTTTTAGATGAAGATGAGCATGAGATCTTCTAAGACTATAGGATTGATCTCAAATAGCTCTCAGGGAGTAGCAGGGTTATTAAAGCAGTTGCAAGAACCTCCTATCCCCATCACTACTGGGGACCTGGTGTGATGATTCGACCTATTGCCTAGTTGCAGGATCTTCCTATCTGGGTGACAAATTCAACTCGGACCCACGCATCTGCGCTGCGAAGTTCTAATCTCATAGGAAGCTCGCTCACATCTGAGAAGGAGTGTGTTCCCGACTACGTTTGAACCTCTCAAGTATACAAATTCCAAAAGAATCAGAAAAAGAGCTACTTGGTAAGAGAAAATCTTAAACAACGATAGGATATTAGAAAAACTGAATTTTCTTGTATTTACGAAATTATATTTTTGTAGTTGACACTAATTACTAATTAACAGGCATACTACTGATACTAGAACTAACGAGAGAAAAAGAAAAGGGAAAAACTCTTTGGAGTATCTGTATGTCTATGTCCACCCACAGGTACGTATGTGTATGTGCTCCTACAGACAGACTCTAACCTTAGATTCTTCTATATACGCCTGCTCCTCTGCATCCACTCTTGCTCCACTTTGTTTATATATGAGGAGACATGGAACATATTATTTGTACTGCATTTGTGTGTTATAGATGTAGTTGCACTCTTCTAGTGGATCCTCACTCCCCCACACCAGTTTCTTTTTCATGCAAATTATAAATGCTCTCTTATATTTATCTTAATGAGTTGCTTTATGTCAAATTTGTTTGCAGAACCTTATTTTCAAATACTAGGCCTAGGGCTTCATTGTATTCCCCATATTTCCATCTCTACCCTTCGCATAAACCTTGCAATTCAGCCATAGAGTGCAAAATGAAAGGCAACCCTCTCTCAGTAAGTTCAGTCTTCAGTGTGTCATAACTTTGTGGATGACTTACACCTTGTTCGTTTTGGGGTCTTAAAACCCCCAGGCATGGTCTTCAATAAATTCTCTATCCATCTCTCTCCACTCATTACACTCAAATATCTCCCCCAAAACCCAAAACGAACAGGGTTAATCTTTATCAAGTCTAAAAATTAAACCTCAAGGAAGGTTTGCATATTGATCTTTCGATGCGGTTCCAGCTCACATCTCTTACACATTTTAATGTGATTTAACTATATTCAGTGGAATGTCATGGACTAAATGTGGGTGAGTGAATTTACTGATTGTAGTTTGTACTGCACATCCTTTTTTTTGGTTCACTGTAGTTGGCAATAGCATACATCCATAATTGATTGCATACGTCCATAATTGGTATGCACTGACATGTTAACTCGAGTGGGGAGACACGTGAAACTTAGCGGGAGACACATGAAATGTAGCGTGAGATTGGATCAGAAACAGTTAGACAAAGAAGAAGGAAGCGTGTATGGGCCATGATCCCTTTTTTTTTTTTGTAGATGGGCAGCGTTCCCTTAATTCTTGGTTTCTAATATATTTATTTACTTGTTAAAAAAGAAGAGACAGTTAGACAATTAGTTAAGGAGATATTTCAACTTTTTTTTCCCCTTTGTTACAATTAGAGCTGTGAGCTCTTTCTTTTGGAACCCAAGATCTTTTTCTAGTTGGTACGCAGGTTCATCAATGGTTGCCAATGTAGTTGGAGCTGACTTATTGACTCCCATAAGATTTATTTGTGTGCAAAATCTTCTTGATGCATTTCCCCCTTTTCTTTATTTGGTCTGTGGACGGGCAGGTGGGAAGGAGCAACTCTTAATAGCAGTATTATTCCTTGTAAGATTTTTCTTCAAAAAAAACTAACATTGCTTCTGATGGGCAGGAAACGCTTATTTAGCTTGATCAATGAACTGCCCACTGTTTTTGAAGTCGTGACAGAAAGGAAGCCTGTGAAAGACAAGCCCAGCACCGATAGTGGAAGCAAATCCCGGGGCAGCACAAAGGTTAGAACTAGATAGGATGAGAATTGATTTACTTTTCCTCTTCCTGTAGTTTCTTAGTCTCGTCAGTTTTAATTGGAAACTGACTATTCATGGTTGTGCCACTAATGCTCACACGGATGCCTTTTATGTAGAGATCGAGTGATGGACTGGTGAAAAGCAACCCAAAGCTTGCAGATGAGAATTACGAAGAGGATGAAAATGAACACAGCGAAACCCTCTGTGGGAGCTGTGGCGGGAACTATAACGCGGACGAGTTTTGGATCGGCTGCGACATCTGTGAGAAGTGGTTCCATGGGAAATGCGTGAAGATCACTCCAGCTAAAGCCGAAAGTATCAAACAGTACAAATGCCCATCTTGCAGCATGAAGCGCGGCAGGCAGTAGTTGTTTCCAAAACCAAATCCAGAGGTTGAAACAAGGAATTGGTGGCTGACAAAGCATCATAGAAGATATTACCCTCTTTATATTTGTAATGGAGTTGTGATTGTTCTTATTTATAGGAAAAATTCTCAAATTGTATTTTCTTAATTATTACAGATGCTTTTAATGTGATTTAGTCAGCTGAGGAGAGTTTCTTTTTTTAAAATTAAATCACATATTGCATTTTCTTAGCTATGGGATGGCTTGTGTTATGGAGCAGGATCATTACATGTTGCTCTGGTTGGACTCCCTCTTTTTATCTTGTAAGATTTTGTGGGACATAATCTTTGGTTTCCGCACCGGATGATTTAACCTAGGAAAATCCAGAAAACAATGGTTTGATTGTGGTAAATTTGGACTCTGTCATCTGTCGAGCTTAGTTAATTTCAATAATTGCAGAAATTTCGGGGTATCTCCACCTGCCATACTCTCTTCTTAGTACCCGTTCTCAGCAGTAGAGTTTCTCGACTTGACAGCTGGTTTTGTGTTTTTGCTGTTTCTGTAACCCATCTAATTGTGGGCATTCAGTTGCAATGCCCATGAGGGATGCTCAGGCACTTGACTCCGACATGGGCTCGGATTCGGGAAAGAGAGGTTGAAATGGACAAAGAGCTGCATGATCTGCTTGAAGAGGGTGTCAATCAGTCGGTGGTCATGGTAGCAAGGGCAAATCCTAAAAGCCCCGTTGAATTTTTTGTCGAATATTTGGATATGCTTTATTCTTCATAGCTGTACTTTGCTCGCATGCAGGGGCAACACCAGAAGGCATCCGGGAGACTATCTATGGGGATTCCGGGGCTGACCATCTACCATGTCCGAAGCCACTTGCAGGTTCTGCCTCTCACACTCTCTCATGATAATCAATTGTCTGTTTAGAGGTCGTTTTTTTAAGAACTGCTCTTTGGTAAGGTTTATGTAGGAACCCAGAGAAAATTACATGCCTGAAAAATGCATATGTAATGATGTGGTTCAGTTGTATGGGCCTATCACCAAATATCATGACGCCAACATAAAAATCACTTGCCAATAGGGGTTTGGTTGAATTGCAAGACCCTTAGGATGTTATTGCAAGGTCTCAAGTTCACCTGTGAGCAAGTGCCGAGAGGCTCTTTGCCTAGTACTACGGGTTGGGGCCTTTAGTATCCTTAGGTTTTGGTTTTGAATCACCGATACTTGAGGCCCAACCCAGACAGTGAAGGGTTCATGTCCAGGCTTTACAGGATTTACACAGCTGTACACAAAACAACATGATTAGGTTATATGGGCCTTGAGTGCGTCTAGCATATTTTTTCACAGAAGCGGGGTCACTATAACTGACTCCATCAGGTTCCGTTCTAAAACAATAATAGAGATGTCTTTTTCTTTATATTGCAGAAAGTAAGTATTGCTATAATAGTTAGATTGGTATATTGGAAGAGTAAGTTGAAATCCTGTCATCCTTTTTCCTGGCACTTAAAGTGCACCCTGAGACGGTTGGACCAAAGGCCTATTGGCCTTCAAGATGTCTTTTAAGTACAAGAATGTTTCAGTCAAATCATTCTCATGAAAACAGAACGAAATAGTCATAATGAGTTACTGGGTTAAGAGCTCTGTGTGGTGTTGCTTCTTGAGCTTTTCCACTTTGATTACTTTAGGTTTGGTTTGTCAAGCATTTCTATCAGCAATGTAGTTCTGCTTTGTGTACAGAATGTTTTATCTATTTTCATTTTTGACATTCCACTTGATCATCGATTCGAAAAACAGATATCCCACTTGTAAGCAAGTTCCAGAACAAAATAGTGCATGTATCCCTATCCGAAATCGTCAAACTATTTCTCTGAAAAAACCTCTTAAGGCTTGTTGTCGGTCGTTATTTAATTTGTTTATTTTCTTTTTGGGTGCTTTCAAAAATACAAGATATCAGAATCTTCAAGTAGCAAGTTCTGACCGATCAACTCTCAAATTTTGCCTTGAGAGGTTTACAGTCTATATATTTTCTTTTGGGGTGTTTAGAAAATTTGCCCAAAAGTTTGTTCTTTTTTGGAACTGTAAACTATCATTTCTAGCTATCGAATGAAGACAATAAATACATAGACTCTTCAATTATCTTCCAATAATCTACTTGGGAATGAACAAGAGGCAAGTTTGAGAGAAGGAACATATCTGAACAACATCATGAGTTGTTGTGTATTCCTTTTATATCCCTAGGCTTCTTGAAAATCATTTCTAGTACAAAGCTTTGACCATTTTATCCTTTTCCACGATTCCGTTACTTTTTCAGGGGTGCTCAGCTTAATGAAGCATTGCAAATGTAGAAAGACAAGTTAAGGCAAATGAGTGATCAACTAAAGGCATCATTTCTCATTTCCAGAAAACTAGATGCAATTCTTATTAATTAGGTCATGTATTTATGCTAAATATATTTGCTTGTAGTTAAAAGCTCAAAGGATCTTGAAGCTTAAAATTGAAGCCGAAGGCAGACAGAGATTAACGCAGGATTTAAAAACCGAACAACCATGTCGAATGCCAAAGAATTTGAATTTGATTCAGAGATCGACAAAACTGAAGAGGTTTAGAGTGGATGGTGATATAGTTTTGCAGCCCAGGTGTATATTTGTATCACTTGATTCAGCATTTTACGATATAATTATGCTTCTTCCCAAAACACCAACAATTTGTGTTTCCAATTTCCATACTATGAAACCAGCTTTCCATGGAGTGTGTCATCCTTGTATAATTTCTGTAATCAACCACGTTTACATATCAGAAAGTCTATCTGCACGTCCGGACGGATGTGTCCGAAACCGTCTGATGCACATGGGGTACTGCATCGGACTGCTCCGAATAAACGTGTCTCCTAGCATTGCTCTTCACATAAGTTTGTGCATAGGTTAAAATTCAGTCGCATCATATATGCATTGCTCATTCCGTAGTTCTAGGAATGTTTATGTTTGGGAGTTGTACATGTTGGTTAGAGTACTGGAAATCTGCCCATCTTGTTGACTAAGCAGATATGATCCAGATTTGTACATAAGCAGAAGATGGGCTTGCTCTGTAGTCTAAACAAGACATAAGGGCTTGTTTGGACCTTAATGATGCTTGATAATCTTGTTTATTCTATTGTTGCTTGTTACCGAAATTTTGAGCATTTAGTCATGGACCTCGTATGATTGTGCGGTGGTTAGGGCCCTAGCTGGTGCAAGCATCCAAGGAAATTTATGGATCATCTTTTTTTTTTTCCCTCTTTCCCACCAACTAATTTAAGTTGTTTTCTTCGCGATGAAAATAAAAGTTTTTCTTCCTAAAACCAGAAGCAAAACTTGGGCCGATAAATTCACGCAAAATTTTATAAAAGAATTGACAGTTGATTTGATATGTTTAATAGAACCACCTCTGTCCATCTGGGTTAAGTGAGATCAAACGAGACATGGAAAGAGTTT
>BPLS01000570.1:157540-173655 GCA_019656275.1 Rhododendron kiyosumense
GGCTCGGATGGCAGTGAGGGTGGTGAGTGTATGTTGATGGGGGTCTACAAAAGAGAAGAGTTATGTTATAGTGGTTGGTTGGAAACTTGGAATTAAAGTGAACAACAAACTGAACGTGTTATGCATGGGAGTGTAGTATGTGGAGAGAGAGAGAGAGAGAGAGAGAGAGAGAGAGAGAGAGAGAGGCTATACTGGTGCCTGCTGAGATTTGGTTGAAGGGCTAGAGCTGTTAATATATATAGACGCACAAGCCCAGCTGATCCGGCGCCGTGATAATCTTGGATTTGTTCTCCCTCGGTAATTATTCATTTAGTTGTCCTCGGGGATTGTGACTTTTTGTCGGTACCAATACGCTTCTTCATTACACATTTAAGCGAGAATTCTACGCTTAACGGTAGACTCCACAAAAAGTGTTTTATGAATAAGGTTGCTGTGTCACCACGTATGTGACAGTTGACAGACAAAATAATTTTTTGTCACCTATGCTATCTCTACAACTTGATTTTTCTAGTACAATTTTAGTGCACACATACATCTGCCAACCACAATTCCCACCATACTTTTTCACATATGTGTGGGATAGACAAATATATAATCAAGGGGTCCACACGGGATGAAGTCCACATATACGGAAATTTTCACATGCGGACCTCTTAAAATGTGGACCTCTCTTTTCCGATCGAATTTCGATGATCCGAGCAGTTTAATGTGTTCAAAACATAATTTTAAGGGTATCGGATAGAAAGTGGCAAAAAAAAATGACCGGAAAGAGCTTGATTTGAGCAATTTTTCTGAACCGTTCAATAAAAAACTGTTCGGATGAAACCCTTTCCGATCATTTTTTTTTTTGCTGATTTCTCCAAGTTATCTTAAAATTAAGTTCTGATTATATTGAGTAGCTCGGATTATTGAAATTCGATCGGATTAAAATCAAGGGAAACGAACTGATATATATGCATATACATATATTTTCGACCAGCAATATAGATAGTCTCAAGGTCGTCTGTCCATTGATTGGAACCCAACCGTACCGTATCAACCTATATCTTGGAAAGTACAGTATTGTTATTGGAAATTTGAAAGCTGATTGTAATAGGAATAGTGGTTTATATGCAATCCACCAATTATTAATTAAATTACCAATTTAAAAATGTTGACCAGCTCATCATACTATAGTAAACTCTACTGTACCACGTTTCTTATTTCGGACTTGGACAGCGTGGTAGGGATCCGGGGATCCTACAGAGTATTCCATATATGTAGTGCATCTTGTAGGGTTGATCGGGACCATTCATTTCGACAATTAATGGTTCTAATATATTTGTTAATTTTGACAAGTCAAAGTTAACTCTTACCGGTCAAAATTAACAAATATATCTAAAACAACAATTGTTGAGATGAACAATTCGGATCTGTCCTGTAGGGTGCACTGCAGTAAGCGCCTTGCAGAATTCCCGATTCCACGGCAGTCTAAGGAGTAATTATCAAGTGGTCTTGGGGCACCCTCACCTGGTACCAACTCTCTTTTGCACTACACGTTTATGGGGTCCATACACTTAGTATTGGGTCCTACGGAAATGTGTAGTGAAAAAGTGTTGGGGCATCAAGTAGACCAAGAAATAAAATATTATTTCCATTCCGAGACACTAGGACCAAAATTGTACACGTATCACCTGGTCATTGGATCAAATGGATACAAATGAGTTCCCAATTTTTGTCAATACAAATGAAAAAAATTTAAAGGTCGCTACCGACGTCCAATCAACATCAATTTTTAAGTGAATAATGTGTATAACAAGACCTATAAAATGAAGGGAAATCGTCAAAAGTTGGTGACACTCACTCCATCAAATTACGTGTTTTGAGTGGTGAGTGGGTGGAATATATATACTACCCGCATAGTTTATTTTCATGGGTCTGTTTATTTAGGAAAATCAATTTAGATTCTCCATCAAAGGAGATCATCTATATCAGAGGGGACTACATTCTATGTAACTCATTATTTTATACTAATTCGCACAAAACGAGAGATATATACTATATATGGGGCCTGATTTTATTAATCATATTTTTCGTTATCTGATGGGATCACATAAAACTTATGAAATTATCTATTTTCGCTTCACTATTAGTCTTGTCAAATTGTACTCTTTCCGTTTTATAATGACAGTCTCACTCTCTTTCTCTTACCTGTTTTTAAATCAAAAAATTAACTACTCTTGTGCATAATTTTTTAAATTTTTTCGCACTGTATTAAAGATCTCGATTAATATTTTAATTTGGTACAAAAAAATTCAAAAAATTATCCACGGAAGTAGTTAATTTTTTATTTAAAAAATGACACGACTTTTTATGACGAACTCTTATAAAACGGATGGAGTAATAAATTTGAAATGGACGCTTATGAATTTTCTATACACTTTAATTACAGCTTTGTAATGATTACCTATTCAGGCCAAACTAGTCTACCATCGAGACGGACGCCGGGGGGGGGGGGGGTGTGTTTGGGGCCCACCCCGGTCTCGCTCCGATGATCGGAATTGTTCACTTTGTAGAGCTCGTCGAGTAGAACAACTATGCAAAAAATCAGCTAAATTGGATATCATTAAGTGCCTGATCGGAGCCCATATAACTCTCAGTCCATGGGTTACAATGGATTTGATCCAGTGTTTCGGATCCATTCTTTTCAAGACAAAAAGGTTCCGATCAGACACTTAATGATATTTAATTAAGCTGATTTTTTTTAAAGTTGTTCTACTCGATGAGTTTTACAAAGTGAACTATTCCGATCATCGGAGCAAGACCCGGGTGGGCCCCAAAATGGGCCACAGCAGCCCCCCTCCTCCCCATGGAGACTGGAGAGTTTGCTTTTTAAATTTTTTTTTTTAAACTAGAATGATTTTCCTAATCTTTTTTATAGTCCTTTTTATTATTTTTTTGAGATTTTTGTAAAGAATTTTGTTCATTCTTTTAAAACTTTGAAACCTTTTTGAATTCCTAAATATATTTTTCCTTTTTTTTAATTTTTTTATTGAGTTCCCTAAAATTGGGTTTGAAAATGGCAGCATCATTAATACTCCTAATTACTATAGTGGCGCAGATCAATCCTTCGAATCCAAAATACTATCAAAATCTGTTATATATGTACTATGCAATATATATCTAACTTCAAATATTATTTCACGGAAAATTATTGAGTGTTCTTGAGGCACGTGATGCTCTAACATTTTCTGTTAACACATATTTGTGTAACACATGAAAATGTGATGGAAAGAGTCGTTGATGCACCACATAGTAGTACTTGTTGGGTTTTGCCCATGTGATATTGAAAAAGAAAGAAAATAATTATGTTAGTTGGCTGATGCATTTAATGTGCTCATTGGAAGTGCTTTGGCTGGCTGTGCTTGGAGTAATTGTGGTGCTTAATTGGTTCCAAGAAGACTTGCATCCAGATTCTTCGGTAGTTGAAGAGGCTTTTGTGCTAGCCTTTGTCATGCCTATTTATAGGCTTGCTGTGCCGTGTGTGGTGTGAGTGAAAAAGAGCATTAAAGGCAGAAAGATTGGGAGCCCCTGTGGGGTGAGTGTAAAACATTGTATAGAGCCATGTGTTAGGAGTTCGGGGAGGGTTTTACATCTCACATTTGTAATCTCAATTTTTCATATAATGGAAGATTTCTCTCTCTCCCGTGGATGTATCCGAGTTTGGGGAACCGCGTATTTTGGTTGTGTGTGTTCTCTTGTGTGTGATTTCAATTTTTTTGTTTGTTGCGCTTCCGTTGCGAGTGGGATTATTGGGCCTAATCCCATCAGTACTGCCCGATTACAACGGAGTAATATAACTTTTCACTTCTTCAAATCTCAAAATGGTATAATTGATTGTTTCATCTTTTGTTTTCTGTCAAACCTAGACAAAACTCAACTTGGATATCAGAAACTCTCTTGATTACTCTCTTGAGTGAAATTAGGGTTGATAAACAAATCAAATTTGAATATTATTTGAAAATCGTTAAGCTTTCAGAAAAGGCTTGACAAGTTATAACTCGCTCATTCAGGTATGATGTTTAAAAAGTTCAAAACGGTTGAGATGGACTCATGATCGGCTGTTTTGAGATCGGTTCGCCTAATGAACAAATCAAGTACTGTTGTTAAATTTTGAAACCAATTAAGCCTGAGCAATCCACTTCTCGGTTCTTCCGGCCCGTTTATCAAATATCAATCCAAATCACAATCTCGAATTCAACACCAGATTGTGTTCAAGAATCTGTGTTTGAAGAGGGGAGTGGATAAGACACAACTAAATGGTGCTCTTTGCAGTAGTTGGGAACTCACGGACAAGATTTTTGGCCCTTCGCACTAAGTAGCTCTGGAGTTAGGAAGTTCGAATTGGATGTATAGTTTTCTTTCTAGTTTTTATTCTTGGTTGTATTAGTTGGCTTTAGTTTTCTGATGTATGTGTGCCTTCTTCTTTTCGGGGGAATGCCCCTTTGAATTTGTAGTTGGGTATGAACTTTTTTAATAGATAGTGCTTATCAAAAAAAAAAAAAAAAAACACCAGATTGTGGAATTTCCTTTGGTTGAAGCACGTGTATGGAAAAGATGCACCCTAAACAAATTTCCTACTAACTCTCAATAACCACACATTTAACTAACTCGGGCTAACTTAGTCGGCCAGGACTTTTGCATCTCGCTGGTAGGTCAAGAGTCCGAATCTCCACACTTGCATGTGGGTGTTAATCCCTTAATAGGCTTTTCATTTCTTTCGTTGTTTCTCGTATTGGTTGAATTGTTGGGCTTAGTTGTCTCGTGGACTCTCACAATTAATGTAGTGTCCCAGATTTGTACTGTGTACTTCATATATGATGTAAAATGATCTCTTCTATTTATTAAAAAAATAATAAAAAAGGACTTGTCTACTGTTCTATGTAATTATTCAATGATCCTAAGGCACTGTCACATGGTGTCTCAATTCTCTTCCCCACCACAAATTCATGTAAGGTCCATACACTTGTTTCTAGACCTGCATGACTTTGTAGCGCAGAAAAAGAGTTATGGCAACGTGTGACGGTGGCCCAGAACTGACTAATGATATTTCTGTCTACAGAGCTTTATCTGTTTTGAACTCAACCGTTTAGTTTTAGACTTTTAGCTAATGGGCCTAGCATAGATTGTAGGTGGATAATGCGATTCTTTATGATTGGTATAGGAAGTCATGACAATTGACAATAACATTTCTTCCTAATAATACTAGCTAGTATTAACTACGTAATTAGGATGGATTAGGCTTAAATTAAGTCAAATGTTTTGGCCTGTATTTTACATAGTAGTTTTGTACTTTTTGACTCTATCTGTCGAGACTAATAATTAATCCAATCTTTTAAAACGAAAAATATAAGAAAAATTACTAAACACTGAAAATTTTTTAGCTAAAAACTAAAAATACCTACTTGCCTTTAAGAATAATAATCCTATGGTCCTAACTGTTCATCTATTGATGTGGTACTATTTTATTGAATTAACCTATTTATATGTCTCACCATTGATTAAAGTAATTGTGTCAAGTATTCATCTTATTTTTTCCCTTTATAAAGGGTACGAAGGGGCAACTAGCAAAGAGATATTCTTTGGGCGTGAGTTGCGTGACGATATGAGTTCATTACCAAACACTGGCAACTCTGATAAGGTGACCACTAAAGCGAAGGGAACAATCCGTCACCATAGCTCCACTAAAGTAAGATCCAAAAGGGTGTACTGTCTCAAGACATCTGATTCACAAAATCCAGTGACGCGAACAAATTCGAACCGCGATCACGTAAGAAGGGATGGAGTCCCACCCCAATGACCCGAATGCACCCTTGCCGACTCAGCTACCACCCTTTAGTGGTGTATCAAGTATATATGAGTGATTATTTAGCGCCCTTGTAACATCGTCACGTGGTGGTCCTCCGATTCTTCTTTCCAACCACACATTGTGATATAGTTCATACATGCACTTATTCTTGGGCCTATCATATTATGTGGGTGGGGGAGTGTATTTATCACAAACATAGATAGTCAATATTTGTTCTTTTTAAATACTAGTCCAAAGTGATACAAAAAAAGTCCTTGAAAGGATAATGCATGCCCCAATAGCTTAGCCATACTGACTGGGATTTTACAAGTTTTATTTATCACGTGCCAAATATTTTCCCAATACGGAGTATTTGGTATTTAGACACGTGACATATATATTGTGCACTGAACTTGTGCACTTCCACAGGAATTTTTTCGTTTTACAATCACCGACCCATTTATAATTTATTTGAACACTCCATTTTTATTGAGATTCATATTGAGTTTTTTTTTTTTTTTTTTTGTAATAAAAAATTTTCACTTAATTTTGAAGATGGGTGGTTTTCTTAATTAATCTCAAAAAATAAATCAAGGCAATACCGTAGTGGTAAGTATTTTACGAACACATTCAAATTTTGTATAAACACATTATTCGAACACGGTTCAACCCAAGCGTTTAGCCAGTTGAGGTGCTGATCCACTAGACCCGGTTAGGGTAACAGTTCGGCCCCACGACAACTTGCATGATGGAGGGCTCGTTGGTTTGATAGGATGCTATTATCGAATGGAACTTATATCCCAAGGGACCAAGTAGCTGGTGTTCGGATAAAGTTCATAACATTATACATATGGAATTACTTTATTTTTTACTAAAAAGATTGCATGACTTTTTCTAGGGGTAAGCAATTCGATTTGGGCGAAGAGAATATTAATCCAATTACAATCAGACAGTTACTTTGACAAGATTATATTTTCTACGAGATTACATATTCCTTTTTTATTAGTCCCGTGAAATAAACTGGCCGTCAATACGTAATACAAGGACGACTTTATTTGGCGACTTATGGCAATTCTTTCACAACTTGAATTTGATATGTTTGGGACAATATCTACTTTGGCTACTACAAATTCCAAGTGACCTTTTGATTGGGACAAAAAATCGATCTGTTATGAGTATTAGAATTCGCTCAACGATCCTACAAAAATATAAACTTAGCCTGTTATCTTTGTCAAACATGACCTGATCTTGGCTCCACCTATCCCCTTTGCACTAACTGTCTTGCGACTTTTTGACACAGTTTTTTTATTTATTTATTGTTTTCTCTTAATTTTTACTACTAGATTCGGGTGGGTCAAATTCTTGCATTATACCGTTCACCGCAACAAGAGGATCGGAATTGGTAAAGTACAAAAAAATATAGACCAAAGTTAAAAAAAAAGGATGCATATAAGATAGTTCATCTCACCGAACCGATCAATAAGATGTAAAGATTATATCCGAATCCAGTAAAAATTAAGAGAAAACAACAAAAAGAACCCTTCAAAAAGTCGCAAAAAAGTTAGGCCGGAGGAGCCTAACTTGAAAACACTTGGTTGAAATGGTCTTGGGACCTAAATCACCACTTAAACAACGTGCGTGTTTTTTCTCAAATAATCAACCTAGAAGGCGTGTACAATCCTAAATTTCTTCACCTAAAAATCTTCGATTCCCCAAACTTTGTAGCATAGGGTTGTCTATATAGTAGATGAGAGGAAAAAGGAAAGAAAATGACATGTTTAAAATTGGTTATGTGAAAGTTTACTTTTGTTTGACATGGTTGGTAAAGGAGTTAAAAGTCATCATTGAACACAGGCATTGATCTATTTATAATATGCTTTCTAATGAAATCAGTTTTTTTTTTTTTTTTCCGTAACCACGTGTCTAAACCAACTCATGCGCACCTAGAATTAAGGGAACTTGAAGTTAAAGACCGGGAAACCTGAGGGGTTGGATGAGCATGCGGGAGCATGCCAGTTAAGCAAGGGGCTAATTACGCTCTCGGGATCTCAACATTGGGAGATGCTGTCAAGCATTCCGTGCTTGGCAGCGGTGCTGATGAGTGGCCGATCTGGCCGTTCATCTTGGTAATCGACGGCTCGGATCTTGACTGAGCAATGGACAGTTCAGATATGTGTGCACTCAAATTCAATCCAAACCGTCCGTGTCAAAATGAATGGCGGATGCCGCTTGGCACCGAAATGCTTGGCAGCATCCCTGGGTCCGATTTGACTCCCTAGTGCCAGAAAGAAATTAACCCTTTGCCGCCATTTAAAATTTGTGTGAACTTCGGACTCCAAAAACTGATCAAGGTGCACATAAAAAGCTGACCCAAGCACACGATTTGTTAAAAAACAAGTTAGCGACTAAACAAACATACCCTATTGGTTTTTTGATGGTGGTTAGAATCAAACAAGTGAGTTTGAGGTGGTAATTGGTAAGCCCCTTATTTATTGTCCTTCTCTCACTCGATGAACCCTATTGGGCTACCTACCCCCGAGCCCTTACCTAGCTAATCATAATTATAGTTGAAGGAGGCCATGTTTTTCACCATTTCCGGATCTAGATAAAGACATATTTTGATTGGACTTCATTGACTTTGAGCAAATATCACCTTGCTTTTAACCAAAACACGATTAGGCAAGCAGGCACATGCTCAATTATGTGCCAGCTTCACTATTCGTTTGTCACTTGAGAAGAATGAGGATCATCAGTTACATATTTGGGGTTGGCCCTTACCTAATCCTTCAAAATTATCTGACGCTCCCGCGCTCTCGATTCTCACATTGCACTTGCACGCAAACCTCGCTCAAGTAGAATTTAGTAAATTGAGATGTGTTTTAAAGATGCTTTCACGCTCGCGCTTCCACTCATGTAACCCGAACGCAAATAATGTGACTCAGGTTGGACCACCCTTTATGCTCCTAAATCATTCAATATTGGTGAACAAGGGTAACTCATCTTTTTGGTTTACAAAGCCTTGTTTGGGACCATTTTGGTTGTTGGGTGAATAAAAAATGGCACCAAAACGTCAAATCCTTTCTGGTTTTGGGTCTCTTTCTTTTGCTAGCTAGCTTATTCTTTCCCAAAGAGAAAAGAACATTGTAGTCCTTGACAAGAAAAAAAAAAACATTGTAGTGACGAATATACATGATCGATGCCTTACAAAAAACATGAAACATTGTTAATTACCATAAAGAGATTCACCACATAGGATGCTTTCAATTGGTTCAAACATGTCTGGCCTAGAAGTGTTGGAATGCTTTAAACGAGTGTTCGAGAAGTATGAGGGCATAGATGAGATGACCAAGATGACACACTATCCTTCATAGAAGTGCACGTACGTTTGTGCTTTCAATTGGTTTAAAAATTCCTCTTTTTTAAAAGGGTTTGGACCACCCTTTAAGGTCACTACTCATTCATTCGTCGGTGTCATAGAGTTTAACGATTGTAAAGGCTTATATATACATATCTTTTCACTGTTTTGTCTCGTCAAAAAAATGGGCCCTTAGTAGATTGGCGACAACCCGGATGATGTACGAACAATTAAGCCTTTTTTTTCATTGGGACCATTTTGGTTGTTGAGTGACTCAAAGGTGACACCAACGTACTAGAAATTAATCGATCCAATGGTTATGGGGTCTCTTTCTTTCGTTTTTTTCTCTTTTGCTTTTCCAAGGCATGAAAGATTGATGAAGTGAGGCTGTACCCATATTCTTTTTCATTATTGCAGAAAATAATGCTACACCCATATATGCATGCACGTGCTATTGTTGCCTATAATTATCGTAAGAATTTCCAATGGCATTAGAAAGCAAAACAGTCCCATTCCCTGCCCCCAGCTCGTGGTTCACGCCCTATGGTGTGTATGCATGTGTAATGTAGTACATATATGTGACTGGCTAGGTGGCTCCCTTTCTTTCTTTTTTTTACCGGTGAAGGGTGTCTAGGCCAGTTTACACACACCTCAACTGATTCCCTTCCCAGTTTGATCAAAGACAGGTTATCCATGCCAGAACTAGAGAATTCACAAGAAACTACTTTCTTGCGGTCTGACTCCAAGAATCGAGCTCTGATTAATGGTGTGAGAAACAAACTCATTAACTGACCAGACTAACTCTTGGGGCTAGGTGGCTCTTTCTTAGCCTTGGAGAGAGAGAGAGAGAGAGAGAGCACCTTTATGAGGTTGTCTAGATAATAGTCCTTGTGGAATAAGATAATAGTAGCTTGGTAATTGGAATTAAAAGTGACTTGCTTTTTGGTTTAGGTAAAGTTCCTATTGTAGATTAATACTAGCTTAGTTGTTGAACCTTGACAGAACTTGGGCTAGTTAGCTTATCTTGGATTAAACATATACTTAATGGTCAATTATAGCCAAATGATTTTGTGGGCCAAAGTACTTTTTCACTTTCTTATACTAATTATTTTCCTTGCCAACCAAATGAAACGAAATTAAAATATATAGCATCTTCCAGACGGCCGGCGGCCGTCACTTCATTTTATTTTGCTACCTATTTTCATTTTGTTTCCTTTTCTTCTAGTAATTAAAAATCCTACTTCTCACGGGCATTCAAAGTGATACGGTGGATTATAGTGTTAAGCACCCTGCATTGTCCAATTAACCAAGTTAGCATTTCATTTAGTTCATTATTATATATATAGTTCGACAATCACTTAATTAAACAGGGGAGAATTTTGCAACTACGTAATGCTTTTAGCGATGATCACACTTGCATACCACATCAGACTACGATACAACGTTGTCCCTTAGAGTTGTTTATTTGACGGAACTAATAGTGAACGAATATATAATCTATACGATCTCTCAAAATAATTACTCCAGTGAGGGATTCATAAAACCATCACCTCAACTAATAATACAATGTGGAAGTCCTTTGGATATATAGTTTAATTTGATACTCATATCTGGTTAAACAAATGGCTCAATGCTCTAGTTTATATTAGCCGACAACGATCTCTTTTTAGAGAAGAAGAATAGAGAGAGATCGTACAAAGTAACCACTGATGCTTCATTGTCCATCGGCATGCGCTATCAAAGAGAAATAAATTTTGTGTTCTGAAATCAAACTGTCAGTTGCTGGATCAAACCAAACATTACGTGAACTCCTAGACCCCTATGTCTTAATTCTCATTACTTTATAGCTCTAATAAAGATCTGTTTAACCGGATATCGATAAGTAATCATTAAGGTAGATAGTTTGAGTTTGAACGGATATCCATCGTGTATTTTATAACTCAAAATACGACATTTTCCATTTGGTGTCAATGAATGTTCGATTAAGATAATTTTTTAATGAATGAATCGAATTACTCCCATCATTATAGGTTTGATTTGAGGCCCCAAAATAGGAATTTTGTGGGGTATATAAGATGAATATGCATGGAGTGAAGTTTAACCCAATTTTGTGAGGCAAACTCATAGTCCTGCTGATCAAAAAAATAAAAAATAAAAAAAATAGTATTAGCCACGTGACAAGGAATCAAGAGTAAGCCTTTACATATGCTGCCAAGGCATTCCTACTCTTTCTAGAAATTCAGTGTAATGTTTTTCTTTTTAAATCTCAGAGAAAATTTCATTATCACAAAGATAAAAGATTGAGATCATTATAGTAAGAAAAGCGTTGCCACAGGGAGGCAGAATCTTTTGTGCCGAAAATTTTTGTGCCTAAAAAAATAATCACATAGTATCACAGACGAAAAATTTCTCGA
The DNA here is from genome assembly GCA_019656275.1 of Rhododendron kiyosumense. Lineage (NCBI taxonomy): Eukaryota > Viridiplantae > Streptophyta > Magnoliopsida > Ericales > Ericaceae > Rhododendron > Rhododendron kiyosumense. The sequence continues at coordinate 169,137 of BPLS01000570.1, forward strand.
CACAGGAGTTTTCGGGACAGATAACAGAGATAATATGAGGGGCTATTAGGTAGGTACACTGCCACTAGTTCATGTCGGCCGCATGTGCACAACTGATGCAAGTAACTTCAGCAGCTCAGTGTTTGTGGAGCACAGCACACTTGAATTTGCCCTTTTTGTTTTGGGCCTACTTTTTGACCAACTGAAATTGGCCGATATTTTTTGAGAAGCACGTGTTTTTATCTGGAGTTTGAGTCATGACGTCTGTGGGGGCTAAAATGGTCCAATTGGCGGGCCAAATGAGTGCCCCAATAGAGATTTAAGGTGGTGGTTGCGCTCTCGCTCTCCATTCTCGGACTGTACTCGTGCTTTCAATCATCGCTCTCCTGAATATGTGATTCGAAGACGGTTTCACACTCACGCACACGCAACACGAATTGTGTCACTTAACTCTCACCCAGAGACGGATGCATGCGTGGTCGTATGGGGGCCATGGCCCCCGTGTCGCGATGGTTTTTTTTTTTTTTTTCAAATTTTAATTTTACTATTAGTTATTTTTTTATTCGTTACGAATTTCTACACATTGTATTTTGTATTGGGCGTTATTTAGACATTTAAATGTTGTACAAATGTGTTCGTTTTCCCAAAATCTAATTTCTCTCTCTACACACGGTCTCAATAAGTTTTTCCTTTAATTATTAAATCTCCTTTATCTTTCTATTTCTCTCAACCCATTATCGAAAAAAATCTTCCTCAAAATAAACCAAACTATTAGATTCAGGAATCATAAAATTTCAAAATCTTGTTGTTCATAGTTCAGCCCCCGAATTTACAAAATTCTGATTCCATCCCTGCTCTCACCTAAAGAACCTAACAAGGGTAGCAAACTTAGGAGCTACCACTCAAGTTCGGCATAGGCTTTGTTGATCACTAGCAAATGTTTGAACCTTTTGCCTCAAGGGAGCTTTGCATACAACGTTAGAACCAGTTTAAATTGTTTAATGGATCTGGTAAACAACTTTCTAACCTATCAATCTTTAAGTGCTTGAATGTTGGGATAAATTAATAGCTAAAATTCGACAACTGCCAAACAAATGAACCAGATTTGGCAGTTAGTTTGGCAAAATCTTTTAAAATGTAAACAGTGCGGTAATCTCTTTCTATTTCTTGATGAGGCCCAAAGATGCAATGGAGGGTTGAAGGAAATTGCCAGAAAAGCACTTCTTGAAATTCAAGCATGATTGCTACGTAATAATTAGCATTTTTAACATTGTAACATCCCGTACTTTAACCTCTCTTTTTTGGGTTCGATGGTCAGGGTGTCTGGGCCAACTTACCGCACCTCAACTAATCATCTCTCCATTATGAGCAAGGCATTAACAATAATCTAACATCCTTTAATTTAACTGTTGAATGACTAAATGAACGACTACGATATCGCGTGATAATATCACAAAGTCACAAATCCCACCTTTCAAGAATCATGGTTTTCACAGAAGCAAAGTTTCATTTTCTTCATCCTTGTGTGTTTGTCTCCTTCAATCCTAGACGTAGATTTTTATCGACAGAGGATCCTACGCTACATAATACGTGGCTCACGATAGACTTTTAGGCTCTGTTTGTTTTGATGTAAAATGTTTTACAACGTAAAATATTTTCCATGTAAAATATTTTTTCAGAAAACAAATTTCAAACTTTTATTTTCCGGTGTTTGGTTGGTACTTGAAAATATTTTCAGAAATCAACAAAATAGTTTACAGAGAGAGATGAGGAGCTTAAACGGTGGAGAGCTATGAGATTATTGGAATTGAATGTAGGTCAGGACTGATGATCGAGGAAATTAAGCAATGAGAATTACAGTATAAAGCAGTGGGTTCATTTTGGAAAATAACTTACGGAAGATTTAAGGGTAAGTCATTTTCATACAATTGATAGAAAATGTTTTACATGTAAAATGTTTTCCTCATTCTTTACACAACCAAACACCGGAAAATAGGTAAAATATTTTACCGGAAAACATTTTACGTCCAAACAAACGGAGCCTTAGTCATCCATATTCCGTTGAAGCCGGCTCCCATGTTGATCTATTTCATGCACTACATGGATGGAAACAACTTGTCAAAACTACCATTAAATTGCAGAAAAATGACTGCAAGAAAAGCGCTTCCGGTTTTGTAGTTTTTCTGCCTACCAATGCTACCAAAAAAAAAGTAGTCCATTGAATTAGAGATAAGGTTGATATTAAGCCTGACAAGAAGGTGCCAAACCATAGTCCGATGGCCAAAGGGAGTCTGGACCAACTTACCCTACCTCAACTAATCATCTCTCCAGTATGATCACGGCATTAACAATATTCTAACATCCTATAATTTAACCGTTGAATGACTAAATGAACGACAACGATATCGCATGATAATATCACAAAGTCACAAATCCCACCTTTCAAGAATCATGGTTTTCACAGAAGCAAAGTTTCATTTTCTTCATCCTTGCGTGTTTGTCTCCGTCAATCCTAGACGTAGATTTTTTTCAACAGAGGACCCTACGCTACATAATACGCGGCTCACGATAGACTTCATCCATATTCCGTTGAAGCTGGCTCCCATATTGATCTATTTCATGCACTACATGGTTGGAAAAAAACTTGTCCAAACTACCATCAAATTGCACAATAGGAAATAGAAAAATGACTGCAAGAAAAGCGCTTTCGGTTTCACAGTTTTTCTGCCTACTAATGCTACAAGAAAAAAGTGGTCCATTGAGTTAGAGATAAGGTTGATATTAAGCAGACAAGAAGGTGCCAAACCATAGTCTAAGAATTAGATGTTAAGCCAATGGTAGAGTAACTTTTCATCATGGAACATGAATAGGCAAATTGGAGCAAACTAGGGCTCGATGTGGACGCGTTGGGCTCCTTTCACGGTGTTTGGAGGATAAAGATTTTTGGTGGAAAAAATGCTGGTTTGCCTAACAAGACATGAAAGTACATGATATTCCTGAATCATTTCGGCTGTCTCCGACAATGCAAAGAGGACTAAATCAAAGGACCAAATGGAAAACACATGGGAATAGACCACACACAAAAAAAGGCACCATTTTCTAACCAACAAATGTTCATTTTCTTCTCATTTGCCTAATCCAATCCCAAAAGGAGAGGTGACATCACACAGTCAGAATGTTCAAAGCCGAGCAACTAAGATATCACAAACATATCAATGCTACAGTCCAACCATTGACGAGTTTCACCAGCTATGATGATTGAAGGATTGATCCCGAAACTCCCCAACCCCAGCTATGATGATCGAAGGATTGATCCCGAAACTCCCCAACCGTGTCAGCCAAGGACGAGAGGGTACCATATCACTGTTGGGTGGTATGGTGCTTGCTTAACGGCTGAGATGCATCCACGGCAGTGGGCGGGATGTCGGATCTGTCCATGGGTTTACCGGTGGTGGTGTGTGGGCTGTGATCGGTTTGGTTGGTGGTTGCTGTCTGTTGCAGCGGGCGGCGGCGGGTGGGGTGGCTGGATTTGCACTGATGAGTGAGTTCGGTTTAGGATTTTCTTGTTATTGGGCTTATTTGTTTAGATCTGGGCGTTTTGGTCCATTTGGGGTTGTGCTTGTATTATTTTATCTGGGCTTCTAGGCCTTCTGGTGTACTGGGCTGTGTCCCTATGAGGTTGGGCTTGTCCCATATATCCAACTTTTTGTTGGATTCCCCTTCCCTTTTCCTTAATAAAATGTTACTTTTGCTTATCAAAAAAAAAAGGAGAGGGTACCACTTACAGAGTGTTTCCTTTGCCTTAGGACAAGTAGGCATGACAGAACCGATTCAATCCCTGAAAAACTCAACTCTCTCAACACAGACCAGCCAAACCAGTTTTTAATTGGAAAACTGCCAGCTCTTATTCTATTTGAATTTGTTCGACTACAAAACCCAGTAGAAGTGAGTAAACAAAACAAGGAATGATCATTTTTTCTGCACTTTCTTCAATATTACCCTCCACAAATCAACGAAACATACAGAGTTAAAAGAGGAAGGAACTTATTAACACAACAAAAGGAAGTCTTCAAGCACAAGCAGACCAAAATGCATTCACAACTGGAAACCTGCAATATCTCACGAGCTTGAACAGAATTTGGGGACGTATAACCCTTTATAGCATGAATGCATACTATTGTATTACTCCCTCGGTCCCCAAATAAGAGTCTTGTATTCCATTTTGAATTGTGTCTTAATAAATATCCATTTTTAAAAGTTAATGAATAAAAGTAGATACAATTATCATTTTGTCCTTTTGAAAAGTTAATAGGAGAGTTAGTGGGTAAAAGTGGAGGTAAATGTTCATGGGTAAAGTCTAATGATGATGTCTCCTTAATAAATTGGATTCACGAAGTTGGACACTTAAAAAGGAACGGAGGGAGTACTACTATATTAGATACAATGGATTTAGATTGTCTGGTCAATATGGATTCTGTTCTGCCTCAAGAACGAAACGAAACTACGCATTCCCACGGCACAGTGACTATGTACATATAAA
>BPLS01000570.1:173665-208142 GCA_019656275.1 Rhododendron kiyosumense
TCATTACCACAATGAGTCCATTATGAAACAAATGCAAAACCACGGTAACCCAATGCAAAACCACGAGTCTGCTACAAGAATTTCATATACTTTTTCAAGGAAAATATGCTACACCACTAGAGAGTTCAACAATGACACGTTGTCAACCAGAAAATAAGGGCAAAAGGTTCAGTCATTCATACAAGATGTACCATGGCCGCAAGGCAGTGTATCTCACTCATTTTAACATTTTTTCAAGAGGTAAAATATATGTACTTACCTCTCCATGATCCTTGCAAGCCAGCAATCAATAAGGGCCGCCATTCAATCAATAAACATCCCACAAATAATCACGACAGCACAAAGTCCAATATATTTGGGGAACGATTCTAGCACTCCTATGCGTGTATGAAAACTGACCGTCCATAGGTCTACTCGCTCCCCAAGTTTACAGAACCATCCTTCATCAGCTTCACACTTAGACTGTTGAATCTCCCTCTTGAGTAATGCCGAGAAGCCTTTCTCCAATCCGTCCCTGTCTTCATCATTGCCGCAAACTCGTCATAGCTGATTAGTCCATCCTGTATTCAGAGTATTTGACAACTTTTAAGAAAAAAACTGTTGGTTTAAACTAGCTTAATAAAAAAACTGTTGGGTGATTGCTCTTTACCTTGTCTGTGTCAACCTCGTGAAAGATGTCATTTGCTACGTCTGTACAATCTTCTCCATCCTCCATCAAGGCATCACGAAGCTCATCTGGCTCAATGTAGCCATTACCATCCTTATCAAAGTAGGAGAAAGCCTTGTGAAGATGCTCATCATTCGCCATTCTATGTAAATGAAGGGAAACAGCGATAAACTCTCCACAGTCCAGGGTTCCTTTCCCATGAGTATCAACCTGTGTTGCAAACATCCTTGTTTGTTCAAGATTCAAAATCTAAAGACAAGAATTACTCTGCAAAATTGCATGACTAAATTTGTGCCTACTAAAATTAACTCAAAACACCTAAACTATATAAGGTGTCCCCTCTACTTCGGAATCTAATGCTACATTGTCTTTCTGGTAAGCAATTCTACATCAACTTACCCAAAGAAGACTAAGGCAGGCATATCCGGACTAAAATCAAAAGAACGTTCATCTGGACTAACAACAAACAGAAAATGTCCAAAGTTACTTTGAAGATGACAAGAAGCTTACATATTCTAGTGATTTGGAAGTCAAAAAATATGGCAAAACTGCTAAATCAAACCAAATCAGACATTTTTTAGGAGGGGTTTCTACAAGGAAAATATGAGCCATTGGACGAGAACGGTCCTAACCATTCATTAACTTTTATACCAATCCACCTCCTCAATGGATGGCTGCGACTGTTTTTATCCAATGGCTCATATTTTCCCTGTAGAACCCGCATATAAATATGAGAATTTCTTTTATATCCTTTCGACTTTGACCAAAAATTCATTATGGTCCTTCACCTTTCAATTCCAGCATAAAAATACTTCGACTTTTCAATTTTTTTCAAGGTCATTCTTTAGAGATATATACATATATACACGAAAAATAAGGTGTTTGGATCAAGCACCCTACACACATCAGATACCGTTGATTCCCGTGTTGGCCCCCTCATTTTTTTTAAAAGAATTTTTGGACGGCTCAGATCGGCCATCCGGTGGCCAGAGATAGCCCGGCTCGGCCGTTGGTCCCTATATCAAGACTCAAAGAAAATGGATTGGATGACATTGAAAAAAATTGGAAAGTCAAAAGTATTTTTATGCCGAAATTGAAAGGTGAAGGACCAAAATGAATTTTTGGTCAAAGTCGAATGGATATAAAAGAAATTTTCCCTATAAATATCTTTCATTCTCCACAATACAAGAAGTTTATTCACCAGTGTTGACGTGAACTATAACACAACAAAAAAACACAAAATTGACGGAACTATAACACAACAAAGGTATCTATAAATTAGAAAGTAAATTGACGGTGACGGTAGTTATACAATTGATGAAAGTGAGAACATAATCAATGTAAGACCTAGTTCAAGCAAGACTTACTGCTTCAATAAGCATTTGTACTTCAGACTCTCCAAGTTGTGAACCAAACTTTCGAAGACCACTCTTCAGTTCTTCAATAGAAACAATACCATCATTATCTGTGTCTATCTTTCTGAAAGTGTCCTTGATATCCTCAACTTCTTCAACGGATAGGAAATCAGCAATAACCTACAGATGGAAGTTCCATTAAAATGTATCTTGAAGCCTTTGTTATTCTTGAAAAAAGGCATCTTGGAATTTTGGATGTTGTATAAAATATTCAGAGCTCCAGATTATTGACTAACCCTCAAGGCCTTTCTCTTGAACCTATTCATCATTGAGAACTGCTTGAGTCTTGATTTGACAACATCACCAAGAGGAACATTTGGAGCTTTTTTGGCATTTTGAAGCCAAGAATGCTCTGAGCAGAGAAAAAAGAACGTAAATTAAGGAAAGACACAACTAACATCCAGAAACATGTAATTTCATCTTCAAAAGAGAATTGATATGAATGCGATAGGCTGATACAAAGTTCCAATATAACTGAATACAACCCACCTATGGAGCAAGGGTACCGGTACGGGTACGGGAAACGGCAAAACCCCAAAATATTTATTTTTATATCATTTTTTTTGGATAATAAGTTCTTTTCTTTTTTTTTTTACTTTTGACATAGAAAGAATAGAGTCCAAAAGAAATAGAGCCCAGAGAATAAAACTAAAAGAATAGAACCCAAAAGAAATAGTGGCCCAACCCAAGAATAAATGGCCCAACAAAGTACTAGAATGCCCTAGCCCTCATACTAAAACAAACAGCAGCAGCGGCATCGGTTCATAAAAAAAAAGCAGCAGCTCTAGTACTTCTTCTAGTACTCATCAGTTCAAAAAAAAAAAAGCAGCAGCTCTAGTACTTCTTCTAGTACTCATCGGTTCAAAAAAAAAAAAAGCAGCAGCTCTAGTACTTCTTCTCTCTCTCTCTCTCTCTCTCTCTCTCTCTCTCTCTCTCTCTCTCTCTCTCTCTCTCTCTCTCTCATCCAGGCTAAAACGTACCTGCGAAGTACCGACGCTGTACCCAAAGATACCAAAAGTATCCGGTATGATTTTGCCGTACCCGTGCGTGTACGGCAACATTTCTGGAGTACCCGTGCTTCATAGCAACCCACTCTCTGTGTCTACAATTGCATCCTTACTATCCATTACTACTTAAAGAAAGTAAAATCGGTAAACAGAAGCTTTTTACCATTGGGAATCAACTATCAAATCCAGCAAGCTAGGCTTTGAATGTAACTATCTATGCATGTAAACACAAGCAAGAAAATGGAAGACATGATACAAGGCAATATGCAAGCACAAACAAGAGCTAACATACCAAGGACTTGCTTTGCAGTTAATCGAACCTTTGGATCCGGCTCCAACATCTGACGGACCAGACTCTTGGCACTCTCCGAAATATTGGGCCATGGTTCCCTTTTGAAATCTATTATCCCACGAATAATGGCCTGTGCAACCCCTTGTTCAGATTCTGCATAGGAAAACCAACTTTAGTGAGATGGAGAGAACTTCACAGGGCAGAGGAGATTATTAAGTGCCACATCTCGAAACACGAGGGAGGTGAAAATCCAGGGTTGCTTCCATGAAACAAGAAGCTTAAAGCATAGATATGCCAATGCAGGTACCCTCAAAACCACATGTACGCACGAGTACACATGTGAGCACTTTAAAGGTGTGTATGTTGCGGACGAATGCACGAGCAGAGAAACAGATTTCAGTTTAACAAAAGAAAGAAAGAAAGAGAGATTCTGTTTGGATATATTTACCTGCCCAAAATGGAGGAACCCCGCACAGTAAAATGTAGAGTATTACTCCTGCACTCCATATATCTATTTCTGGTCCGTAGTTCCGCTTGAGCACCTCCGGAGCCATATAATACGGGCTTCCAACGATTTCAGAAAACTTCTCACCTAAAAAAACTTAGGTGAATCAGTGCCACGTGGGAAAACGTCCAAAGACCGAAAAACGTTCAAGTAAGCAGTTTCAGGCTTTTATATTTAATTTTACTAATCATTCTCCACAGTAAATGGCTCTGTCACATAATTGTTCTTCGTATGGATTCAGAAAACAATAACCAGAAACAAGGCCACATTTGAAAGAGGCCTTGACTCAATGCGTCAATGAATAGAGGACATCTGCTATATAAGTACTCACGATATTGCCTCCGTATATAAACATTCTGACAGTCATGGTAACTGTACTAGGTAAGATTCCTGCTCGTAAAGACCATGCTGAACCACATAGTGTATCTGTGTAGCTAAATCTCTAGAGTGGGAAATTTCAAGAACGCCCATTGGAATGTTGAATTGATATGGAATTCTTGCTTGGGAGTAAGACTTTGAGATACTACTACTATATAGAACTCTTACCAAAGAATGATTTAGAATCACATTGTGAATTGTTGTAGAACTATAACCACGTGAACCCTGCTTTGTGGGGTCTCAAATTTTTCTCTTTATAATCAAGACAATAATTCATGATTACTTTGTGAGGGCTTAAATTAACTAGCCTCAGCCAAAGTTATACGTGGACTAGGAACATCAGAAGGCTTATGCATATCTGTGGTTCAACAAGTAAAGCATTTAAGTCTGGCCAAAAGTTTCTACAGTCAACGATACAAATTTATGGTGGCTTAATGGGAACCACCCAAGTAGTAGCAACTTTGCCTTTTCTGAAGTAGTTGCTCTTTGAAACTAGTACATACCTTCAATGCCTTTGCTGTTATTAGCATGTAAGTATGTAACAAAGTTCAGAAAAAAAGGCATGCCAATTTATTTCAGAGCCTTTTTATTGGCATCTAGTGCCCTTAATTCCTTGCTTTTATATACTCCGTTTCAATATAAAAAATCCAAAACACCTACATAGCTTTGCATTTCAATGACAAAAAAGTTGATAAATGTATTTACCTAACAGACGAGTACAACATGAAATTTCATTAGGCAAGAAGCATGATACTTCTACAAAGCTTTGTTGTTCAATCAGACACCAACCCTCTTCTTAACACCCCAACATACGCATTGGACACATGTCCAAATGCATCCTAGAACTTTTCAATTCTGTTTATGAACAGGGAACGCTACGGACACTTGGGAACACATGTCCATCACTCATACACTTAAGAAATACAACATGAGTCTTAAAAAAAATTACAGGGAAGCTAATGAAAAATCCAAACAACGTAAATTCATCGCTATTAGTCCATGTTCATTTAATACATTCCTAAATTTAAGAACTCGAAAATCTAATGGTCTAATTTTTTCGGTATATAGTTTCAACTAAACATTAGGACATCCTGTTCAAACACTTTTCTAATGCACAGAATGCGAAAACTGATTGGATGTAAAATAAAATGTGTTTGTAATGGAAAAGATGAAGAAAATATGTTACTTTTGGGTATTTGATACAAAAGTGGTTTTGGGATAAGAATAGGCATGGCAGAATGTTACACATGAAGGGAAATCAAATCATTCAACGAAAGAAAGTCATCAAGCTCCTCAAATAAAAATAAAAAAAAGACAGGAGCAGGATCAAAGAAATAAAGAACCAAGTGAATGACAAGAGCTACAGTTTAGCCGCTTTGGTTTGGGAACATGTCAGCAGATAGGCAAATCCATAGCTGGTTAGATAAAACCAAAGAAGCATGGACGTGCTTTTGAAATATTTTGCATCTTTGCCCCTTGAGTGAATGCTAAAAGCTTCAGTTGTTTCCAACAATCTGCCAAAGTACCCCGTATATCATGTCAAAGAGTAGATCCCTAAACTAACCCAATGCTTAGCGTGAGGGACAGCACTGAGGTACATACTACATCCCAAGGAGTAGATAATTGGTCTCCTGCTTTTTTTATGATAGAGAAAGGGAAAGGAAAAGTGGAAGGAAATGGGATTATATTGTTTCCCAATCAACCCACTCTCCACAAAGATTGACTCGGCATGTGTTTTGTTGTCGTTGGGGGGCAGGGTAGAAATTCAGCCCTCCTCTTTTCTCCTTTCAACTAACCTACTCACCAAACATGGGAAAGTGAATTTCAAACACTTCTGGAGGTCATAACCTTGGTTATTAACTTAAAGTGAGTGAGCATTCAAAGTTCTAACTAAAAATGGCCAAGCCGCTATACCACAGGAGTAAATTTACTGGATGCGAAGTAAATCGACACTCAAAACTACAAGAAGCTATAGACAACTAGAGGTGTTACGCTTAAGGTTGGACTTCTTGTGGAAGTACCTTCAATGTCTCTATTTGATTCTTGAGACTCAGTTTTATTGTACCTATATGAGAATAAGCATGTAGATCGTGCAGTAAAGGATATGTTAAATTGTGGAACTACATTTGAGGAGGATTAAATCCCATGGAACAAGAGGAGGATAATAAGGACAAAGGTCATTTTCAATAATTGAGGGAGTTGGACATACCATAACATCATGTTTGCTTTGGGGGACCAGAAAAGTAAGAATGTGTTCATTGTGTTGGGTTTGCTAATCACATGAGCACATGGCCTTTTCTATACTTGGGGACAAGGGATGTAATTATATGTACCCACTACGTATAACATGTTTGGTCAAGATGGAACGGGGTAAAGTTTGCAGAGTCATCCTAGCCAGCCGTTTGATAAAAGAGGCATGAGAAAAAACACGAGCTTGTATGTACCATAGGGGAAACAACGGACAAGAGGAAACACTTCCCTTTACTAAGTAATCAAAAAAAACCCCATTAAAGAAGGTTCCAAGGGTACACCACTCACAAAGAGAAGAAAATCTAGACAAGTGATAAGAGGAAACAAGTGGGCTCCATGATGCCTTTTTAGTACATATCCCACCCTCCTCATCCATCTATGAAACACTTAATTCCTGCTGCTTGTTCTGAAGTAGCACCAAAAAAAGAACCCACCAATCTATGAGGCACACACTTCCTGCTGCGTGTTTTGAACTTTGAAGTAGAAGGGAGGGGGCATTGGACACAAAAAAAGAAGAAGGGGGAGGCCAGACATTACCCCCTTGTCACCAAATTTCATTAAATCGTCGTTCAAGACAGACAAGCATTCCCCATTTTCACCCAATAGATAATAATCCCTCCGGATTATCTTCCCTTTCCTTCCAACAGTATTAAGTATGACACAAAATCTTATTCCATGGCTTTTTGCACTCTAACCAAACATACTCCTACAACTAATCAAAAGGCTTATCAATATACAATGGCATAACCAAAATGAATGAAGGTTGCACGGTATTACTTATCCCCTCTAATCCTATTCCCATGAAACAAATGTGTCCTGATTGTAGGAAATACTAAAAAGTGTGTATTCGGATAGATTTGCATTAAACTTTCACAATAGAAATCATCCACATCTGTTGATAGGCAACATAGAAGCTTAACTTAGGTTCAAATAAATTAAGAGTTACTCATCTGCGTAGATTTAAGCTTTCCAGGAATGCAATTGTAGCAGTACCATTAAGGTTTTAATTCTACTCTAATCAGAGATTGCATTTCCCTGCAACTACAAATCTAGAGGAAGAGTTATTGTATCTGATATCTTTGGTCTGTATCCTACAGGTGAAGTTTATTTCCATCCTTAACAGACAACATAAAGTTGTAAGAAATTGACTTGGGTCACTCATCTCAATAGGCTTAGAATTGGTCAGAATACAGTTGTAGCAGCGTGCCAATCCATGATATGTACTTCCAAAAGGGTTTGCAACAAAAATTTGTAGCCAAAGAATAGTATCATAAGTTTCCACAGGTTTTGTGCCTACCAAACTTCACCCTTTTGTAGAAGATTGAGCAGCTTACAACAGCAGCACTCTATATGCACCATTTGTTTTTTTTTTTTGGGAAAGTAACATTTTATACGTACTAATGAAAGTGCAAACTAACTCTTGCTGCAACATAGCAGAAGCGCATAAGATCCCTTGAGTTCCTCGATGTTTGGAGGTAAGGGGGCCGGCGGGCCGCTACTGGTAAACTTTCTGGGAGCAGTCACTTCATGCATATATTGTCAAAGGTTAAGTCTGTCTCAGTGCTCCCCCACCTATACCCCCATCGATTGGGGAGTACAGGGTACTGTTATTGTTTGTGATATGATGTGGTAGGAAAACCCACCCAATGAGTAAATATAGATAGACTCAACAGTATGTATGATCTCTACAGAATATCAGAATCTACCATGATCACAAGAATTCGGAGGCAAGAGTTAGGCCAAGTTTCCACTAAATTTTTTCACTACAACTTTTTGGCTTCAGTTAAGTTGTTCATTAATCTAAAACTTTTTGTCAAAAGTTTAGTTGTTTCCACTAAACTAAAAAATCCAACACATTTTCTTCCACTAACCCAACACATTTTCTACAACTTTTAGTTTAGTGGAAACAACTTAACTACAAATAGCTGCTAGAAGCTGTCACAACTTCTAGCTTACAAGAGAACCCCCTTACTGGGAACCCTCATTATTGTGACCCGTATAACCAGCAGAACATCCTCACACAACACGATTGCAAATTTATTCTAATTTCGCATGCTTAAATAAGGCATAAGTTCCTATGTACTAAGGAATAACTTGCGATGACTTCAATAAATAATAAACCAGAGACATTTTATTTAATTCTCACCTGGCTTGAAGAATATGGACAAGCCGAAATCAATGGCTTTCAAGGGCGAATTCTCCTTCTTATTCGCAAACAAGAAGTTCTCCGGCTTCAAATCCCTATGTATCACTCCATGTTTATGACAAAGCTGCACAACCTCCACAATCGTCCTCGTCACCGCGGCGGCCGCGCGCTCCGTGTAGTGCCCGCGCGCCACGATCCGGTCGAACAGCTCCCCTCCCTCGCACAGCTCCATCACCAAATGCACCGCGTTATCGTCCTCGCAAGCCTCCTTTAGGGTCACAATGCTCGAATTCCTCGGCAAGTGCTTCATAATCGCCACCTCGCGCCTCACGTCGTCCACGTCCACCGCCGTCCGCAGCTTCCGCTTCGAAATCGACTTGCACGCGAGCAATTCCCTCGACCCTTTATCAATACACAGGTACGTCACCCCGAATTCCCCACGACCTAGCTCCCGATCGACCAGGTACCTGTCCTCGATGTTTTCTTTAGACACGTCGGGCAAAACGGTGATGGTCTTCTTCGGCGGAGCAGGGGCAGACCGGTCTTTCCGGCCGTCGCCGCCGTGGCCGGAGGACTTCACGTCCTCCCTGGCGACCGCTGCTGGAGATCTGCAGCAGTTCCCCATCGAATCGGGAAACGAGTCGAGTAAAACCCTAACCCTAGCCTAGCTACGATTACTTCACATGGTAATAATAATAAAGAAATTGCTAGAGAGAGAGAGAGAGGGAGAGGACTGAGGAGTAGGTGGAAGGGAGTTATACTAAAGGTTTTTGAATCAAAATGTGAGTGATTTCTAGAGAGAGAGAGAGAGAGAGTGTGTGGTGGTTCTGCAATTAGTGAGGCGTACGGAAACGGCTGAGATGCTTTTTGTGGAGTGAGTTTTGAGTCTTTATTTTTCTGAGGGAAAATGTGGATACAGAAATGTAGAGATAATGATACACAGAAGTTGTTTGATCGGTGGGAGATTGGGTGGCTGACGGGAAGTGTTCTGGTGGGAGGGAGAGAAAGGTCGGTGGGAACGGGACGGTGATCCAGGAGAGAGAGAGAGTGAGAGAGAGAGAGGATTGGGGTTTATTGGTCGATCCACAAGCATATATTCTCTTGTGTGTTTATATTTTTGTTGCCGTACTTTGTTGGGAAAAATAAATAAATAAAAGTCTACAAGAAAACTGTTCACTGGACAAAAAAAGAGTTGAAGAGATGAGGGAGGAGAATTATGAGAGCATCTCCCCTCCAATATTCTCCAAAATCTCCAATCTAGAATCTCAAATCTCAAGCAAATCCTAGGTAAAATGTGTTTAGGAAAAGTACAAATTTCTACTTTGACTAGTCATCAAACAAATAAAGTAGTATTCAATAGTCTAAGTATTTAACCTATCCATACACATTCAAAAAAAAAGGAGACTAGTCAATACTTCTAATAACGATGACGACTATCGTTCTTTAGCTATAACCACCACTGCACTCTTCTTCCCTCTCATAATCGCCATAATCATCAAACCCTAGATCCGAGTTGGACAACCACAAAAACTAAACCAGAATACCTACAAAATTAAAATAGCCAGATCACCCACAAATCATCATGCCACAACAAGAAGAAGACACCCACAAATTGTAGAAGAAGAGGAAGAGAGAGAGAGGAGGGCAATTGTTCTTATGATGGTGAGGGTGAAGACAACCATGATAGTGGTTTGCAGTCAGATCTGGTGGCTTAAAAGGGGGGCTACAATTCCTCGCCTATGGTGGCGAGTTAATGTAATAGTTGGGGGTTTGACGAGGTGGGAGGCGAGACAGTTGGGTGAGAGATTGAGAGATTTGGTTGTTCGGCTCGTCGAAGAGGCGATAAAGAGGAAGAGAGGAGGCTGTTGGAGATGCTTAATACTAATATGTATTATGCCCATTGGCTAGTTCAAAATTCAATCTTAGGCTCCCTTCCCATCTTCCCATAGCAAATTTGCTTTCTGATCTTTGCAAGTTGATCTTTTTGGATCTTTGAGTTGTATGCTCCCTTGTAAAATACCTTCCCTTAAATAAAAAAAGGCTTACAATACTATTTTATAATCAAAAAATGAATTTAAAGGGTTTTACCATTTAAGGGCGGGTTTAGCGCAACGATAAAGTTGCTACATTATAACCTGGAGATCATGAATTCGAGTCACAGACACAGTCTCTCTGCTTGTAGAGAGGGGTAAGACTATGTACTGATCCCTAGACCCCACAATGGCGGGAGTCTCGTGTATTGAGTTTGCCATTTATAACTTCACGTTTCACGATCCATCAAAGAGAAGGTGGGTGGACCCAGGAGAGAGAAAGAGAGAGAGTGTGTGGTTTTAGGGTTTTAGACCCCTAAAAATCCAATCAAGTGCAGCAAAAACCAATTAAATGGTGGTTTTAGGGCTTTCAGCGTAGGAGCACTTGAGGGGAAGGAGGGTGGAAAGAGCTTTGGCTTAGAAGCAATGATGCAGAATTAATTCTCTCTCCTCTCTCTCTCTCTCTCTCTCTCTCTCTTTGTTTTATGGTGTTATCCAGATTACGGGATAATCAACGTATTAAATTAGGTCCCAACTATTTTTATTACATAACATAACATATAAGCTGAAAAAAATAATGGTGCCTAAAAGGCTAGAACATAAACCCCCAAAAAAAGGAATTGGGACTCCTTCGGAATTCTCCTTGCAAAATTAAGGCTGATGTTCACTAATATCGATCTATGCACCATGAAATATGTTCAGTGGGGTTGCGCACATTTCGGATCGGATCGAATTTCTATTAATCCAATTCTAATTCATGAATCATGATTTTTTGAAAATGAAATCTGTGTCCGAACCAAAAGTCTCACGGTTCGGTCTCGAACTGTGAGTCATGGTTTGGTCTCGGTTTTGTCCACGAATTGCATCAATCTTCACTTGTCCATTTCAAGATATCATGAATTATAAGAATTACCATAGTTTAGTATGTTTATAAAAATAGGTGCAAAATTATAATTATATTTACAAATGTCACATATATATATATATTATATTTTTTATTTTTTTAAAATATCTCATGGTCCTATTCGGATAATCTACGGTTTTCAAATGAAAATTCAATCCTAATCCGTATCTCACAGTTTTTTAATTTTCATATCCGTATCCGAACTATTAATCTACGGAAAAAATTCAAAAGATACGGATCAATTCGATCCAGACAAGTTTCACGATTCAACGAATTTTTTGTGCAGCCATAATATTCAGCGAATATATTTCAATATTAGGCCGCCCGTGAGGCACTTATAAACTGGAGCTACAAGTAGTAGTAAAAAGGAAGGGGTTGGCAAGTGGTCTTGGAGTAGGTGTCTGGAACTCCGGGTTCCCTCCCTCCTAAGGTTTCATGTTCGATTTTTTTTTACAGTATTTTTTAGAGTCACCTCATACTCAAGCTTAAGCGTGTAAAACGGCTGTGGAATCATCCTTTTATTTGCAAGCATTTGATATCAGAGGAATAATGTTGTGCTTTGTTTATGTTTAAGGGAAATACATCAATACACACTCCCTGCTTTTAGAAAAGTATAGTGTCTCCGGTCATTTTAGGGACACCGTAATTTTTGACATAACCTCACCATTACAAGCATAACAAAGATCAATAACGTGTATAACCAATGCCTTAATAAGGCATAACCAAAAAGTGTTATGCCAAAACACTTTTTAAGGCATAACACTTTTTATACATGTCATTGGTCTTTGTTATGCTTATAATAGTGAGGTTATGTCAAAAATTACGGTGTCCCCAAATGGAAGGTAGACACCATAGCATTCCCTTTAGAAAATGTTATATTAATTGGTATATATAGACCTTTATAGGTGTTATACTTATTGGAGTAAAATATTATGCCTATTTGTGGTGAAATATTTCACCTCTTTTTGGTTCAACATGTACGCCTCTTTGTGATAAAATATTAAGTACACTTCTTTTGTCGTGAATGTTAAACCTTTTATTGTTTAAATTTTATAGGATGTGTGTAAGCGTGTTATATAACCCGAATATAAATGTGTATTGTAGCTTGCCTCAATAATTAAAGACTAAAATGCGCGCTCTCTCTCTCATTATACTGATGGTATATGATTTTTCGTTACATGGGGTATGAAGAAACACAAGAATCCGAATTACATATCAAGGAGAGACAAGGTAAACAAATAAATCACATCCAAGACATCAACCGAGAGACAAGCGTAACTAAACAAATAACCCACATTCAAGGGCTGAAATAATCAATATTTCCAATTGGCAAGGAGTGACCATTGACCTCCGCTATAAAAGTTTATTGTCCTTTTCCCTTTAAAAGTTTTAGCAGGGAGCTAACACCAATTGACTGATATTAATAGTGAAAAAGCTAATAAATATTTGTTTTCTATGGGATCGTATGTTTGAATCTACCGGAGGTCAAATATTCTAAATCTTGGGGTCACCGCAGGGTTTGCCAACCGTCAACTTTACGACCTCGAAATTAGTCAAGATGCATGCAAGTTGGATCGAACATCCGATTTATCAAAAAGAACAAATTGACTGATATCAATGCAATTCAAAGATATGTTGCGTGGGGAATGAAGTAATTGATTAGGAGGGTGTCAATGATGGTTGACTACCCATGCCTTAGCTTTTTACGGATACCCGGTCCAATTGGAGAAAAGGGTTAATTGCAAATTAGTACTAAAAGAGTACACTCATCGTCAGACATCAGTCCATCACAAGCCAATTAAACTGTTAAACAAGGCTAATAGTATTCAGGAGTATCCTAAGCTGGGGATGGAGACAAGGATGATCAAGTAATCCCATTGAAGTAGTAGGCATTTTCTGTATCTATCTCGACAAAGCTCCTTAACTTATGTGCAGGTACGTTTGAAGGTGGAAGGATTAAGATCTCGTGACATTGTCTCTCGTGTAAATATCCCTCTTGACCCGGGGATGCTGCTAAGGGGGTGTAGTGCGGTCAATTCAGCCGTTCTTCTCAGCACGAACGGCTTAGGTCGAATTTGAGTGCATAATCGTCCATTGCTCAGTTAAGATCCGATGAGTCGATTGCCAAGATGAGCGACCAGATCGGCTGCTCTGCACCGCTCTACAGGGAGATACGCGACAGCATCCACGGGTCAACAGCATCTCCCATTCCATCCCTCATGTGACAAAAAATAGGATAAAAAAGATTTTTGATGACACAAGCCGCGTTATAGGTCCTGATATGTTTATCATCATTCGTAAAAAATAGTCTAATCGGACATGGGTATGGGCTAAGTTGCTTGAATTATATGTCAAAAGGAAAATCATCGGTAAGATTTTGACATTTTTTTAAAACTCTTTTAAGTAATATGATTATTTCATAAAAGTCTTTAATAAGAGATTTTACTTGAATGATGATAAACAATTCAAGACTTACGAAATGAAAAGCTTGAATTGTTAGATAAAATTGCAGTGGGTCTCACTATATGTGGGGGTCTCAAAGCAAGAGCAAAGCTATGTTCTTTGACAACTATTGCACTCATACTTAAGCAAATACATCAAGTCATGAAAAAATCCAAGACTAAAAGAGACAGAGACATGAAGATTACCACCATTTGAGTCTGCCTGTAAAATTCAGTATATATATAATTATGCTATGATGTACTCACTACTCACCTACCCCCGAGTACTTGGAAACTCTTAATGGGTTTGACGAAGTAGTATAAGAAAATAAATAAGTGTTTGTCCTCTATAAGATCGCATATATTCGACATAAGGCCAAAACATTCCAAACCTTGGGCCTACTAAAGAATTTGTCCGGTCGTTAACTTCAAGACTCTGAAACTAGTCGAGGTGGGAGCAAGTTGTACGTCCCGAACATCTGGTTATTAAAAAAAAGTCACTACTCCACTTGGGAAGCTTCAGTTTCCAAATGAAAACTGGCAGTCCCCACATCCCCTGAGAATCATATTTCATGCTCCCCTTGGATTGGAACCAGTAAGTCCCACAAGCTTCTCGTGATTATGCTTAACCTTACCTTTTCAATGATTCTGAAAACCTTACTCAAAATGTTACCAGTAAAATCTGACAAAGGCGAAAGGCCTCATGCTACATGGACTTTTTCCCCTTAAAATGGTGTGGACATAAATATGCCATTGTACAAAAACCAATAGTCTCTTGCAATCTTGTTCTGGCTTCAAAAGAAAATGTTAGGATACACGAAAAGTATCCAACATGAAAGGGTAATGAACGATTTAGATTCACGTCAAACTCTGCAAGCACCAATGAAAGGACAATGATAGGGCAATAAAATTGCCTTCTCACGTTCCTTTTTTTATGGATACTTTTCATGTGTCATACCAAAACCTGGCTTCAAATGCATTGATTGATTGGAGAATCCATTGGTGGGGGCATGGGCTTACCACACGCGGTTGGGGGCTCCCACCCTTTCTGCGTTTTGTAAGGTTATGTATTAGAGGGACAAATGAAGTTGATTGAAACAAGTAATGCGACTTAAGATTCAAGTACCACGCGTTTTAAAAGACTAAAGGACGGGGAATAAGTAAAAATATCTGATAGTTCATGATATAGATCATGACTAGAAAAAAGTAGTCTATTTTGAGAATAATAGTCGTAATTTCATTCACGAAAGAAAAACGTCTGTCAACAATTAGCGGGTTGATATGATATATTTACAAACAAGTTAAACAAATCCCCAAGTCTCACACAAAGACCAATTGGCCATTTCCTGGGAGTTTGTACTCTTGTTTTTAACCAATGTTACTGTAGTTTCTACGTTCTCGATAAAAAGCAAAAAATTAACATCCACAAAAAATTAGCCAATGATGGTTGCTTTTATTAGTTTTTTGATGTAATCTTTGCCTATCATCAATAAAGGTTCCTATCATTTTGACCCAAAAAGAAAAAAAAAAAAAGAATCCACGATGCGGCCGATTGATATGTGGCATTATGTTATGGTTTACGCATGCAATTTCCATTGCCTAACTCATTGGCAACAAGATTATGGTGGGAACTGGGATTTAGCTGCATGTTATCATGCAAAATGTAACCAGCCAAATTGGCAAAGAATAGAGGAGTGGTAGAACTAAGAGCGAAATCAGGAATGTAATCTGTCTTGAGCTAAAATGGAATGGTGGGTAGAATAGGCTGGGCTAAACTTATTTGGGCTAAATTTTACATGTAAGATTTTTGTTTTTTTTCCAAAAATGAAATGGGCTATAGCTTTACCCCACCATGTATTTAGTTCGGGTTCTTTGGGTAGAACTACAAACACTTGCACAATTCTTGTACTGCCATCAGGCCGAGCTCTCAATTCTTGCTCTCTCTCTCTCTCTGATTTTGGTAGCTTGGGGTGAGTTTCAAAGACATTTTCATGTTCACATGGGATAGGCTAAAATTATTTGGACTAAAATTTACATGTAAATTTTTTTTTTTTTCAAAGTTGACTTGGGCCATAGCCCACCTCACCATATATTTTAGTTCCGCGTCCTTGGGTAGAACAACAAACACTTGCACAATTTTTGCACTGCCATCGGGTTGGCCTCTCAATCCTTGCTCTATCGGGTTTTAACTTTTAACAACTTCAGTTAAGTTTCAAAAACGTTTTCATATTCACATTTACATTCATGCTTGAACTCACACGTACCCGCACACGAACCATGTGAAGGTACTCAAGCCCATTGGCACCATGACGAGTCTAATGTCTAATACTAAGGTGGGATTTAGGTGTTACTATCACGCCTCGTGAATCATGATTTAACGTCGCTGAGGGCCGCGGCAAACAAACTTGGCCGCTAAGTTTCGCTGTGTGATAGTTACGTTTGGGCCGGGTTTAGTGCAGGTCCCACTTAGTTGCCGAGAAAGTGGGCCAAATCAAGGCATTCCCACCTCAGCCCAAAAAATGGAAACTACTCTCCCAGGACAAAGAATTCCTAACCTTTTCTGATCAACTAGAATTCCTCGCCTTGGTCAAATTCAAATAGACAAACAACGCGTGCAATTTTACAACATTCAAAACGCAAATCTTTCACAAGGTTCAGACTTCGCAATCTGTGGTAATACAAAGGTTTTGTTTGGTTGGGAGTTTAGAGGGTGTTCCGATTTTGTAAAAAATGAACTTTTAGAAAAAGAAAGTAATTTCAAGCTCAAAAATTATGTATTTACGCAAATAATTTTCTTAACAATATGGATCTTGTTTGATAGATCTCATTAAGATCTTTTAAACGATGCAAAAAAAAATGAAAAAAAAAATTTCATTTTCATTATATTTGAGTTTAAAATTACCTCCATTTGAAAAAAAGGAACTTTTGGAAAAAGCGGAACACCACCTTAGTTTAGTTTAGTGTTGGTAGTAGGTGGAGAGAGAAATAGAGTAATGATTGAAGAGATGGGTAATGATTGGAGAGAGATAGGACTAGATGAGAAAGTAATAATTGGAGAAATATGGTAATGATTGGAAAACTAAACTAAATTAAGAACCGAACACAACCAAAGAAGTTCTAATTCTTCGGATTTACTGAGGCTCCGTTCCAGAACACCTTCTTAAAAAATAAGTACTTATTTCACATTTTCAAACTCAAAAATAATGTAAATGAAAAATAATTTTTCAATTTTTTTCCCACCGTATTAAAGATCTCAATGAGATCTATTAAACAAGATCCATATTGATAAGAAAATAATTTGCGTAAGCACATGATTTTTGAGCTTGAAATTGCCTTCTTAAAAAATAAGTACTTATTTACCTTTCCGGAACGGAGCCTGAGAGACTTTGATCACCTGGCGGCCCGTTTGACGGGTGGGGGAAGGAGATAAGGATCTTGAGAGGAATAAGTTGATCCGGTTCTATTTTTATCCCATGTTTGGTTTCCCCTGTTTACCCTTGTAGAAATCTTAGCAAAATCCATCCCCCTCTGCCATCCATTAGAGGTTGTTTGGTAAAAGTTTCGATGGAGATTTTTGGGTGACAAGAAGAGATAGATAAGATAAAGAGTAATAAGTGATAAATTGATCAGCAAGAGAACAAGATAAAAAGTTCAATAGCATTATAGAATCCCTAAATATGAAAATGTTAAAAAAAAAAAAAAAACTAAAAGAAAAAACTTGAGAAAGTCTACGTAACATCAATTTAGAATTTTTTCATATCATGACCAATCTAGAAAGTTAAGGGCCTACTTTTCAACTGATAAAAGTGGCCGGGAGTTTTCCTCTTTCTTTTTTCCAGTATCCAGGTCTTAACCCAAATCACATAATCTACGCGCGCATGAGTGAACAAGATCGTGAACTCGAGCGCAAGCGTGATAGTATTTTTGAAACACATATAAAAGTACTAATTAAAATTCACGAGAGCGCGAATTGAGATCGCAGGAGAGCACGTAATAAAATTTGAGAGTGAAATCCAACGATTATGTGATTAATGTCGTGATTCCTTGGTGAATACTCTGCTTTTAGGATTATCATACTCGAGGCATTAGAGTATTCACAATGTAATAATCAAAATCAAAATATTGCTAAAGTTAACAATGTGTGTTTTAAAAAGTGCTCACATTGTAATAATCAAAATTAGCAACTTCCTAACCAATAATCAAATTTGAACATTTGAATAATTAAAAGTAACAATGTGAGATTTCACATTGCTAACTTTAACAATCCTCTAAATGAATAATTAAAAACTGACGTGATAAATTTTAATTATTCACTTTTGATTACTACGTATTATATTGCGGATGCTCTAAGTGAAATCTATGGGTGAGAGGAAAAAGCCATCAGCCGTACTATGAGTACATACATGAGGACCAGGTACATCCCCCGCCATCTTTCCAGTGCATCCAAAAGACAAGTGAAATTTACCCATCGTACGTGCGGAGGCGGGGGGGCTGCCCCAAAAGGGCAGTAACGTTCTGCTGTCCCAGGTTTTCGAGTCTACTTCGGTCTCGTTTCAATAATCGAAAACATCACTTTGTAGAGCTCGTTGAGTAGAATAATTATGCAAAAAATCAGCTTAATGAGATATTATTAAGTACCTGATTGGAGCCCATATAACTCTCGGTTCACGGGTTACAGTGGATTTGATCCAGTGTTTCGGATCCATTTTTTTTAAGATAAAAAGGTTCCGATCAGGTACTTAATGATTTCAATTAAGCTGATTTTTTGCAAAGTTATTCTACTCGACAAGCTCTACAAAGTGAACATTACTGATCATCAAAACGAGACCAGAATGGATCCGAAAACCCGGGACGGCAGTAGCCTCCCTTACATGCGCCTTTGGAATCCGTTTTTGGGTGTTTGTGGTCATAAATAATTCTTTAATCATACACAATTACACAATCTCTCATATCAAACATGGCTCTCACACATCCATTATATGTGAAATGCGTGTGGACCTCATATTTAATATGAAGAAAGATTAGAATACACACTCTTTATTTGGATGTGTATCATATACACTCCTAAAATATTATGACTTATAGAGAAAATGTTACGAATCGTATTGCTAAAAAGTTACGAATCGTATAAAGGTTACGAGATACACCAAAATGTTATGAATCATAATGAAAATGTTACGAATCGTACTGCTGAAAAGTTATGAATTCGATAACAAAAGTTACGAAACACGCTAAAATATTATAAATGAACTATAAAATAGGTGCATATGGTACATCTTTTTAAGGGATGCGTATTGTAGACTTTCCCTTTAATATTAGAGAGTTTGTGTAATTGTATAGATAAGTATGTGGACCCGGGGTGCTGTAGTGCACCGGGCGTCCATCTCGTCAATGAATGACTAAGATTTGTAAAAACTCAAATTAAATTCAAGACATTCATATTGAAATAAATGGTCGAATCGACTATACGGTATAGTGCAACGAGTGCACTACACTCACTCCCATTTCGTAGCTAGTAGTCGTATTCTTTTTTTTTTTTTTTTTGATCCGAGTCGTATTCTCTTTTCAATCAGAAAGCCAATGGGTGTGAATCGGAAAACGGTGGGGTCCTCGTTAAACGCCCGTGGAAGCCATGCATGGAGACCACGTGGAGCCAATGTCAAATTGTCAGAAACCGTGTGGATGATCAACTTGATTGAAGGGTGTTTCCACTGTAAAAATAATAATTAAAAATACCCTACTTCTTTCTTCAAAAATAATAATTGAAGGGTTTAGTTTTAGTTTTGTTTTCAGTCATTACCCTACTTCTTTCTTCAATCAATACCCTATTTTTCAATTATTACTTTCTCATATCTCTCTATCTCTCTCCAATCATTACTCCTATTTCCAATCATTACTCTATTTCTCTCTCCACCTACTACCAAAACTAAACTAAACTAAACTCCCAATCGAACACTACCAACGTATTTTATCGTCTTGTTTTTATTAATAATTTTTTATTATTATTTATCATTTAATTTTTACTAACAAAAAAGTTATCAACAAAAGTTCTTTTTACTATAATAATTTTACTTACAAATTTATTAACAATTATTCACTATCGAAAACATCTAACAATTCTCAATCATAAGTAAAAATCTACAAAATTTTCACTACCGAAAACACCCCTGAGAAAACCGACTGTGTATATCTTTTTTTAAGGCCAAAATGATCTATATGCGTATTGTAGCAAACCAGGAGACAAAAGATATACTATTCAACAACATTTTTTGGAAAAAAATTTATCTATTTCGTTCGGCCTTCTCATATCAAAATTCTGGCGCTACTACTATGTATAAGTCCTACATACCTTCGATTGTATGGGTTCTAGCCTTTCAGGAGTTGAGCTATATATAAGTTTTTTTCTAGGCAAAAAAAAATATTTAATCTTTATAAAGAATTATACAAAGATTAAAAGGATTAAGGACACACCGGCAAAAATCACTCGAGACCTAAAAAAGGCAAGACGCCAACTAAATACCAAAGAAATCCACATCCATAGAACCTCAACGGCCAAAGAAATCCACATCCACGGAACTCAACAGCCAAATAAGTTGAGCGATATATAAGTTCAGATGGTATGATCTTGTTATATGATGTCTCAAAATGTTCGGAGCAATTTACTTGCATATCAACTAATCTGTGAGGACCTAATTCAACCATCACTGGCAATAAAGTTGTAATGGGAAAATTTACTCCACACTTATGTTTCATTTCCTTGAGTAACACTCAAGAGGCCATAGATATATGGGGCTTAATTATGGTCACTTTTTTTCATCCTATGATCCTGAAATTAAACAGACCACCCACCAAACAAAATCCAAAGAAATTTTAAAGTGTCTGTATCCTCACTCTTGATTTTCAAAATCCAGGGAAGTCAAGCAAAATCAAATACCATTATTATTAGGACTTTTATGGTCACATTAGAAGCTCCAACATTATGAACCATTAGTTTTGTCAACTAGAACGTGGCCTTAAATTCTCTTCTTTTATATATGAAAGCAAATACGATGAAGAGAAAATAGTTACAATTTTTATTATGACGTGTTTGGTTACTTTATATGTGAGCCCTACATGTAGCGTATCGGCATTGTATGGTAAAATAGTTATATATAGTTTTTATGACGTGTTTCTTATATATATATGACCTATGTAAAAATTAATGTTAGCTGACAAACAATCTTTCTAAAGAGAATCGACGCTATATAGTAAAATAGTTACAGCTTCTACAGCGTGTTGTCCGTATACGAGCCTTATCCAAAATAATCCAGCTAACGAATAATATTCTTTCTTGTATAGTAAAATAGTTAAGTACAGATTTTATAACGTGTGCGTCCAAATGTATTTATTCTGATTACTTTTTAAAAATCCACAATTTCTTTATTTTCTATTAAGGCTTATACACCCTTTCATTTATATATGTAGAATCAAAATCTCATTCCAAACAGCGCCGCAACAAAAGATAAGAAGTGACCAATGTAACCCTAAAATTAAATTTGACAGATAATTATCATTTTTCGCGTCAACGCAAGCAAATAAGGTAAGTAGCTAAAAATTTTACGTCGAGGTTTATATATACACCGTCGCCTTTTTTTCAAGGAATATGGTAATGCATGATTATGCTTAAAATTAAAGAGAAATATCTTCCTAAAAAGTACTCCTACTTAGATGTATGATAATCTTAAAATACTTTATATGTTATTCATTTTCATACTAGAAAAAGGGTAGAAAGCTTGTAAAATAATTTTTGTATCTTAGTTATGTACTATATATATATGTTATGCATTTTCATACTAGAAAAAGGGTAGAGAGCTTGTAAAATAGTGGTGAACTATGGAGAAAAACTTTTAACAGGGCCTTCCGTAAATAAAGTTTACGGAGGCCAATCTCGATTGTCTAAAAGTATTTTAGATGCTCAAAATTAAAGATAAACTATTAACGGTAAAAATTATTTATTATTGGTATTAGTTTAAAAACGTATTTCAACTGTTTGATTATCGAAATGAACGAATAAAATTATACGGAACCGTGAATAAATTTTTATTGTTGTACTACTTGTAACATAGAATAAACCCCAATTACCAACCCCGTGGTCCTTCGTAAGCGTGACGGAATATTAACATTGTCAATGGGAACAAATGTGGACGTCAATATCTTGATTTTGTCTCTACAGCTACAACATTATTTAGAGAGAGAGAGAGATCTAGAGAGAGAGAGGTGCGTGCGTTTGCGCGTTGATGGATGAGTCTCAAGGGACTGCTCCATGAAAGGAAAAAAATAAGAGAGAGAGAGAGAGAGAGAGAGAGAGAATGGTTCAAATTTTCGGAAATCTGAACGAGAGAGAGAGAGACAGAGAGAATGGTTCAAATTTTCTGAAATCTGAACAAACCATACGACGTTGGCTTTGACACCTAATCAATTTCATCATTTCTTCCCTTTGACTATTTTGTATATTTCCACCTTTGTTTTCACATCACCCTTCCATATAAATCCTCCTCCTTCTCTCTCTACGCATCTTTTCCCCTCCATTCGATCATCCAGCCCTACTCGTCAAAACAAATTCTCTCTCTCTCTCTCTCTCTCCATATAAAGAATTCTGAGCTATTCAATGGATGGTCTTCACCACCGTATCGCGGCAAACATCGATCCGGGAGACGGTAGGTTCCCCCAATGGAGTATCCAGGAGACGAGGGACTTCCTGGTGATCCGAGCCGAGCTGGATCAGACCTTCATCGAGACGAAACGCAACAAGGTTCTGTGGGAGGTGGTCGCGACGAAGATGAAGGAGAGGGGTTACAACCGCAGCACAGAGCAGTGTAAGTCCAAATGGAAAAACCTCGTCACTCGATATAAGGTAAATCTTACCCTATATAGTGTGCGGAGATATACTTATTTACGGTTTTACGGTACCAACCAATCACAGCCGTCCAAAATTTTTTTGAACGATTCGAATTTTAATGAAACTTTTCCGACTTTTCCCTGGAAAAATTTCATTAATATCCCGACTATCCAAAACACTCTTGGACGGTTATGATTGAGTGTTGTAAACACACTTGTTTACAACATCTCCATAAACAAGATTTTCTCATGTGTGTATTTTTTTTTTTCGATCGACAAATTTTTTTATCAGGAGAACTCAATATATGTGTGACTATTTTCTTTTTTTTTTTTTTACATATATACAACAATCTATGATAAATAGTTTGATTGGGATCAAAATGATTCCGAACTCAAATTTTACTTGGAAAACACTGCTATAGTATTAATCAAGCAGTGGTTTGTTTGTTTTTGTTAATATTAAATAACAGTTTGTTTTAATTTGAAATGAAAGAACCAGGAATTTTTTTTTATCGTTCTGGATGGATAAAAGTTAGGCGCAAAATTTTGGAATAATTTGGAGTAATTCAGGGTGACACCATTTGAATAGAATTAATGTTTTGAGGGTACGAATGTGATGTGGTACCCTAACGCTAGTCACGTCACCTAATTAGTTTTGCATAACATTCGCGATTGTTTCAGATTATTTGACATATATATTAAATGATACGAATAAAATTTCACCGCATCATCATTGTTTTGTTTATGCACCTACATTTTTATTTTGTTTTTTTGAACAGCGAAAGAGAAATGTTAAAAATTTCCTTTCTACTGCACTCTTTTTTTCCCCCCCTTCTTAATACACTCTTATTACATTGTGTTAGGCTTATGAGTATGCCCTGAAATTAGTCTGAAAAAATTTGTTGCTCAAGGAATTGATGTAATCTAGGGTTTTTTTTTCTTTTGCTGTGATTAGGGATGTGAAACCATGGAACAAGAAGGTATGCGCCTACAATTTCCGTTTTACAACGAGCTCCAGACGATTTTCAGCGCGAGGATGCAGCGAATGCTGTGGATGGAAGCGGAAGGGGGAGCAAGCGGGTCGAAGAAGAGATCATCAGGGATGCTTCTATCATCGGAAGACGAAGAGGAGAACGAAGAGAGCGATAGAGAGAAGGGTAATATTGGAAGCAAGAAGAAAAGGAAGGTAACCAAAGGTAGTACTAGCAGTTCTAGTACTCATGGAAACATCAATGATTTGAAAGATGTGTTGGAGGAGTTCATGAAGCAACAAATGCAAATGGAGATGGAATGGCTGAAAGCGTTTGAGGCGAGGGAGGAGGAGAGGAAGGTGAGGGAGATGGAGTGGAGGCAGAAGATGGAGGCATTGGAGAATGAGAGGGTGGTGAATGAGAGGATTTGGAGAGAGAGAGAAGAGCAAAGAAGAGTGAGAGAGGAAGCTAGGGCTGAGAGGAGGGATGCCCTCATGACAGAACTCTTGAACAGGCTTAGGAGAGATGGTTAGATTTGGTCAGCTAGCTAGTTCTTGCTAGTTCTAATTTGTTTATTTTTCTTGTGGTTGAGCAAGAAGATATTAAAGAAGCTAGCTATGCCAGAGGTTTGCCTCTCCAAACTTAGCTTAGCTCTTGTTCATGCTAGAATTATACAATTACCTAACTCATTTTGCCCATATTGAGTACACACCTTTTGAATTCATTTAATTTTATGATGTAACTTAATTTTGTCTGATAAATAGGAATTCATATTTTGAAATTAATTTTCTAGGCCAGGCCCTATTGTGGAGTTTGTGATTGAGCCCTTTCTTGTCCTTTATTTATTTATTTATTTATTTGCATATACTCTTATGTATTAGGTATTACTATAAGCAAGAAAATGATTTAACTCTTGTATAGTTAATATGCAAAATAGTTCGTTGAGAATGATGTGGCAATAATACTTTTGAAATAGTAAACTTCAAGCATTACTTCGATCCGTTGGACTTCTTATGGCAGGATATATATATGCATCAAATAATAAATATTCTGATCTTTAGGTGCATTGTCTACGGATATGGAGAAAGAATGAGGTTATATAATCATAATGCATGAGCAAAAGAAAGAACGACATAAAGCCATGTTTTGTATAGAATTTTTTTTTGTATCTATCTTGCTTTTATAACCTCATTCTTTCTTCATATCCGTAGACCATGCACCTAAAGATCAGGAGTATTTATTATTTGATGCATATATATATCCTGACATAAGAAGTCCAACGGATTGAAGGAATGCTTGAAACAACGATAAAAAAAACAAATCAAATACGGAGATTATTATTTGTTAATTCAATGGAGATTTGTTAGAATATAAGAAGAAAATTAATACTCTCAACTAGTCAATAAATTAATTAAATAGATGGGACTGTTGGAAAACAATTGAGAAAAATGATGTTTATGGACCAATTTGACTTAATTAGTATAACGACCTGTACACGCCATCTATTTTCTAAATACTAATCTATGATTTTGTTGAGGACATGTTAAAGGGTAGTATTGACAGTATATTTATCATTGGTTATA
The DNA here is from genome assembly GCA_019656275.1 of Rhododendron kiyosumense. Taxonomy (NCBI): domain Eukaryota; kingdom Viridiplantae; phylum Streptophyta; class Magnoliopsida; order Ericales; family Ericaceae; genus Rhododendron; species Rhododendron kiyosumense. The sequence goes on from BPLS01000570.1 coordinate 199,132, forward strand.
AAGCTATTAGGATCTCTGGCTACCTGCCATGCAATTCGTACAAGATCCATTTGTTTGACGGGACTAATAGAAATAGTTGTACAATCTCATAAGATATGTAATCGCATCGAACTAATAGCGATGAGACTAATATATATATATAATACCCCAACATGCAATATTACATACGGTATTATATATCCCACCGTCCATGAAATTATAAAAATCTAATGAATATTAAATCCGGGCCATAAAAAATCTGTAACATCGGATCGATATATGGTCCTCTTGAATGTGTACGTATGGGGGCATCCCTCTCCTCTCAAAAGTTCAATCACATTTTCAGATTGGCTAATCTGATTGACCAATCTGAAAATGTGAGTGACTATTATAACAAACAATTGTATAAATAGTTTTGAATAATCCACAAACCACTATAATTTTCAATTCTAATTCTTATGTAAAGACATGGATCACGTATGATTTAAACCTGGTCATGGAGATGATCCTAACGAAACGGGTATATATAAAATTTTAAATGATTTTTTCGACAACGAACCTATATAAAAATAAAATATTTTACTTAAATACTATCATCATACTATGATTTTTTTTGTGCAAGGTGAGGTGATAGTCAAGTGGTAGGCGCACCATATGCTAGTATTTGACAAGACTTTTAAACCTCACTAAGTACGACCAATGTACAATACTCAGGACTTCCGCGGAGCCAAAAAAAATGACCCGAAACATGAGAATGACGCGCTTGGCCGCCAATTCTTGTGCAAATGAAGATTGTATTTGAAGTTTTTTTTTTCCCTATTTTTGATAACCAGGTGTCCTAATGAAGTTTAATTGAAGCATAAATTATATTCCCTCTGTCCCGAATTGCTAGTCCTTTTTGAGCAGCTGTGTCACTCAAAAAATTGTCTATATCTCATAATCTATAGTATTTTATATAATTTCAAAAATATCATATTATAGAACTAATTGAGATCTATCAAATAAAATTCATATCAAATACAAAAAGCATTATAAATTAAAAGATATAGATAATTTTTTGAGAGGTCCCAAATCGTGAAAAAGAACAAACAATTTGAGACGGAGGGAGATGACTGTATTTTGTGAAGGAAAATACACCATGGTAGTTTTAGAAGTCTCTTTTTTTTTTTTGGCCCCGTTCCGCTAAGTTTCTTATTTTTTAAATACTACTTATTTCGCGCTTTACGATACAGGTCATTCTCTCACAATTAATATGCGATAGTTTTAGAAGTCTTTCCAAGCAACTGGCACTTTGACCTTATTAGGTGTCATATGCATATAATATCAACTTATACTAAACGGAAAATCTCGTGAAGGTGTCATGGTATGTACTCTATATTTTTATATTGCTACGTATATATCAGGAAAATAACATTTTACTATATTTTTATGAAAATAAAGAACTAAAATTTTGTAATGGTTGTACTCTATAGCGTACATATGGCAATGGGGCGTGTCGGAGTTAGATTTCACATGCGTTTTTGTTAAAGTTTGAGTAAATTTACAGAGAGGACTCTAAAGACTTTTTACTCAAGAACATGGATATGAGTAAAGATACGATTAAAGAGTAGAATTGCTTTTAAGTTAGATCTAATTTGGTTCGTGTACTTACCGGACTGGCAGCAACGCTCAATCTCACCATCTGTCTCGGCAATCAATAATTCGGATTGATTTTAAAAGTTCTTCCAAAATTTGAACTGTTCAAAACACTTTTAGACGGTGAAATTGAGCGCTACTGAATGCTGTTGTACCGAAGATCCCCTTGTACTTACCAAACCAAAAGTATATTAGATTTGAGTTACAAATATTGAAGTCTTGAAAATGGAGAGGGATAGGTTGGTATTCGGTGATTAGTTGACGAGAATAGGGACATCAGCCTCGCATTGTTCGTTAGCCAAAGATAAGAGACAACTGTGTTGGGGGATTGCAGTGCAAACTAGAAGAGGAGTATATGTATTTATCAGAAATCTCAGGGACAAACTGTGTAATTTACTTCAAAAATGTATTTAGGTCCCCTTTGCCTTTTCTTTTTTTTCCTACTTTTTATTTACTTTCTCTTAATTTTTATTAGATTTGGATCAAATTTTTACATCATATCGTTAAGTTTTTCAACAAGAAGAATAGAAAAAAGTATAGAAATGAAAGTTGAACAAGTTTAATAGATGACAACGAAAAGACCCAAAAAGACAATATACATGGAAAAGACCAACTTTTTTTTGGGTCTTCTTCGTCGTCAGATGAATTTTTTTTCAACTTTGATCTATATGTTTATAACAAATTTCAATTTCCGAACGATGTGATGTGAAAATTATTACCCAATTTATAAAACTTATGATAGGGATGGGCCTGGGCTATTTGATTAGTACTTTTTTTTTCTTCGGCTTGATTTGGATCGGGCCGAATAACGGGCCTAGAAGGCCTGACCCGCTTTATTCTAAAGACATAAAATTCGTAGCCCGGCCTGTATCTCCCCCTGCCCAAACATTTTACGCGCACACAGTCTCTCTCTCTCTCTCTCTCTCTCGCGTTTGACCTCTCTCTCGCTCCTCCGATGGATCGAACTCAAATTCTGTTGCTAGGTCTACCACTCTTCCTCTTCTGTTCAGACATCTTCAACCTCTTCCTATCAACACCACCACCACCTCCTCCCAAACCCGACCACCACCACCACCACCACCCCCACCCCCACCCTCACCACGACGATCACCTAACAAACCCTCAGCCTGATGTTCAACAAACCCTAGATTTTCCAACTCAGGTAATCACCATCTTCAACCTCTTCTCGTTTAATACTCCTCAATATAACTCAATTCGTTTTGTTTTCATTAGTTTTTCTATCAGTAATTATATTTGGGTTTTTTCTAAAAGAATCTATAATGGGTTTTTCTTATAAAAGAAAATCTTTTTTTTACGAGATTATAAAAGAAAATCAATGATGAGTTTTGTTTTATAAGAACAAAATATATAATGAATTTTTGTGCTTTTTTTTCAGAAATCAAGCGGAATTGGAGCAATTGGCGTTGGAAACACCGTCAACATCAACTTCTGCTCTTCTTGTTCCTACAGGTTCCCTCTTTCTTTCCTTATTTTACTCTACTAGTAGTACTTGTACATAAATGTGTCTATGTTTGTGTTCAATTGTTCATATTTGCTTCCTTGGTATTGTGGTTTCCAAATGTTGCCTGGTTTTACACACCCTGATTTAAAATTGCGCCATGGAGTGATTAATTGGCTAGGATCGGTTGTGAGTGTGGTTTTGATTTCTTGACGAGGGAATTGCATGACGACGATTGTTGGTGGCGTTGGAAATTGGAATTGATTGAGTTCTGTGTAGCAAGGACAATTCATCGGAACTTCAGAAGTAACATACTAGTTTTGGACACTTGGCTGACACCAATACTTTCCAGAGAGATGTGTGTGACTCTCAAATCAAAAGTGTTAATTCTCAACTTTTTCATTTGGACACGACGGGAGGACCGGGACACTCCTGAACAAGTTAGGATCACTCTCAATACATGGACACTCATGGAGTCTTCTCTTCGTGCAATGGATAATGATTGATTAAATATGAAGACACGTGTGAATGATACAAATATTGCTTTTGTGACTTATGTATTGATAAATGTGAAAATTGGCATATATGGTAGTTTATCGCAATTGGGGGCTTGTTTTTTTTTTTTTAATTTTGTAGCTAGGTATTGTCGGACTATTTTTCCACCATCTCTCCTAAAGACTCAAACCAATTGGTGTTAGGGAGAGTTTCAATTAGGTCTTTTATGGCATTCAACATTGCATCCGCTAGTCTATTTTTAGAGCGGTCGCACGGAGTAGCATTGTGTAACCAAATCTATGGGGCACTCCGGACCCAACAATCCCTTCCTCGCGATGATGCTCCCACAACTCAAACCCATGACTTTGTGTCTAATACTTGTCAGACCGCTTTTTCATCACCTCTCCTAAAACCAATCGGTGATTCTAAATCCAATCAAGAGGTTTTCAATTACGTCTTTTACGGCATTCGATATCGCACCCGCAAGTCTGTTTTTAGAGTGGTCACAGGTAGTGGCACAGTGTAACCAAATCCGCACTTGAGGCCCAATAGTAATAAACAGAAACATATTTTCCCCTAAGCGTGTCCTCATTGTGTTCTGTCCTCTAGTTTTTAAGATTTTTATGTCAGTGTGTTCGTGTTGGTGGTGGATAGATCGACTGAGGTTTTTTTTTGGTTCATTTGAAGTTCCTCTAGGACAGTTATGGTCAGGGATGGACCTGTGATTATAAACAATTGCTGACAGATATTTATACAATCACAAACTTTTGGAAACTGAAGGGATCATGAGCCTATATAGATTGGAGATAAGAACATTAACCCTCAACTATTGATATAGTCAGAGACTTCAAAAGCGTTAGGGTAGCGATTGCCCCTACAGCCACCCCTTGGTCCATCTTTGTTACGGTAAGGTAAGAAGAATAAACACAAATTACAATGAGCAGTTATCTCAATAAGACCCTCGTCGAGAAAGGGAATCAGGTGTGTAACTCTTTTTAAATAGGTTGAGATAAAGTTTCCTGTGTATTCAAGTTGCTTTGCATCTTGGCCAATAGGTTTCAAGATACCTTTGCACCCGCTTGTCTGGATTGGTTTTTGTGAACACAAAGTTTCTCTAAATTTGCTTGCGGATGATTTTTCATTATCAGTTCTTGGATTCTAGAAATATGGATCTCCTCATTATATATAGGGTACTGTAATGACTAATGAACATTAGTTTCTGATTTGTTTGGAATAACTTGTTCCTATTGAATTCGGCAGAGGCAATGCAGTTACAATGAAAAATATGTTGGAAACTGCGTTTCCTGGCATTAATGTTGTTTTAGCAAATTACCCTCCTCCTCTACCAAAACGCCTGCTGAGTAAAGTTGTACCTGTGGTTCAATTTGGAATCATTGGTGTCGTGGTTGCTGGTGAGCATATCTTCCCCAGGTTGGGATTTGTGGCTCCCCCTCCTTGGTACTTCTCCCTTCGAGCAAATAGATTTGGAACAATTTCAGCTACTTGGCTTCTTGGAAATTTCCTTCAATCCATGCTGCAAAGTTCTGGCGCTTTTGAAGTGTACTGCAACGGGGAATTGGTAAGTCCTTTTCTCTTGCTATATGTGCTTGATGTGAGCTTCTAGCTGATTTTATGTGCTTGGTAAGTCCTTTTCTCCTGCTTTTAAAAGAACTACAATAGTGGTAGACTAGCAGCCTGATCTGCAGTACCTATAATGTGATGCATGTGGGTCATTGACCTGTTGCATGGAGCAACCTTTCCAAACTAAGACAGTGCACTAGATTTTTCCTTATACATTTGTACTACCTTTCAATAAGGTCATGCTTTATGCATTTTGAATCCAACTCCCAGGAATTGGTTTTTTTTGGTTATCTGTGCTGCACTGGTTCCTAATAAGTTCTCCATGGTCTATCTACCACTGCAACGCACCTGTTGCGAATTGCTTTGCCCATTCCACTTTGTTTATTTTTCTTGTAATGGTTTGCCATTTCTCTCACCCATTGGTGCACTAACTTGTTTTATCTTGCCCAATTACAGGTTTTCTCTAAGCTAAAGGAGCGGAGGTTCCCTGGCGAAATCGAGTTGAAGGATCTTGTTGGCAGACAGGTTAGGGGAGCTTTCTGGTCATAGTTCTCCCTAGGAAAAAGGGACACGGCGAAGAAGGGGTTAGGGTTTTTGTTACTGGATTTGGGAGGGTACCGTTGGGATCCAGAGAAAGACTTCGCTCGTTTTCATATTACTTGCTAGTGGAATAAACCAAATTGATTGTATATTTAACACATGCTTCATCATCAGGCAGAACATTAGATGTGGGAATGTGGCTTTTAATAGATATCAAGACTTTGCTTTTATCCTTCTACTCTTGTGGTTGTTTTAGTTTCATTATTCTTTCCCTGCATTTCGTCATTCCCTCGCGGTGGAGCAGTTCATTTATATTTTGTTTTCCGAGAACTGGAGCAGTTCATCAACCGTGAGACAAGTCATGTAGACTCGTTAAACAACTCGAAACTTGTACATGTAGAATCGATGAAAGAAGGGGAAAAATGTTTAAGCATAACAATTTAACTTGTCCTCAAATAATGTTTGTGTTTATAACTCTGGAGCTACCTAATCAATTCAAGTTTCCTAGTTCCTACTGAATAATTAGAAGCTTGACACATAAAGCTACCTAATCAATTCAAGTTTCCTACTGAATAATTAGAAGCTTGACGCATAAAGCACCTTTACGAGGAGAGGAATCAAGGGAAAGGACGTCAATGGATTCTAGTTAAGTTGGCATCTCTTTGAAACCCATGTATACAATATTGGCAAAATAAATTTTAAAAAAAAAATCAAGGGAAAGGACAGTATGAATTAGCAAACCATCAGAGTTTTAATTTAAGGACAAAAGAGCCTAGTTGAATTAATTAGGAATACTAATCGGGAAAAAATCCTAAAGAAAAACTTAGAAGTTAGATTAGCAAGTAGGAAATCGTTGAGAACCAAACATTATCACACCGTTGGATTTCGATTGCTGTGACTCAAAAATATTGAATAAAGAGTAACAATAACTTGCCTATGAGAAGGGAAAAAATTGGATACAGATAAGCAAGTAGTATTGCTTTCGATCTAAAAACAAAATTGCGACAGCCTCTCTACTCGAGTATTCAAAAATGATTTATCAACCTGCCGGGAAAATCTCCGTCGTATTTGGCTTCATGGACACTCTCCGAGGAAAGACCGGTAAATGTGGCTTCATGGACACCCTACCACTCTCCGAGGAAAGATAGGTGAAAGTCCCGACATTCACCAAGCAGGAGAAATCACAATAGAGGAACACAAACAAGCCAAAACCGTTAGAAGGTTTGTTTTCATATGTGCCACCATTTCCGACTTTCCATCACCTTTACGAGCTCGTTGGCTAATGATGCAAAGTCTTCAGCTCCACTTCTCAATTCCTCGGTTCGCTTGCTAATCCTCTGGGAAAAAACAATAATTCGTTTAGAGCAACACCCACCATGACTACTTGCATAATTGTATGAAGGTGTTAATAACCTTGTGTTTGGCCTGAATTGTCAACGTCGGTTGAAAAGAAAACTAAGACTCTCTCTCTCTCTCTCTCTCTCTCTCTCACACACACACACACACACACACCGAGCCATGCATCTTCGAACCACTCTGCCATTAGTATTATCCCCACATCATTCATTGCCTGAAGTCCACCCCACCAGAGCAAATAGGGTGTAAAATTGACCAGGACCCACCCATTTTCCAAGAACCCAAGCATAGGCTCAAGGCCGAACCGATTACCATGGGCATGGCTGGCTGGCATCTGTGTATAATTCTCTCTTCTCTAGTTCTCTTCCACTAACATTACAGAACCAGTGTTAGTCATTAGTTCCCTCACTTTCTTGGTTGTTCCCTCAACACGACTCCTACAGGACCTGACTACGCAAAATGTAACTGAATGGATACTAGGGCATTTCAATATGCTCTCTCACCTCAAGTTTCTCTTGGCGCTCTAGAAGCTTGTTTCTTGCTTGCGCAGCCACCGAAGCGGCATCCTGGTTCATTGGATCAAATAGCACTACTAGTAAGAAACTTAAAAATAGCAACTGGAAGAACGTTTGTTTACTTTCTGGGGGAGGGGTGACAAATATCACAATCACCAACTGCAAATTACCCCAGCTTTTCTATATGTTGCCATGATTTCCTCCGGAGTCCTAAGTCTGGGCTTTATATCAGCACTCCCTCCATTAAGTAATCTTCCTCTTTCACCACCCTTTTCTGCAAAACAAATGACGGATAGAAGTCACCCATCAATTTTACTTGTCACAATATACATCCTGGATAGTCTTTCTACGTTACCTTTCTGATTTTTCTCTGGTTTATTTGTTGAAGTAGATGCCACCGGTACAGGTTCGTCAATTTCGATATCATCTGTAACAGAACAAAAAAAAAAACAGTTTTAGATTTGTAACAAAAATGAGAGAGAGAGATTCGTGAACATAGAGATAAATACCAGACCTATGCTGATTTCCATAACTTCCTGATTTTGTGTAACAGCTGAAGATGGATCTGGGAATGGGTTCCTCCAAAAGACCCCATCTAGATCTCTATAATAAGATTTGGAAGGGAAAGTCGCATCATTTCTATCGCCCACTTTCCCCCCTTTGAAACCCTTCACAATACCACCTAGAATCCGACGGGAAGTACCCTGTAGTGACAGTAGTGTAAAGATAACTAGATAAGAAACTTGCAAACCACAGAATAAAGCAGGATGCATATCATAAGGAACCGGTGTCATTCATAGGAACCTGTTTTTTCTTCTGATTCAAAGACAAACCAATGGCAGCTTCTGCCGCAGCTGCAAGGACTTTGTCATGAAGAGAAGGAAGAGATTCGGATATTCTACACCAAATAAATGCATCACTTTAAGAATATTTCTCCACCTAACTTGTTCAACACAGTAGTGTACTTGACTGGATGACGCAACAATTAACAGCATTAGCTACCAGCACAAAATGATACCTGAAATTATTTTCACATTCCAAAAGAGAGAGGACAGCAAATTCACAACCATTTGCCTGCGAAAAAACTCGTTGTTAGACAAATATTATCATCTAAATTGTTCCACGTAGAAGAGAAGTAGACTTGCAAGGACAATAAAACAGCATTAAAAACACAATTGTTGCTAAACTTTCCTAATGCAACAAGGAGTTTTCTTCAAATTTTGCTTCGTATAAAACATGACTTGCGTCCTTTTATAGTTTGTGGGAATACTACATAAGCATTACCAGTGAAATCAGCCCATTGTCTGTAGAACTCATGATCTTCTCCATGTTTGCCTTGTAATTCCACCTCAAAATTGACATTAAGGAGCTTTCTTTGACCAATCCTAAGTATGGCAAAGATCTGCCCAAAAAAGGTAGTTATATGATCATCTACAGTAAGAATTCTAGCC
>BPLS01000571.1:0-22927 GCA_019656275.1 Rhododendron kiyosumense
ATCTTATCAGCAATGTCGGCCTCGTGCATGAACTTTCCATTTTCGTCGCTTGTCAAAAGCATGTGTGACAAAATGTCTTGCGTGGGCGACGCTTTTCCCTCGGCCAAATCCAACTTCCTCTGCTTGATAATGGCTACCAATTCGGTCCTAATGAAATTAGAGGCCTTGATTGCCCGATTAAACGGGGTTCCGGGCAAGTCTATGGGTACAGATAATATCCCCGCTATCAAACAACCAAAAGGGTCTTCGAACTTGGCCACATGGCTAGGATCTTCGACGCTGACAAACAATCGACAGGCGATCCAAAACGTGTAGTGCTTTGTTAGAGGGTATACCACCACTTGGTCTTTGTTCTCCCAATCAGTGGCAAAGTGTCGCTGAGCGATCCCGTCCATGATTCCTATGTACCTCTGCAACGCCTCCGCCTTGAGGAAGTTGGGGAGCATTTTTCGCAACCGGATGGCCTCTTCTTTCGATGAGGTTTGGGTTGAGGTCGGGAAAATTTTGTCGACAGAGCTAGGCCACCACGCCTGGACGAGCTTGTTTTCGTTAGAGAACAAGAACTTGTTACCGGCTGCCCCGCAGAACACAACTGCGGGTGAGCCGAAAAGACTCGTCCTGAATACGGAAGACGAGTACCTGGCTATGCGATCGAACACGAATTTCTCAGGGTGACCTTTCCATCCGGTGGAGAGAAACTCGAGGCTCTCACCCACCATTGGGAACCCGGTGCTACCGGGTGGGAGGTTACTGAGACGGGAGCCGGATTTTTTGCCGTATAAAAGGAAGTGGAAAGATAGGGTGACAGAGAGAACAAAGATGGTCAGGAGAGAGGCATAGAATAGCTCCATGATTGCTACTTCTTGTGTTCTCTGATTGTTGCGTGTGTGTGTGTGTTTTGTAAGGGGAAGAAGCAAATTTATAGGCAAAAACCAGCTTTCCAATGTGGACACAAGGGAGGTTTAAACGTACCCGCAGTTACACTTATGCACCGAAAAATGAGCAAAAAAAAGTGGTTTAGGCTTGAAATGTTTAAAGTCTAAGTTTGCCGTAATTGAAAATTTGGGATACAAAATTAAAGGTGGAGTATGTACCGGGTGCGATTCTGTATTTCAGATTTTTTTTTTCTTTTTTCAAATCTGTATTTGTGTGACATCGGTCACGTATGTGGAACTCTGTTATTTCTGTGTCTCTTGGTTAAAAATCCTAGTAGTAGTTTTGTGAGACTTGATTAGAGATGGGCTATATATGGTGAGAGATCCCAATCGGATTTTTGGTGAGAGAACTTGTATTTGGAGTTGGTGATCAAGTGTCTCTTTGTGAGAGTTTTGTTTGTTTGTCACCATTGTTGCTCTTCGGACACTAATTCTCTTCACATAATGGAATCGTCTCTCATTTTCTTACCCGTAAAGTAGGTTTATAGCCGTAAACCGAACTACGTATATCTTGGTCTCTAATTCGTTTTCGTTGTGTGGTTTTGGTTTGATTTCTCCGTTTGTTTTGTTGGAATTCAACCGTGTGGGTGATGGTGATGGCTGGCCAAAGTCAAGAACGGATTTGCTTGAGAGCAGCCACTGATGACTTTTGGCAGCAATTGGAGATCCTAGAAATCTCACAGATGGAAAGAGCATTAATTGCTCTTGAATGTTTCTCCCATGTTTTCCCTAGAAATACAGGTTGTATTTGAGAGGTTGAGTGTGTGGTAGAACAGATGTGAGGGAGAGGGTGAGGTCCAAGTGGGGTTGCCGGTTGTGGCTCTCCGGGTAGTGAGCCGGAACGTGGCTCTCAGAGAGGTTTTTTTAAATTTGTATATATTGTGTGAGTATATATATAAATGGAGTTTTTCCTCTGAAATCTATGTGTTTGGTGTGCGTGAGTGTATGGGCAAACCTGGGGCACAACATGTTTTTCGGATATGTGTTTTTGAAACCAAATTACTAAACTTAGATTAACACAAAAGAGTAACAAGTCTTACCCCACACTGATCTTTACACAAAGGCTCCAACACAAACTCAGGTGCACTACTATATAGCACAAAAAGCCCTTGAGTTGTTGCAGCGTGCTTGGCTAATGAGTCAGTTACTCTATTAGCCTCGCAATAACAAAACATAACCTGCAGCAAAGAAAACTCAGACGCAAGGACCAGAATCTCCAACAACACCCTGTGAAGCCGTCCCGCTTGGACCTGCCTCCTACGTAAAACATTGAACACAAATGTAGAATCAGTCTCAACAACAATATTAGCAAACCCAAACCCACAACCCATCTCGCACACCTCACATTTCTGCCATGGTATTAGAGTTGACATGAATCTCTCTTTCGAAACCCAAAACAAAGTCCCCCCACACAATTTCGGAATGCACCACCCAACCCTGCATATCCTGGATTTTGAATCGAGTAGCCGTCGACATTTAATTTTCAGCAACCAGAGCTTGGAGGAACCCAACATAGCCATAGCAAAAAATTTGGAGTGTTGGGTTGGGCTTAGCCGGCACAGCATCCAACCAAGATGTGGCAAATTGGTTAGCCGCGCACACAACATTTTGGGGGCACAGGGGTTCATTATTGAAGATGGACTCATTTCTGGCTTGCCGCATAAACCATAACATAGCAACAAGTTTGAGATAAACATTTTCATCCAACATGTGTCGTTCCTCTGCCAAAGAGACCAACAGATGTTTGCTTGGTTGCGAAAGCGCCAAATTTATACACTGCCATAGAGAGCTCCACGCCGAACATTACCACACAATATGCGACCATGATTCGGTGGAGTGTCCACACAATATACATTGTGCCGTGTTGAGGATGTGGCGGTGGAATAAGAACTCATTGGTTGTGATGTAGCGCAGCCTTCTTTTACAAAATTATGTGTAAGAAGAGATCACGAATTTGCTTATGTTAAAGATTGTCTCTTTTAAACACAAACACGAATAAGTATGAACTAAAGGTACTTCTCCCTCTTTGAACACACAATTGTGAGAAAACTCTCAATTTTCATTAATTCAATAAACAACCAACTTTTAATGTCACCCTACTAGAAAATTATGACCAAAAGGGAATTTCAGCAAAACAGGAAGCTGAATCCCGATGAATTGCTAATTGACTCAATAATTACCAAGATCAAAAGATTTGAGCTATTCCCAAATTTGATTACTAGATAATAAAAGAAACTTACCAAAATAGACATCACTTACTCGGAATCTCCTACAAGAATTTATAGCCAAAATAATGAAAACTAAATATTCTATTTCTTAAATAATATAATATTTTCATTCTGCATTAGGATGGCAAAGCATTTTGACAAACAAACCATCGAAAGAGTTTTAATTTTGAGGATAATTTCAGCCGCCATAGCAGCCGCCAAAGAAGGCTAGGCTTGCAATTGGGGGATTAGAGTCTGGATAAGGAGCCAATAATATGCTGACTTGAAGGTAAAATCTCCCTGATTATTTGGTTCCCAAACAGGTGTGTCAATGGAAGGGGGCAGGTGGATAGGAATTGATTGAATTGACTCAAGAATTTGGGACGGCAGATAGACTTTTAGCAGATCCATATGCCAAGACAAAACTACTAAATTCAAACGAGTCTCTAACTTTTAAGATGTACAACGTTGGGTGCAAAATATAGTCATACAATCTGTAAGCTAGGTCCTACCCAATGGTCCAACCAAACAGATAAATCACCATTAGCTCCAAGTTGTTTGGTTTGTTCTTGGTATTCTTTTTTGTACTATTCTCTCTCCTTTTTATAAAATTCTTCTTCATTGTTCAAAAAAAACAAAAGAGCTCCGAGTTGCCAAATTACACCCTGATTAAGATACGGTATGATAGAGTAAATTACACCCTGTTTTTCGGATATGTTTGGTTTGTTGTTTCCTCAATGTCATGGCGATCAATGACCGTCGGGTTGTGGTTGGGTCCTTCAAGACCCGCCGCACAACATCTTTATAAGTTGGAATCTCTAAAAGAAAGCAATAAATTAGAACAGAGGGAGTATTAGATGGAAGGAGTGGCGCAGTAAGAATTTCAATGCTAGAAGTTCCTGCTGCTGAGTTTCTCCAGTACTCCTCCACTCTAAAAGGTCTCTAGATTGGCAATGAAACAATTTGATATGAAGAATGGTGGTGAGATTGGGAAGGCGAGAAGTGATAGAGCCATAGATTAACTTCTTTTTACTTTTCAACTAGTAATTAAGGAATTCAACAACCTTGAAATGCAAACTTTGAACATGGCCTTCTATGCCTTCAATTTCAATCCTGGCTCATTTGCGTTCCTTTTAATATTGCATATCTGACCGTGAATAAAGAATTATCCGGAGTATTCTGTTTAAACTTTAAAATTTTGAGAGAGGAATATTTTTCTTCACCAAGGTTATAAACAAATCCAATTTGATTTAACTATACATAAGCAAGAGAAGGAGATACATTAATTATGCTTGAAAAATGAGATGTGAAATTGATTATTTTTTTCCTACCAAAATTTGTGTTTTAAAATCAGATCAGATATCCAAATGGTCAATTCAATGCAAAGAATATGAGTAGTAACATATCGGAGATGAATCCAATGCCACCCATTTTGCTCTCTTTTTAATCACATGCAAAAGTCAATCAATGATTCAAATTTTCTTTCCATTAGTCCAATTTCTTCAATGTTGCTATCAAAACTTTAATAGAAACATACTACCTAAAACAGACATCAATTGAATCGATCAGAACTCAAGAACAAAAACTAATGAAAAACTCGTAAAATAGAGATTCTTACCGTTAATGATGGATTAGTGAGAAGCTGATCGCTACTGTGTGAAGTTTTCGATTCAAGCTTCACTTTGCCAGTCAAATCCCTGGGCTACAATAAAAATGAAAGTCTGGGCGTTATTAAAGACATTGAATGCAATGAGAGAGTTAAGTTGGTTTTTAAAATATAAATTACAGTGTCATCCGATTAAACGTCATCATAGGAACCTGCAAAGTAGGAAATAACATCCATTCAATATTCAAGCAATTATCACATATTGTGTAAATGCACAAAGATTCTCATTACTGAATGGTGTTTCAATATAGTATACGACTAAAGGAAAAAAAATAAATGGACACGAAAAAAATGGCCATAATCGAGTACTTATATAGATTTGCAAAGAAAAAGAGAAATTATAAAGTCAACTTTGATAATGGACTTTAACGTTAATATACGAATATGTTAATTCTAATCTTGGTAAGATTTAACCTGATTGGTGTTTTTTTTTTTTTTTTTTGCAATTGTATTTACGGGGTGATATAGTTTCCATTGAAAATGTATAAATAATGGTTGCGATATATTACTTTTCTAGAACATTTCCAATTTATAATCATGATTTAAGAAAGACGTATACCAAGTATGTGCCCTAACACCTTTGACCTAAAAATCCATTCAGCGCATGCATAGGTATAATACACACAAGTATTTTCTAATAAATTCCAAAACTGATTTTTCTACTTCCATAATAAATAAAATCACTCAAAAAACCTTCCTTTTACAAAAAATGGAAGGGGAAATGTGTAAGACTTAAAAGGAATGTTGAATGAATGATCTAGATTTATGCAGAAGAAATGGATAAATCTTGAGCATTGATTATCTATTTGATTCAAAAGTAGCTTTGTTTTATTATATAGATTAATCTGTCTAAGACTTGTGAGGGTAGAGGCGGATTGGGAGACCATTTTTCAGGAGTAGACATAGGATCGACAATCATCTTCTCATTAGGAATCATCTTTTCCCACTTGAACCTTCTCACCAAGTGGTGCATGAACACTGAGTATATCCAATCGGGTGTATTTCTTTCCGAGGCACATCTTTGGCCCTCCACCAAAGGGCACAAACGTGTACGGAGCTGGTACAGACCCCTCGAATATCACTGGGTCTAGAAAGAATTCAGCATTCCTGTGCGTTGAATGCACACTCCAATATATCTGAATATCAATATAGAATAGGAAATATAAGTACTTATAACGAAATAAGTTTCAGCTTTTTAAGTAGACGGCATGTTAATTGAGCGAATAATTAAGACCCCGTTTCGTTAAGAAAAATAATTACATATTTTTTGAAATAATGACTTGTCTCATAAAAAAAAATTTAAATAAAAACCTTAGTACAACGAGCCAAAGTCAACATGGAGGCCTACCTAGAATATTTACATCAAAAGTTTATATCAACTGTCTAGCTCTCATACACAACCAACCAAGACTTGTTGCTCCTCCCATCAAAGAATTTTTCATTGTCAGGTGAGTATCATATTGTGGCGGCTTAGCATATCTAGACAGTCCATTGCGATTTTGGACGGCTTGAATTTGAAGAGAAAAAAAGAAAGAGCGGTGGCGTGCGAGTCTTCACATCAAAGTTCATATCAACTGTCTAGCTCTCATCCAGTAATAGACTACAAAAGAATATGAGAGCCACATACACATTACACAACCACCAAGACTTTATTGCTCCACCTATCAGATCTTCACATCAATTACTTCTCTCAAAAAACGGAAACAAAAAGTCTGCAGGCCAATTGTACCTTCTTTTTTTTTTGATCCGCAGGCCAATTGTACTTGATCATTAAAAAGCCACGATTCCTTTCTAGACAGCAAAAACAATTCGGGTAGATGCCTCCGTTCCGCATTTAAAAATAAGTATTTATTTTTTTGAGAATGCAATTTCAATTTTCATCATTGTTAGGTGGAATCAATTTTCATCAACTCTTTTTAATACTCCCCCTATCTCCCTTCTTTGGTCCCTTTTGGGGATTCTAACTTATTCAGAAAATAAAATAATTCCATGTATGATCACTTGATTTTTCAATTTTAACCTTGAAACATTTAGGCAAAAGTATTAATTGGGACAAAAGAATGGGGACAACATTTAGGAAGGGTAAAATGGAAAATTCTCTAGCTTTTAGCCATCTAGTTCTAAAGTAGGACAAAAAAATTGGGACAAGAGAATGGGGACGGAGAGAGTAGATTTTATTATAAACAAAGTTTTTGGGGTTCTAGTGTTAGGATTTGGCAATTTTTCGGGATCTTCTCGTTGCAGTTTTTGCTGTATGATCAGTGTTTTGGTTTCATTGGTCTCTTGCTGACTTCCTTTGGGCCTTAGGAATCATACAATTATCGGGATACGTTCGTATTTTGGTTTCGGTTGTCTCTTGCCAACTTTCTTTGGGCCTTAGGCGGCATACGATTATCGAGATGTGTTCGTGTCTGTTCGTTCGCTCCTTGCTATGATGCCGTTGTGTCCTGGGTCCCTTATTCATTTTCAACTATTCAATTTTATGCATTAATATGCTTAATGATAATTACCTTCCAACCCTTTGGAATTGAGAAACCATTGTACATGAAATCATTGATTGCATCTCTGAAAGAACCTTGGACTGGTGGAGCAAGCCTCATCACTTCACATGCCGCGTTCCATGAATACTTCATCTTCTGAATATCATCCCAATTCAATAATTCTCCTGCTGCTTTTGAGTTTACAGTTTCCATTTGCTCTGCTCTCACAAAGTAAAAAAAGTACCTCAAATCACAATAAGCTACTTTCCCTTGATTATTCTTCAAACAAAATACTGCTATATGTAAATAATATTTTTTCATAGTCTCCAGGTCTTGTAAATGAGAAAATTCATGTGATACAAAAAAAAAAAAATTCCTATTCTCAATTTCGTACAGAAAACCCACCATGCAAGTATAATAAGCTGTGAAAATCAGCTTTTAAATAAAAGTCGTTAGATCTCTTATTGGTCGTTATGTTATGTTGCGGGATTTTAGACATTCGATATCGTTATTTACCTACACATATCCGATATATAGCTGTAACACCGATACCTATACGATTTAAAACTGCGGCGAAAACATAGGTAGACTGAGGCAAGCACAAATTCAGAAAAGAGAACTTTGAGAGAAGACAGGAAATGAGAATTACCTCTGTGGACTCCATAAACCTCAGGCAACTTAGCATGAAACTTAACAATGGAAGCACAAGAAGAGCTAGCGGTGTCATGCCACCGATCAACAGCCCCAAGATCTTATCAGCAATGTCGGCCTCGTGCATGAACTTTCCATTTTCGTCACTCGTCGAAAGCATGTGCGACAAGATATCCTGTGCGGGCGACGCCTTTCCCTCTGCCAAATCCAGCTTCCTCTGCTTGAGAATCGATCGCCACCGGTTCCGTCCTGATGAAATGAGCCGCCTTGATCGCCCGGTTAAACGGGGTTCCGGGCAAGTCTATGGGGACAGATATTATCCCCGCTGCCACAGCGTTGAAGGGGTCTTCAAACCTGGCCACATGGCCGGGATCCTCGACGCTGAAGAACAATCGACAGGCGATCCAGAACGTGTAGTGCTTGGTGAGAGGGTACACCACCACCTGGTCTTTGTTCTTTCAGTCGGCTGCAAAGTGTCGCTGGGTGATCGCGTCCATGATTCCCACGTACCTCTGCAACGCCTCCGCCTTGAGGAAGTTGGGGAGCATTTTTCGCAACCGATGGCCTCTTCCTTCGACGAGGTTTGGGTCGAGGTTGGGAAAATCTTGTTCACGGAGCTGGGCCACCAGGCCTAGACCTGAGCTTGTTGCCGGCCGTGTTAAAATTAATGCTTTATTATCTTTTTGTAATTTGACCAAATGTTATGTTTGTGTTTGGGCTATATTTTATATTTGTGATGGGCTAGTTTTATTTGTTTTGTTATGAGCCCAATTGCTAGGTCAAGCCCATGTATAATGCCTAGTATTTAATGCTTTATTATCTTTTTGTAATTGGACCAAATGTTATGTTTTGTTTGAGCTATATTTTATATTTGTGATGGGCTAGTTTTATTTGTTTTGTTATGAGCCCAATTGCTAGGTAATTAAAGTCCATGTGTAATGCTGTTGTTTGAAGTGATGTTGAATGAGAAAAGGGGAATAGTGCAGCCCCAGTTTTCGTTTCTTTTACTCTGCTTTCCTGAGAGATAACTCTCTCATCCTCTGTTTTCTCTATTTTTCTGCCGACTGAATAGGCAGCCCATTCCTCCCATAGTTTCTCTTGGTTCTTTCACTAAAACTCAAGAATAGTTTAGGGAAAAGCCAACATAAGTGGTATCAGAGTTTTGTTGGATCAAGGTCAAGTTGGGAGTGAAGATTTGTGAAGGGGAAACAAAACCCTAGAAAGTCTACAACAATGGCAAGCTCTAGCAATCAAACCACGGGAGCTCTGCCACTTTCTTTTGCACTTCTCAATGGAGAAAACTATGATTTTTGGTGTGTGAAGATGAAGACCCAACTTAGGTCAAATGATGTTTGGGAATATATTCAAGATGGATTTGAAGATTACAAAGGTGTGGAGGCTTTGATAAATGAGCGAAAGAAACAATTGAAGGTGGATAATATGATGAATGCAAATTAAAGCACTTTCCATAATTCAATAAGGTATTTCCGACAACCTCTTTCCTAGAATCATCAATGAAACCCAAGCCAAGAAAGCATGGGATATTCTTTATTATGAGTATAGAGGCAACTTGAAGGTAAAAACCATCAAACTCTAATCTTTGAGAAGAGATTATGAGAATTTGAAAATGAAGGATAGTGGAATTGTTGAATGATTATTTTTCTAGACTTATAGATGTTGTGAATCAAAAGATGTTGTGAATCAAATGAAAACATATGGGGAGGATGTTGTTACTCAAAAAATTGTTAAGAAAATCTTGATAAATTTGCGGACGAAGTATGATCCCATTGTTGCTGTTATTGAAAATACTCAAGATTTAGCCAATTTGAATGTCGAAGAATTAATGGGTTCCCTTAACACATTTGAGCAAAGATTGAATAGGCAATTCGAAAAGTCAATTGAGAGTGCCTTTCAATTTAAACTTAATGTTAGTACCCCAAAGCTCCATGGGAAATGATATCTTCAAGTCATAATCAATCTAGAGGGCAATTTTCAAGTGGTGGAAATTTTGAATGAGAAAGAGGTGGAAATGATAAAGGAAGATGAAGGAACAATTTTCAAAGTGAAAACAATTTTCAAAGGGGAAACAACTCTCAAGCAAGAGGAAATGATGAGTCCACTCAACAAAGGTTTGGAATTTGTAAAAGGGGTAGTCATGTTGATAAAGATTGTTGGTTTCGAGAGAAGCCACAATGTTACAATTGCAACAAATTTGGGCGTGTCATAAAGGATTGCCGAGTCACGAACAATCAACAAGTTAATTACTCCGAAGAGCAAGAAGGTGGAGGGTGCATGTTTTATGCCTGTCAAGTGGCTTCCAAGCAAAAGAATGATGTGTGGTTCCTTGATAGTGGTTGTATTAACCACATGACTGGAGATGAGAGTATCTTTGTGAATATCGATACTTCCTCCAATTCTCAAGTAAAGATGGGAAATGGTGCCTTAGTCCAAGTAAAAGGAAATGGTACTATTGCTGTGAAGACAAAGAAGGGTACAAGGAAGATCTCAAATGTGCTACTTGTTCCAGACTTGGAGCAAAACTTGTTGAGTGTTGGGCAACTTATAGAGCATGGGTACACTGTCCAATTTGAAGCAGACTCTTGTAAAATTTATAACAAAGGGGGAGAAACCAAGTTGTAGCAAAAGTCAAGATGGAGAAGAATAAAAGTTTTCCTCTCAGTTTTCACTATTCCAAAAATGTGGCCTTGAAAGTGGATGTGCTAGATGACTCGTGGCTTTGGCATGGAAGATTTAGGCACTTGAATTTTCAAAGTTCGAAGAACTTGCAACAAAAGAACATGGTGCATGACTTGCCAACTATTCATGAAGTCAAGCAAGTTTGTGCACTTGGAAAGCATAACCGGGAGTCATTTCCAAAAGACAAAGCGCGGATGGCTAGAGCACTATTAGAGCTTGTTCATACTGATGTGTGTGGGCCTGTGGACACACCATCTTATGGAGGCAACAAGTAGTTTATTATTTTTATTGATGAATTTTCTAGAATGACATGGGTTTATTTCATGAGGCAAAAATCTAATGTTTTCTCAATCTTTAAAAGTTTCAAAGTCTTGTAGAGAGGCAAAGTGGTCATCTAATGAAAATGTTGAGAAGTGATAGGGGTGGTGAGTACACTTCAAATGAATTCCATAAATTTTGTGAAGACATTGGCATCAAAAGACAACTAACAGTTAGATACACTTCACAAAAAAATGGAGTGGCCGAGAGAAAGAATAGAACCATAGAGGAGATGTCAAAATCAATGTTACATGAGAAGGGATTGCCCACGACTTTTTGGGGTGAAGCCATCTATACGGCGGTCTACTTGATGAATCGATACCTGTAATACCCTTAGTCTATAATCATGTTTAAGTTAATTATGTGATGTGTTTTGGGCTTAATATGTGAGTTTTTGGGCTTAATTTGCTAGCTAAATAAAATTGGAGCATAAG
This sequence comes from Rhododendron kiyosumense, assembly GCA_019656275.1. Lineage (NCBI taxonomy): Eukaryota > Viridiplantae > Streptophyta > Magnoliopsida > Ericales > Ericaceae > Rhododendron > Rhododendron kiyosumense. The sequence continues at coordinate 11,389 of BPLS01000571.1, forward strand.
TTGGCATATGGCACACACACACTCAATAATTTTTCTTAGCCTAGCAAGACAAAACAAGTCCTCTACGTAGAGAGAGAGAGAGAGAGAGAGAGAGAGAATCGGTGGAAAAGAAGAAGAAGAAGAAGAAGAAGAAGAAGAAGAAGAGAAAGGGAAAAATAGGGGAAACCTTGTTTGGCTTGAAATTGAAGATTTAACTTGGTAATTCTTACATCTCCTACTTGAATTCATGTTTTGTATGTTGAATTCATACTCTAGATGATTGGAACAAGATGAATTTGGCTTTGGGTTAGAACTCTACTTGTTTCTTTGAATTAGATGTTTAAAACTTGTTTTGATCTATGAAATTGATATTCTTGGAGTAGCTCTTCTATATCTATGAGGTTGAACATAATTAGTGAGGTTTTAATGTGAGTTAGAATTAGTTTGGATGAGTTTAAGAGTTGAAAATCACAGGAAGAACAAGGGGTAATTTCCTGGAAATCTGTAGAGTAGAAATTTCGTATCTGTCCTGATTTTGTGGATTTTTTTTGAGGCAGTTCCTAAGCTCCAAAAATTATGAAATTTTTATTGAGAGTTCTCTATGAGTCTTTTGTCTGTGGTAAAAATTTCGGGATCAAAATCAAAGTATTGAATTCTGTAAAAATTCGTGACCATGTAGCACACAGTTTTCGGACTGTGCTGACTGCACAGACACGTGTTGGAAAAACGGCCATAATTTTGAGCTCGGGTGATGAAATAGTGAACCGTTTTCTAATTTTGAACCTAGACTCGTAGACCTAAAAAAATGCATGAAGATTGTGTCTTAGTTATTCCCGTGCAAAGTCAGTTTTTGCGTTAAAGTTTATGGAACGGCAATTTCTGAGACTATTTTCTTGGGCTAGCTATCTAACTTCATATGTTTACCTTAGGACCTTATGTTCATAAAGATAGGCTTGTTTAGCATCATCTAATCATATTTTTATTACCTAATTGTTTTAGGTAGTTCGGGTGGTTCGTAGAACCGAGGTGAGTGATTTAATACCTAAATTACATGGTTTTGAACTTGTTTTCCTTAACGAGCATATTTGAACATGTTTTATAAATTGTGTACTCCATGGATACCAATGGAAGGTGGATTTATTTGTTAATATTTGCGAATCTATTTAATGGTATTCCCAACGTCCGGTCTTGCTAGAGGACGGCTTAATGGCTAGTAAGGGTGTTTGAGGTTGGTGTGTGTTTTGGGATAATGCGTAGACGTCTGGCTTATCCACTACCAGTGATGCCTGGTAGCTTTTGAATTTTGAATAGCGGGATGTGCATTATATTTGGCTTATGGTTTTGAGTTCTTTGTGTTGAAATATTATCAAATTATTTTGCATTGTCCATAGAAGGCATGTGAGTCAAGTATTAAACATTCACACGAGCTTTGGCTTATGTATTTTCTTTTCCACCTTTCAGGAAGCTACACGTAGTGTGGTGGCGTGTTTACTTTTGAGATATGTTGTATATTTGGAAGCATGTAGAAAGGACGTTATGTTTCATGGTCACTTAGTTTGTATATGGTTTGTTTAGCTTTTGAGTTAGTAAGTAAGCACAGCTCTGAGAGGTTTACCTTTTGGTTTGTAAAACCTATGTAAGACTTTGGTTTGTTATTAATAAAAGTTGACTTTTGCTTCCGCTGTTATGTTTTAGTCCCTTTTGATTATCACTTGTTTAGGTGATATTTGATTTGTAATTTTGGCCTTAGTGAGAAATCACTGGCATTTGTCATAATTAAGATCTCAAGGGGCGGGTTAGGGTCGTGACAATACCCAACAAAGGCCATTGAAAATATTACTCCATTTCAAGCTTAGAGTGGGAGAAAGCCATATGTGAACCATTTGAAGATTTTTGGGTACATTAATTATACTCATGTTTCAAAAGTAAAAAGAAGCAAGCTTGACAAAATTAGTCAACAGTGTCTCTTTGTGGGTTATAACTCCCAATCAAATGGCTATAGACTCTTCAATTTGACCACAAACAATGTGATCATTTCTAGAGATGTTCTCTTTAATGAGAAGGCATATTGGGATTGGAAGGGGAATGCGGTGCAAAACCAAGTCCCTTTCAATTATGAAGAATCGGAAAGTCAAGAAGATGAAGAATGTGATGATCTTGAACCTCCAAATCAAACTCCTCCAACTTCACCATCAAGCTCAAGTTCCTCAACTCCAAGTTCAACTTCAAGAAGAATGAGAAGCGTTAATGATGTGTATGCGAGTTGTGATTTTTGTATTGTTGAACCGGAGACCTTTGAAGAAGCAATTAAGGAGGAAACGTGGAAGAAAGCTATGGAAGAGGAAATTCATGTAATTGAGAAGAATAAAATTTGGGAGTTGGTGGAGAGGCCAAAAGACAAAGAAGTTATTGGTGTGAAGTGAATTTTCTAAACAAAGCTTAATCCTGATGATTCTATTCAAAAGCACAAAATAAGACTTGTTGCAAAAGGGTATTCTCAACAACCCAGAATTGATTTTCAAGAGACATTTGCACCGGTGGCTCAACATGAAACAATTAGATATCTTGTTGCCTTAGCGGCATCGAAGGGATGGTTCATGTATCAACTTGATGTGAAATCGGCCATCTTGAATGGTGTCTTGGAGGAAGAATGTTTGTTGATCAACCTCAAGGCTTCATTGTCAAAGGCAAGGAACAAAAAATGTACAAGTTGAAGAAGGCTTTATATGGGCTAAAGCAAGCACCCCGGACATGGTATGGTGAGATTGACTCTTACTTCAATGAAAGAGGATTTGAAAGCAACAAAAGCAGGCCAACCTTGTATATCAAGAGGCAAGGTAATACTGGTATTCTCATTGTCTTTATCTATGTTGATGATTTGGTTTTTACCGGTAGCAATGTGAAAATGATTGAAAATTTTAAACGAGATATGATGAAGAAGTATGAAATGAGTGATTTGGGTCTGTTGCATTATTTTTTTGGTATTGAAATTTATCAAAGCAAAAAAGGATATTTTTATTTGTCAAAAAAAATATGCAAGACCTCTTCTTGAGAAGTTCAAGATGAGAGAGAATGCAAGCCGGTTGCAACTCCCTTGATTGCAAATGAGAAATTGTCAAAAGAAGATGGAAAGGTGGATGAATTAATCTCTTTATAGAAGCTTGGTTGGAAGCTTGATGTACTTGACTATCACAAGGCCAGATATCATGTATACTACAAGCATGTTATCTCGATTCATGCACAATGCAGGCCAAACTCATTTTGGAGTGGCTAAGAGGGTCTTGGGATACTTACGAGGTATACTTGATTATGGTATTTTGTATGAGAAGAATGTTGATGCAAAATTGTTAGGATTTTATGATAGTGATTGGGTCAGATGTGTTGATGATATGAAGAGCACTTCCGGATATGCTTTTTCTCTTGGCTCGGGTGTCTTCTCATGGGCATCTAAGAAGTAACAAACAGTGGCGCAATCTACTTAGCATCATTGGCAACTTCTCAAGAAATATGGCTAAGGAGGATTATGGAGGATGTTGGTGAAAAGTAAGGAAAAGTTACTCCAATTTTGTGTGACAACAAGTCCGCAATTGCAATGACAAAGAACCCCGTCTACCATAGCCGCACCAAACACATTGCGATCAAGCATCACTTCATTCGAGGCCATGGAAGATGAAGAGATTCAACTCAAATATTGTGCAACCGAAGACCAAGTTGTGGAAATTTTCACCAAAGCTCTTTCAAAGGAAAAGTTCCAATATTTTAGAGAAATGTTGGGTGTTACAACAAAGCATTAAGGGGGAGTATTAAAATTAATGCTTTATTATCTTTTTGTAATTTGACCAAATGTAATGTTTGTGTTTGGGCTATATTTTATATTTGTGATGGGCTAGTATTATTTGTTTTGTTATGAGCCCAATTGCTAGGTAAAGCCCATGTGTAATGCCTAGTATTTAAAGTGATGTTGAATGAAAAAAGGGCGATAGTGCAGCCCCGCTTTTCGTTTCTTTTCGTCTGCTTTCCAGAGAGATAACTCTCTCATGCATCCTCTGTTTTCTCTATTTTTCTACCGACTGAATAGGTAGTCCATTCCTCCCATATTTTCTCTTGGTTCTTTCACTAAAACTCGAGAATAGTTTAGGGAAAAGCCAACAGGCCGTAGCTGGCCGCCCCGCAGAACACCACCGTGGGAGAGCCCAAGAGGCTCGTCCTGAACACGCAGGACGAGTACTTGGCTATGCGATTGAAGACGAATTTCTCAGGGTGACCTTTCCATCCGGTGGAGTGAAACTCGAGGCTCTCGCCCACTATTGGGAACCCGGCGCTGCCGGGTGGGAGGTTACCGAGATCGGAGCCGGATTTTTTTTCCATAGAAAAGGAAGTGAAGAGATAGGGTGACAGAGAGAACAAAGAATGCCAGAAGAGCAGCATAGAATAGCTCCATGATTGCTACTTATTGTGTTCTGGTTTTTGTTGTGTGTGTGTGTATTTTGTTTGGGTTGAGTTTGGGTAATAAGGGGAAGAAGCAAATTTATAGGCAAAAAGAAAAATTTTCAGTGCCGCGGGTACCACGTGGTGCCCGCTTGCGCATCCGAGCCGTCCATCACATGTTTGAACGGCTCAGATTTGGAGAGAGAAAAATGGAAGAGAAAGTGTTGGGGTGAGACGTGAGAGAGAGGGTACGTTTCAATCCGAGCCGTCCAAAAGTGTATCGGATGGCTCGAATGCGCTGAGCGAGTACCATATAGGATATACCCGCTCGGCACTGAAAAATCACTTGGACACAAGGGAGGTTTAAACGTAGCTGCAGTTGCATTTTTTAATTTTTTTTTATGCACCGAAATAGAACCAAAAAAAAAGAGAAGAGGTTTATGATTGAAATGTTTAAAGTCTAAATTTTGCCATAATTGAAATTTTGGAATACAAAAAGGTGGAGTATGTATCGGGTGTGATGCTGTCTTTCAGTTTTTTTTTTTTTTCACATCAGTATCTGTGTGACATCGATCGCGTCTATGGAATTCTGTTCTTTTCGTCTCTCTTGGTTAAAAACCCAAGTAGTTTTTTGAGACTTGATTAGAGATGGTCCATATATGCATGTGGTGAGAGATTCCAATCGGATATATTTTTGGTGAGAGAACTTGTATTTGGGGTTGGTGGGTGTCTCTTTGTGAGAGCTTTGTTTGTTTGTAACTATTCTAGCTCTTCGGACAATAGTTCTCTTCACAGAATGGAATCGTCTCTCATTTGCTTGCACATGGAGTAAGTTTACAGCCGTAAACCGAACCACGTATGTATGTATTGGTATCTCTAATTCGTTTTCGTTGTTTTGTTTTGGTTTGGTTTTCTCCGTTTGTTTTTCGGATATGTTTTGCAATATCATGGCCATCAACGATCGTCGGGTTGTGGTTGCATCCTTCGATGGCCCGCCGCAATTATAACATTTTTAAAAAGTTGAAATCTCCAAAAGGAACCAATAAATTAGAACAGAGGGAGTATTAGATGGAAGGAGAGTGGCGCAATAAGGATTTCAATGCTAGAAGTAATTCCTGGTGCTGAGTTACTCCAGTAGTACTCCTCCACTCTAAAAGGTCTCTAGATCGATCGGCAATGCCACAATTTGATTATTGATATGAAGAATGGTGGTGAGGTTGGGAAGAGGAGAAGTGATAGAGCCATAGGTTAACAACTTCTTTTTACTTTTCATTTTATTGTGGTAAGTTCATGCATGGGTTCATTTTATTGTGGTTGATCATCATGTGGCAAAGGGTGGGTGGGACAGGGTGGAGCTGGAAGATGGTGGTGGTAGATACAGTGGCGACTCCCGGAATTTTGAAGCATGGAGTTATCCATAAACGTCAATACTTTTGCCAATTGTAAAATCAGAAAAATATAACATAATAATGGTAATTAATAACATACTTCCACCAAAAATTACATTTAAAGCTCGACAACCGTTTTAACTTGTACACAAAATATATCAAAATGCACATACTAATAATCTTTCTTATAAGCTCTCGACAAAAAAAAAAAAAGAAACTGCACGAGCTTCTACAATTGCTTTTGACGTGATTTCATATTTTGAAATCTTTGCATGATAGTCTCTATGTCAATAGCCTCAAGGTCTGCATAATTATTTTCCCGAAAAATCAAACAACTCCTGTCAAGCTTAGTATATACGAATTTCAAAGGGCAAAGCTTATAAAAGTATTCATATCATATTCTAATACTCAAAATAATGTATTCATATTACTTATTCCAATCCCACCCAAGTTTTATACATATAAAACTAACAAGCCCTAAAATATTCATATCGGTGATCGGTCAAATCGAAGACTCGAAGATAACGGAGGTTGTGAACACGTTTTGCTTTTCGTTTAAACGAGTGTCACCTCTGGTTTTTATCGACTATGAAAGGAAAATTATCCTATATGGTGTTGCCGTAAATATCCATAGGGTCAGTTTGTTAATTTATAAAAAATTTCAATATGATAGTAGTAAAAAAAAATTCCATGGGGTCGCCCAACTCCACACCTATGTGTGTGGGGTCGCCACTGGGTGGATAGCAGTTGTGTTCTAGTGGATGCTGTTGTTGATAAAAGTAAAAATGATGCATGTATTATTGATTGTGTCTAAAAACATAACCTGACAAGGCTTTTATATAGGCTACAAGACTTGAACATCAAGAACCCAATATAAATTAGGAAAACAAATGTAACAAGGAAACTTATACTAATTCTGTAAATTTTTTGATTTTCAATTGGTGTCTTGCCTTTCTTTAGGTCTTTAATGGCTTCTTGCCGATATGCCCTTGATGCTTTTAGTCTTCGTAATTCTTTATAAAATTTAATAAATTATTTTTACTTAGGAAACAAAAGGGAGCCTAGACAAAACAGAAAACATAATAATAATAATAGAACTACAAAATTATAGTAACATAATATTTTCTAATACTATGTCAACATGTGTTGTGGTGGTTGTGATGGTTATAGATAGTGGTGGGTGGTGGATCGAATTGGGTTTGGACTAACATATTAGAGTGAGATACTGGGGAAAATGGTTAATTTTGGAAATTAGAGAAATAATTTGAGTTTTGTGTGGTTATTAAGGAATAATAGAGGTGCAAATAGAATTTGTAGGATTTTGTTGTAACTATAATGTATGATTTTGTTGTAAGCCTAGCATTTCTCGATACCACGTCATCGTACCGACGCGGTATCACAATCCAATAACAGAACACCACGTGTTAATGTTGACCCCACTATACACATATGGTGGTGTTTATGCTCGTTTTTGGCACTACGAATCGGGCTAGCCGTGATTGGCCATTTAATTAATTCTTTGATTAAATTGGGTCGAAAGCTAAGTAATTGATTAGGTAAATCTTGGGCCATGGGTATTTTTCATTTTGGCCCAAGAAACACGTAGCCCATATGAGGAGAACGGCCCATGATTTGTTGGGAAATTGGCCCACGGGTGGGCCCATGAAGAAAGGAGCACATCTGGTCCGTGAGGTGCAGCCCACGTATTAAGGGATTCGGTTGCTTGCTAGTGGTTATTTCCCTCCAAAGTTCAAAGGCCAATTGACTTAGTCAATTGGCCATGTGTCAAATGCATGAAAAGAGGGAGATAGTGGGTAGTTATTGCCATATTATCCATGAACCCTTAACTGCCAAAAAAACTGCCCACTATCTTACATGCATGAAAAGTAGAGTAGTTATGAGACACATGGCAGCTTGTGGTACAAAGTTGAATTCAGATTTAGGCTTGAATCAGCTTGTGACCAAGTCAATTGGCCATGTGTCAAGCTAGCATAAGAAGAGGAGGAAGTGGTGAGTTATTGCCACATCACCCATGATCTACCAACTGCAAATAACTGCCCAAGATTGATCATGCACAAAAGGAGGGAGTATTATGGGACACTTGTCAGCTTGTGGTGCAAAGTTGAATTCGGATTCAGGCTTGAATCAGCTTACTGTTTTGCTTATAAATAGCAGAATCGAAGACATAAAAAAGGTCCAACACCAATCAAAGCTCAACGCTTACAAACAAAGTCTTCCCAGCGAAGCACACTTTCCTACTTTCAACAAAGTAGACTATCGAATACTTAGTATTCAACCACATTCGAACTAACTTCTTCAAATAGTTTGAATTTTATTTTTCTTGTACCACTTTATTATCTCGGAGTAATAAAGTTTACGTTTTCACGTCTTATTTCCTATATGACTAGGGAATTTTAAGTCCACAACCGTATGGCAAACCACGAACCTTGTTACGATCTTTAACCTTTGGGTCATACAATCGCTCTTACGATAGAAGTCAAGATTCATGGGAATCTTCGCTATAAGTTAGGCGCTACAAGTCTTGGCACGCCCGCGCTCAACGCATTCACGCCTGTTGTCAAAAACGCGAGTTTTCAGGTGGGTAGTTACATGGATCCCACTAACCACCACATCACCGTTTCGCGGACCCAAATTCATACATGGTAAAAAATGATTGGTTCGTTGCACCACATCAACAGAATGACTTAGTATCACCATTGTATTTAAAAAAAAATTCAATCAACACAAGAAATCTGACACATCACTGCTTTACGTCTACAATTTGACGGAATTAATAAATAGGAGGAGCCCAATTGATTCAGGTATGTAAATTAAGTTCAGACATCACGTTAACATTTCCTAAAATTTTGAATGTTTATGAGATATTATTGCGGTGAAAGTTTAGGGTTTTTCGTGCGCATTTGAAAAACAATCCCTAAAACATCTATTCTAATATATAAAGAGAGAGGATTTTATCTATACCAAAATTGCCTCATTAAAAACTTATTATTTACAAGGGATTCAACTACCCAGGGTAAAAACTGTAGGGTAAAACAGTAAAACCCCAAAAAATTGTCTCCCAGCTGTCACACCCACGTTTATTTGTATTCTAATATATAAATAGAGAACACTCTTTAGCTTGTGAAGCTCTATGGATTTTGTCTATACCGAAATTGCCTCATTAAAAACTTATTATTTACAAGGAATTCAACTACTGAGGGTAAAATCTGTAGGGGTAAAACAATAAAACCCCCAAAAAAATGTCTCCTAGCGGCCACACCCACGTTTTTTTTCCCTTTATCATGATCCGCCTGCGACACCCCACGTTCACTCTCATTTCTCCTCAACTCCTCCCTCTCCCAGTTCTTCATCTTCGGCTGCTGAACAAAATAAAGACACAAAAGAAAAGGACAGAAGAAAGGGACAGAAGAAAGATTTTGGTACTTGGCAACAAAGGGTATCTTGTACGTACATGTATGTGTTTCCCGTTTAATCAGTTTAATCATTTTTTTTTCTAAAAGGTGGTTATTTCTTAAAATATTTGGGTAAAAATAAAAAAAAATTACTTTTCCAATTCCTTTCATGGAGATGAATTAATAACCAAAAATTTGGCGCAAAACTAACAAATGCGAATAAATATTTAAATAAAGACAAAATTTCCAGATTTAAGTTAAGTTCATAAGAACGCAGCCTAATCCCATAATTTTCTTTTCCGATTAGAATTTTTGTTCTTCATATATGGAAAAAAAAATGTTGGTAAAATTAGGAAATTTTCCCCTTGGCTCCGGTTGGTAAAATTAGGAAAAAGGCAGATCATCCAAAACTGAAAAGTTAGGCAAATTCCCATTTCTTTCTACAGCCTCTAATAAGTTTTACTAGAGGCCGGGCACATGTAATGTGTAAATAGGATTTTTTCACAATTTGCACAATAACTTTCCGTTTAATGTTTGATCAATTTTTCACAAATTTTGTCCAAATCTGAATTGCACACGTATCGTTTGTGCCCGACCTCTAATTGGTATAATTTTGACTACAATACCACAATGCATGCGCAACGAAGCATATTAAAAACATTTGTATTTGTATCTCTTTTGCTTGGTTGGTTCCTTACCAACTTAATTGGTTGGTTGGTTCCTTACCAACTTGGCTTTTTCCTTTTATGGCCTTTGGTTTTTTGAAGTCTTTGGATCCTTATCTCTTTGGCCTTAGGCCTTTTCTTGCATTTTCCTATTTCTATCTATTGATTTCTCTTCTTTGCCGACAAAAAAAAAGCATATTAAAAGTACTATGTTTTACTAACTAAAATAAAAGTACTTATTTTTTGAATTAAATGAGATGTATTATAAGAGAATGACATATCTCGTAAAATAAAAAATAAGTAATACTTCAAAAATAATAACCTTAGCAGATCAGGATTAGTGCACTTATGTACACAATCATTTGATTCTATATGTTAGCTTGTGCCCAGCTTTGTTTTTAGTTTTCTTTATCAGAATTTTTCTTATTGAAGTTGTCAACAATAGACTTCTTTATTCTTTTTATTTTTTTTATGTTAATGAAATTCAGAAGTAATAGTTAATTAGCACCATAAAGAATTGACCGGCAAAAAATGGGTATGAAAAATAGATGAGTAGTTACCAACTTATCATTTGCTTCCATTCTCTTTTAATTTTACAAAAGGAACAATAAAAATACATTCCCACTGGCTGATGAGTACTAATTTACAAGCAAAACAGCCTCCCTTTTAAGAGTTACTAACAAACATCTGGTTTCTACCAATTTATTGTATCTATTTAGCTTCTTTCCTTCCTGATCATGGAACAAATTAATTAATGCACTTGAAAATGAAATACTCCAAAAGTGGCTGTGGATTAATGGAGTTTTGGGCTTAAGAATCTCTTGATTGTCCTTTCTAAGCCTTGTGGGGGTAAAGGCGGATTGGAAGACCCTTTTCAGGATTAGGCATGGGGTCGACGATGATCTTCTCGTTAGGAATCATTTTCTCCCACTTGAACCTCTTTACCAAATGGTGCATGAACACGAGTATTTCCAAACGGGCATATTCTTTCCCGGGACACATCCTGGGTCCTCCACCAAAGGGCACGAACGTGTATGGAGCCGGGCCGGACCCCTCGAATCTCGATGGATCGAATTTCAGCGGCTCCGGAAAGAATTCTGCATTCCTGTGCGTTGAATGAGCGCTCCAATATATCTGAACATCAAAATAGAAGCAAATAAATAAAGATTATTAACGAAATAAATACTTTTCAAGTGCTTAATTAATTGGACGGCTTGTGAATTACTAAATAAATATCTTAGGTCTCATCAAATGCAAAATAAGTGTTTGATAATTGACTCGTCGGAAAGCCAAGATCCGCTTCTAACACAACAATATTTTAATCAGTGGGGTTCTTTACAGTGAACTCGTGATCCTTTAAATCTTTTTCCTCTTTTTCAAAGATTTATAACAAAAATCTTTTGCTGATAAAAAAAGATCTAGTACTTATAACACAACAATTTTTGTCAAACGTAATTATGAATTTACTGATGCATCAATTCCCATCACTTTTGTACTAGAAATAATTATTGGTTTGTGGACTCACACATAGTCCTAGTTGAATGTCACATCGAATAAATAAACGATATACTATTAAATTTGGTTAATTACCTTCCAACCCTTTGGGATTGAGAAACCGCTGTACATGAAATCAGTGATGGCTTCTCTGAAAGCACCTTGCAGAGGT
>BPLS01000571.1:32927-92026 GCA_019656275.1 Rhododendron kiyosumense
TGTACATGAAATCAGTGATGGCTTCTCTGAAAGCACCTTGCAGAGGTGGAGCAAGCCTCATCACCTCACATGCCACGTTCCATGAGTACTTCATCTTCTGAAGATCATTAAAATTCAACAATTCTCCTGGTGCTTTTGATTTTGCAATTTCCATTTGCTCTGTTCACAAATAAAATGAAACAAAATAAGATAACAGTAATACAAAATTAATTCGTAATTAATTAAGGACAGACAGGGATGAAAATTTACCTTTGTAAACTCCTTCGTAAACCTCAGGCAACTCAGCAAGGAACTTGACAATGGAAGCACAGGAGGAGCTAGCAGTGTCATGGCCACCAACCAGCAACCCCAAGATCTTATCGGCAATGTCGGCCTCTTGCATGAACTTTCCATTTTCATCGCTTGTCAGAAGCATGTGTGACAGTATGTCTTGTGTGGGCGATGCGGCGATGCCTTTCCCTCGGCCAAATCCAACTTCGTCTGCTAGCTTGATAATCGCCAGTTCGCCACCAACTCCCTCCTGATGAAATTGGACGCCTTGATCGCCCGGTTGAACGGGGTTCTGGGAAGGTCTATCGGAATGGACAACAGCCCCGCGGCCAAAACACCGAAGGGGTCTTCAAACTTGGCCACTTGTTTAGGGTCCTCCACGCTAACAAACAGGAGACAGGCGAGCCAGAACGTGAAGCGCTTGGTCAGAGGAAACGTCACAACCTGGTCCTTGTTCTCCTAGTCGGTCGCAAAGTGTCGCTGAGTGATCTCGTCCATGATTCCAACGAACCTCTGCAGCGCCTCCGCCTTGAGGAAGTTGGGGAGCATTTTCCTCAACCGGATGGCCTCTTCCTTGGACGAGGTCTGGGTCGACGACGGGAAGATCTTGTCGACGGAGCTAGGCCACCAGGCCTGAACGAGCTTGTTCTCGTTGGAGAACAAGAACTTGTTGCCAGCCGCTCCGCAGAACACAACCGCGGGAGAGCCCAAGAGACTCGTCCTGAACACGTAGGATGAGTACTTGGCTATGCGGTCGAATATGAACTTCTCGGGGTGGCCTTTCCATCCGGTGGAGAGAAACTCGAGGCTCTCGCCCACCACCGGGAAGCCGGTCCTGCCGGGCGGGAGGTTACCCTTGTTGGTGTCGATCAATTCTGTTGAGAGAATGAATACAATTTAGTCTTATCTTTTAAAAGTTTTCAGTTGGAACCGGATTTTTGAGCGAAAAGGGAGTGAAAAGAGAGGGTGACAAAGGGACAAAGAAGTCAAGGAGTGAAGGATAGAATAGCTCCATGATTGGACTGCTTGTTGTGTGCTCTGGTGGTTGTGTTGTGTTTTTTTTCGTTCTGGGTTTGAGTTTAGGGTAATGAAGCATAGAATAGCAAATTTATAAGCACAAAGCATCGTAAAGAAGGAAAAGAATCTCATCTAAAATGGTTACTTTTGGAGATTGGAGAAAGAATTTGAGTTTCTTGTGGTTAATTATTAAGGAAATAGAGGTGCAAATGAATAGAATTTTCCATGGTCCTTAACACAAGAGAACCTGACACGTCATTGCTATACGTCTACAATTTGACCGAATTAAATATAATGAGCCCAATTATCCCAATTGATTAAGGTATGTAAATTAATTTCAGACAGTCGCATTAACATCTATAATACAAATTGCGACGGTGTGGTGGTCTGCATATTTTTTCTACACCGTTGGATTTGTAACATATTTTTCGGTATAAATCTCCACTATCTATTAAACCGTGTTATTTTAGTAAATACTTTGCATTTTTTGGAATAAATGATTGAGTAATGAAATTTTCAGTTTTGGTAATAATTTTTTCGGAAGAATTATCGTTAACTGCTAAGAATTTTTGGTAATGAATTCTGGTAATTAAGGAATGCTGTAAGCAATCCGTATTATTAGCTTTACCATATTTTCGGTAATCAATGCTAAATAATATTCTCATTGTTTGTTTCCTATTCTCTCTCTTCCTAAGAGTTTTATTAATTTTTGGTAATGATTTACTCAGTTTTTGTTTCCTATTCCGAGCGCGGGGAACTTATTTTCCTCAACTGTTCTCGCTCACTAATCCCACTAGCCCACATATCCTTCCACATCGGCATAGTTCTCTCCGCAAAAAAGAACTTCGCTTCTTCTTTCTCCCTTTGGATCGCTATCGACTTCCTTTCTGCCTTTCCCACTGCTGCCTCACCCGTGCACCCTTGCCTGAGACCACCAATGCAACCCCTGTTTAGAACGTCACCGTACGTAAGATCTCTGTCTACCTCCAAAATTCAAAACCAGTCTACTTCCCCTTCTGGCTTTTTGATTTTATTTGTCAAGATATTCTATTGCACTTTTTCATGAAGTTTGATTTAAATTTTTTAATGGAATCGTATCGAATTGTGAAAAATCCTTGGGAGGATATGTATATTGAGTTATCTTGGTCAAATCTGGGAAACTTTGATACTCTTTTGTAGAGTGGGCCTTGCTGCCCTTTCATAGGAGTATTGGAGTTAAATTATTGCCACTTTCCTACGGATATAAGTTTATTTTCTCTGAGTTGCTCTACTTACTATAGTTTCTTCCTGTTGAAATGCTATCCATTTTGATATGGATTGCCACAGCTTACAAGCCTTTGATGTTGGTTTACTCTTATGCATGCATGCAGTTTGTATTCAAGGCTATCTTTACCCTTTTGTCTTCATCTTATTTTGTCTGAAGTAGCAAAAGAAGAAGAAAAAGGTTTGTGGCTCACCTTGCTTGACATCTATTGTTGGTTTTTCTATCTTTCATACACCGAAGTTGGTTTGTAGTATTGGTGGCTACAAATTCCTCTGAAGTGCAATGTGTAATTTTGGAAACACTCTCAAGTGCGTTTGAATGGTCTGATGATTCAAAAATTCCCTTCAATGTTATTGGTGACAAAAATCATGGTTTCCGGTTCATTTTTGTCGCAACAGTGGTTATGCATATCTTTGTTTGCTAGGTGAATAATGCACTTTTTGAAATTGGTGTGTGTCTGTCCATAAGAAAAGCACAATTGGGAATTGTGCAAGTACTTAATTTGGTTGATTGGTGAATTTTTAATCTTAAATAGGAATGAAAGTGTTGCCATTGCTTTGGGTGACTCTTCTCTTTGCTCTTTATGTTCCTCTTTTTCTTTTTCTTGGGTCGTTGGCTGGTAAATGACACCATTTTCTTTTTCTGTATGGATTATGGACAGTTTGGATGGTGGTTTCTTTCGGGGTTGCCGCATACTAGGGGAAAAACTGTTGATAGCTTACTTGGGTGGTTATTTCAAGTTTTATTGTATCATGAAGTTGTAAAACCTAATTCTGAATGTTTCCAAGTGAATTTTTTTGAATTCTTTCTATTAGCAGGTAACCTGTGAGTGTTGAAATTTTAGATTCATAAAAAAAGCTTCAGGATAACTATCAGCAATGCACGTTGCAAGTTTGTCTAACGGGTGGACCAACAAGAAAATCATCTGGGATGCAGCAAAGTACTGCTATAGATCACAAAGAACAAAGAGCTGTATGTTTTTCTTTAAAATCATGAAATAGATGGATTACAAAATGTCATTGAATTAAGTTTCACGGAGAATTCGGTGAGAAGCTTCAACCATAAAACATTAATTATTGCTTAGCTTCCAAACGATTCTTCTGTGTAACCATAAAACCTTTGATCTTATTTCTCCTTTTGATGTTTAGGTTTGACTTAAGAACCACAGTGGAGCTGTCTCAATGCCACATTGCTGTCCTTCCCTTCATCCTATTTGACCACCATCATGGCAATTGACAAGGTTTTAGACAGAAAAAAGTTAAAAATTTTCCTAAAAAATTGCAGACGGGTGAGTAGCTTGCACATTATCATTGTTGCTCTGCTAGATTAGGATTCGTTTAGTTGAGGTTCATATTATTATTCGGCCAATTCTCGGTTCGGCCGCTTCTTTATGTTCGAAGGATTAGGGTAGATGTTAATTGTGATGTTGGAGCAAAAGAGTCAAAAACCTTCTATTTTCCTTCAATATACTTTCTTCATATTTATGGTAAGTGCCTAGCCATGCTACTAAGTTTGTTTTCTGGCAAGGGTTTATCACGCTCCAATATTTCTTTTTTGTGTTTAATGTATTAATGTTGGGTTTTTTTTTTTTAATATTTCTTTCCATCGTTTTTGCAATCTCATTTTTTTGGATTCCTCCTTTCAAAAAATGTCACCTTTTTTGACGGTTGGCAATCCATGGCGAACGCACCATTCTAACTGTGGATTAGGTGGGAAGTCTAAATAGGTGGTTGTCTTCTTTACAAAATCAAGACCAGGGTTTGAAAGTGCAAAGGGTACAATCAGTTTAATGACACGAAGCAATAGCCGCTAAACATATATAATTTGGCAATTGATCTTAATTTTTTATTCTTGTGTCTTCTTCTATTTATAGAGTTTCTCTATGCATATTTGAGGGGGTTACCAAGCTATGATGTTATGTTTGTATACCCTGTAATGTCACATTCGTTGAGATTCTGACCTATGATGTTGTGTTCATATAATGTTACACATGATTAGTTTGTTACGCCTAACTAAGGTCACTCGAAATTATATTGATTAACAAATTTTTTGATCCATGTAAACTAGGAATTTGTAAGCATTCTAACTACCAAAAATAGATTTATATCATGCAGTTCGATTGTTCTAGAACCATCTGCTCCATCTTCAATTAGATTTTTAGTTTTTCATGAAATTCCATCTTCGAAACCAAAAGGCTTTACTTGGAATTCTGTTTATTTATTTCAAATGTTCCGTGTTTCAACTTCTGCAAATTGGTTTATGAATGAGGATTGTCTATTACATCTTTCGATTTTTTGTGGTCCGGTGTGACACTATTGATTTGTGTTATTTGCAGTTAGAGATGTACATAAGTTTTGAAATTGCATAGCTCTGAAGTCACTCTCTGACTCTCAAATGGAATCAAGTTAGTAATGTAGTCTTTATTCCTTTCTGCTATAAGGATTACAAATTGAAATAAGTAATGTAGTCTTAGCTGAGCATTGCTGCATCTATTTGGCTGAGTAAATTAAAGGTTTTTTTTTTTTTTGTTATGTTAGTCGAGTTAGGTTAATAGGGGTAGTCATAATAGGGCAAGGTCATTGGTTAGGACGAACAATTTGCCAGATAAAATAGTTTCTGCTTTGTTGATTTTTAGAAAAAAAAAATTCATGTTTGTTTAAAGGAAGATGCTTAATTTTTGGTTTTTTAGTGTTTGTAGGTAGTTTTTAATGTACAAGTGGGAAGATTACTGGAATACAATAGACATTTATAGTTTTCCTTACCTGTGTGTTTTCCGTAGAGTTAAAGAACAACGATGATATATACGTATTTTATTTTCTAATATGTGGTCAAGTTGTCTTTTTTCTCCTTATCTTTAGTTGTTGGGCGAATTATATTGTACATAGGTGTGATATGAAGAATTGCTTGATTGATTATTTGGTGGTATATTTGTTATTTGTTTCATGAATGATTATTTTTATCTTAATTATATAGTATCAATATCAGTTTTCCCTTGGGGCTAAATGGGAAAATTTGGCCTTAGTCTGCTAGGAAAAATCGGTTTTAGTTTTTTTTTTTTTTCCGGAGAAGTCGGGATCATTGGTAGAGGTGATTAATAATTGAGAATGATAGTCATTTATGTTGCACTCAGAATCCGTTGCGTCGTGCCTTCAAGCACTAGCAATTTCTAGTAATATACAAATCATGTAGGTTATGCATGTCTATTCATGTATCAACACATTAGAAATCACATAGCAAGACATTTGATATAACTTACTTAGCACATAGATTTTCCTTTCCTATAGCTCTGACGATACGTTTGTGAGTCATTGCTAGACGTGCATCTCATTGTCCATACGTATTGCTCTGATACTGTAGAGACCCGTAAATTTCCTATTTAATTTTAATATTTGTAGTAAAAGAAAAGAAAAGGGCCAAAATGGCTTAATTACGAATGTGGGGATCTTATGTGCAAGGTTTGGAAATTCTTGGGTGTTTGTGTAATTTGTGCATGTGTGTGCCGTGAATGTGTACTTCGGGAAAATCCTTTTTTTTTAACTTTTTCCCATTTCTCTCTTCTCTCTCGGCTCTCTCTCCATTTCTCCTCTCATCTCTCAAAAACTCACCCAATCATTCAAAACCCACAACAATCAACCTCAACTCCATCTTCTACGTGTGTATTCAGGCTCGTATCGTGTTGGATAGAGCTCGGTTGGATATATTTTCGCTTGGTTTGGGACTCTAGAAGCTAGGGCTTGTTCCATCTCTTTGATTTCGGTTTGGATACCCGATGTAGGGAATTCTACATCTCTTTATATGTTATTTGAGTATTCCTATGTCTTATTTGAGCTTGTTTTGGCTATTATTTGGTTTGGATCAAAATCTGTCAACTGATGAAAAATCGCCAGAATTTCGGATTCCTACCGGTAGGACGATTTTCTCTACCGATAAAACCTTGTTGTCGTAATAATGTGTACCCACTGTTTTGAGTTTATACCGATAGCTAAGGACTTATTCTCTACCACTAAGATTATTAATTTTTCCACCTACCGATACTATTTTTCTTTCTACCGCAAGAACACTTGTGAACCAGAGATTTGTTCCCACAGTTTCAGCTTTCTACCGGTAGCTCCCTATTCCTACCGGTAGGCTACTGGTCAGAGACCAAAATTACATGCGTTGCTGTGATCCCATTTCTTTTCCTAAAGCCTTGACTTTTCCAAGGGCCCATGTGATTATTTATATTTATATACTAGCAAACCTGGTAGTTCCACTTTCCTCCATGACCACGTGATATATCATGAAATGGTCCAAAATGGTGGAGCTTGGGAATGATAAATATGAGCTATTAGCACGACACTTGTACGAATGACACTTGAGCATGTGAACGACGTGCGAACACTCGGGGCCCATCGACAGGTGGGTGCCTGACAGGGGATATCAGCAGAGCCGGCTAAAGGGGTAGGCAAGGGAAGCAAGTGCTTCAGACCCCCAAAAAATGTTTAAAACGAGGGCCTCCAAAATTCTTGGATTCCTATATATATATATATATGTGTGTGTGTGTGTGTGTGGCCCAATTTTTTTTTGCATTGAGCCTCTTTTAAACAAAATAGGCCCAATTAAAATTTAGAAGTCACAAAATAGGTCCAAACGGTAGAATTACTCATTAGAAACACTGGGGGATCAAAAAAAAGAAGAGAAAAGAAACGCCTGAGGAGTTGAGGACTATGGAGACTTAATTAGTACGTTTGCAGCAAAAAGTGCGAGAAGAGTAATTTTCAAATGATGAATTTTGAGGTATTGTAATAGTTGAATATTTTTTTTTGGATAATATGCTTCTATTTCGTAAAGGTAAATATTTTTTAATGGTTTTTTTTATGAGACTTTTTGTAGACCATTTGTATGAAAAATATAGGGAGGCCTCATGCAAGAGGTTCGCTTCCGGTCTCTAAAACTTATGAGCCGACCCTAGATATCAGGGTCCCATAATTAGCCTAGCAGGAGCTAATGCTCAAAATGATCACTCAAGGCCTAACCTTCAAGGTGGGTGCTTAGTAGGGGATATCAGGGTCCCATAATTAGCCTGGCAGGAGCTTCGGCTCAGACATATTGATGATTCGAGATATTGAGACACAAATGAATCGAACGGGATATAAGAGTATGTCGAGATGAAGGTTTGGAGATATCAGAACACTTGATTATCATAGTTATGCTTCCTTCGTGTCATTTGATTTCCCATCATTCGTTCGTTCGTCTCACTCATTTGCATATAGAATTTGCATAGACTTTTCTACTGAACTAGTGTAGCTCAAGCCTTATATTATTTTCAGGTGCTAACCCGGAACCATAGCTTTCATGTCTGGAGTGCTTGACGTGTGGACATTGCTTTTGAAAGCTAATTGAAGGTGTTACCTATTCATCTTGTAAATCTATTTTGAAAGATGTATTTGTAACTAAAATTGTAATTCTTTGGATTTGGAATATTGTAATTATTAATTCTCTTTCGAAATTCGATACTTATGATAATTTGGGGCCGGCGAGCCGATATTGTAATACTTTGGAACCGTGTGAATTTGGAAGTATTTGCCGGGAGAATGAGAATGCGGTGATTATTTTGGGTATCGTAAGGGATATTTGTGAGGATTTATTTATGAAAAATCTTTTATAATTATGTTAAAAATTCAGGGCGTGATAGATACCAAAAACTTTGTCACAACCCTGACCCGCCCCTTGAGATCTTAATCATGACAAATGCTAGTGATTTCTCACTAAGGCCAAATCACAAATCAAATATCATCTAAGCAAGTGATAATCAAAAGACACTAAAATATAATAGCAGAAGCAAAAGTCAACTTTTATCAATAACAAACCAAGGTCTTACATAGGTTTTACAAACCAAAAGGTAAACCTCTCAACAAACTCAAAAGCTAAACAAACCATATACAAAGCTAAGTGACCATGAAACATAACGTCCTTTCTATAAGCTTCCAAATATACAACACATCTCAAAAGTAAACACGCCACACACTACGCGTCGCTTCCTGAAAGGTGGAAAAGAAAATCTATAAGCCAAAGCTCGTGTGAATGATTAATACTTAACTCACATGTCTTCCATGGACAACGCAAAATAATTTGATAATATTTCAAAACAAAGCACTCAAAACCATAAGCAAATATAATGCACATTCTGCTATTCAAAATTCAAAAGCTACCGGGCGTCCCCGGTAGTGGATAAGCCAGACGTCTACGCATTATCCCAAAACACACACCAACCTCAAACACCCTTGCTAGCCATTAAGCTGTCCCCTAGCAAGACCGGACGTTGGGAATGTCATTAAATAGATTTGCAAATATTTCACAAATAAATCAAGACCGGACGTTAGGAATGCCATTAAATAGATTCGCAAATATTTCACAAATAAATCCACTTTTCATTGGTATCCATGGAGTACACAATTTATAAACATGTTCAAATAAGATCGATAGGGAAAACAAGGTCAAACCATGTGTTTAGATATTAAATCACTCACCTTAGCTTTACGAACCACCCGAACTTCCTAAGACAATTAGGCAATAAAAAGCATGGTTAGAAGATGCTAAACAAGCCTATTTTTATGAACATAAGGTCCTAGAGTGAAAGATATGAAGTTAAACAACCAATCTCAGGAAATAATTTCAGAATCTGCAATTTCATCAACTTCAACTTAAAATCTGACTTTGCACGGAAAGAACTAAGACACAATCTTCATGCATTTTTTTAGGTCTACGAGTCTAGTTTCAGAATCAGAAATCGGATTGCAATTTCATCGCCCAAGCTCAAAATTATGGCCGTTTCCCTAACACGTGTCTGTGCAGTCAGCACAATCCTAAAACTGTGCGCTACATGGTCACGAATTTTTACAGAATTCAATACTTCAAATCTGATCCCGAAATTTTTACCATAGATAAAGAATTCATAGAGGAACTCTCAATAAAAATTTCAAAATTTTTGGAGCTTAGGAACTACCTCAAAAAAAATCCACAAAATCAGGACAGATACGAAATTTTTCAAATCTGCAGATTTTTCAGAAAAATCAGCTTGTTCAATTCCTCTCTTGATTTCTGACTCCAAAACCTTTCAATACACTTCAAACTCACACCAATACTTCACTAATCATGCTCAAACTCAGATATATTAAAGAGCTACTTCAAGAACATTGAATCCATGCATCAAAACAGGTTTTAAACACTCAATCCGAGGGCTCACAAGTTAGATTCTTGAGTTCTTTAAGAATTCAACCCTAAAACTCAAATTCAACTTAAATCAAATATCTAAAGCATGAATTCAGTCCCTAATATATGACATTTAACATACAAATCATAGAATCAAGCAAAAGAAACATGTATTACCAAGTTAAATCTTCAATTCCAAGCCAAGCAAGGTTTTTCCCCACTTTTCCCTTCTTTTTCTCCTTCTTCTTTTCTTCCCGTCGCTTCTCTCTTTCTCCCTCTCTCTACGTTTGTGATAGGAATAAAAGAAGAAGAACGTAGAAGTTCCTATTTTGTTTTACTAGGCTAGGAAAAATTATTGAGTGTGTGTGTGCCATATGCCAACTTCTGTCCAATTTCATTTAACTAACAAATTAAGCCCAATAACTCCCATATTAAGCCTAAATCACATCACATAATTAACTTAAAACATAATTAAAGGTCATGGGTATTACAATTATGAAGAATTGGAAAGTCAAGAAGATGAAGAATGTGATGATCTTGAAGCTTCGAATCAAACTCCTCCAACTTCACCATCAAGCTCAAGTTCCTCATCTCCAAGTTCAACTCCAAGAAGAATGAGAAGCCTAAATGATGTGTATGTGAGTTGTAATTTTTGTATTGTTGAACCAGAGACCTTTAAAGAAGCAATTAAGGAGGAAACTTGGAAGAAAGCTATGGAAGAGGAAATTCATGTAATCGAGAAGAATAATACTTGGGAGTTAGTGGAGAGGCCAAAAGAAAAAGAAGTTATTGGTGCATGTGAAGTGAATTTTCAAAACAAAGCTCAACCCCGATGATTCTATTTAAAAGCACAAATCAAGACTTGCTGTAAAAGGGTATTTTCAACAACCCGGAATTGATTTTCAAGAGACATTCGCACCAGTGGCTCAACATGACACAATTAGATCTCTTGTTGCCTTAGTGGCATCAAAGGGATGGTTTTTGTATCAACTTGATGTGAAATCGACCTTTTTGAATGGTATCTTGGAGGAAGAACTGTTTGGTGATCAACCTCAAGGCTTCATTGTCAAAGGCAATGAACAAAAAGTGTACAAGTTGAAGAAGGTTTTATTTGGGCTAAAGCAGGCACCCCGGGCATAGTATAGTGAGATTGACTCTTACTTCAATGAAAGATGATTTGAAAGAAGCAAAAGTGAGCAGCAAGGTAACACTGG
Organism: Rhododendron kiyosumense; assembly: GCA_019656275.1. Lineage (NCBI taxonomy): Eukaryota > Viridiplantae > Streptophyta > Magnoliopsida > Ericales > Ericaceae > Rhododendron > Rhododendron kiyosumense. The sequence continues at coordinate 43,884 of BPLS01000571.1, forward strand.
TATTCTCATTGTTTCTATCTATGTTGATGATTTGGTTTTTATCGGTAGCAATGTGAAAATGATTGAAAATTTTAAACGAAAGAAGTATGAAATGAGTGATTTGGATCTCTTGCATTACTTTTTGGGCATTGAGATTTATCAAAGTAAAAAAGATATTTTCATTTGTCAAAGAAAATATGCAAGATCAAGGTGAGAGAATGCAATTATGCAAGCCGGCTGCAACTCCCTTGATTGCGAATGAGAAATTATCAAAAGAAGATGGAAGCAAAAAGGTGGATGAATCTCTTTATAGAAGCTTGTTTGGAAGCTTGTTGTACTTGACTATCACAAAGTCGGATATCATGTATGCTACAAGCATGTTATCCTGATTCATGCACAATGCAAGCCAAACTCATTTTGGAGTGGCTAAGAGGGTCTTGAGATACTTACAAGGTACACTTGATTATGGCATTTTAAATGAGAAGAATGTTGATGCAAAATTGTTAGGATTTTGTGATAGTGATTGGGCCGGATGTGTTGATGATATGAAGAGCACTTCCGGATATGCTTTTTCTCTTGTCTCGGGTGTCTTCTCATGGGCATTTAAGAAGCAACAAATTAAACCATGGCGCAATCTACCGCCAAGACCGAGTATGCGTCGACATCATTGGCAACCTCGCAAGCAATATGGTTAAGGAGGATTTTGGAGGATGTTGGTAAAAAGTAAGAGAAGCTACTCCAATTTTGTGTGATAACAAGTCCGCAATTGTGATGACAAAGAATCCCGTCTACCATAGCCGCACCAAACACATTGCGATCAAGCATCACTTCTTTCGAGAGGCCGTAGAAGATGAAGAGATCCAACTCAAGTATTGTTCAACCGAAGAACAAGCTACGGATATTTTCACCAAAGCTCTTTCAAAGGAAAAGTTTTAATATTTTAGAGAAATGTTGGGTGTTAACAAAGTATTAAGGGGGAGTGTTAAAATTAATGTTTAATTATTTTTTTGTAATAGGACCAAATGTTATATTTGTGTTCGGGCTATATTTTATATTTGTGATGGGCTAGTTTTATTTGTTTTGTTATGAGCCCAATTGCTAGGTAAAGCCCATGTGTAATGCCTTGTATTTAAAGTGATGTTGAATGAGAAAAGGGCGATAGTGCAGCCCCACTTTTCGTTTCTTTTCCTCTGCTTTCCAGAGAGATAACTCTCTCATCCTCTGTTTTATCTATTTTTCTGCCGACTGAATAGGCAGTCCATTCCTCCTATATTTTCTCTCGGTTGTTTCACTAAAACTCAAGAATAGTTAAGGGAAAATCAAACAGGCCGGCCCGCAGAACACGACCATGGGAGAGCCCAAGAGGCCCGTCCTGAACACGTAGGACGAGTACTTGGCTATGCGATCAAAGACGAATTTCTCGGGGTGACCTTTCCATCCGGTGGAGAGAAACTCGAGGTGACCGGAGCCGGGTTTTTTGCCGTAGAAAAGGAAGTGGAGAGATAGGGTGACAAGGGAGGTTTAAACGTAGCTGCAGTTGCATTTTTTTTTTTTATGCACCGAAAAAAAAGAAGGTTTAAGCTTGAAATGTTTAAAGTCTAAATTTTGCCATAATTGAAATTTTGGAATACAAAAAGATGGAGTATGTATCGGGTGTGATGCTCTCTTTCAGTTTTCTCTTTCTTTTTTCTCATCCGTATCTGTGTGACATCGATCGCGTCTGTGGAACTATGTTCTTTATGTGTCTCTTGGTTAAAAACCCAAGCAATTTTGTGAGACTTGATTATAGATGGTCTATATATGGTGAGAGATTCCAATCGAATTTTTGGTGCGAGAACTTGTATTTGGGGTTGGTGAGTGTCTCTTTGTGAGGGCTTTGTTTGTTTGTAACCATTGTAGCTCTTCGGACAATAGTTCTCTTCACACAACGGAATCGTCTCTCATTTGTTTACCCGTGTAGTAAGTTCACAGCCGTAAGCCGAACCACGAATGTATATATTGGTATCTCTAATTTGTTTTCGTTGTTTGGTTTTGGATTGGTTTTCTCCGTTTGTTTTTTGGATATGTTTGGCAATATCATGGCCATCAACTATCGTCTGGTTGTGCTTGCATCCTTCGATGGCCCGCCGCAATTATAACATCTTTAAAAAGTTGAAATCTCAAAAAGGAACCAATAAATTACTCCCTCCGTTCCAAAATGAAAGTCCATCTTTCCTTTTTGAGTTGTTCCAAAATGATGGTGCTTTTCCAAAAATGGAAGGAAAAATTTGGTGATTTTCCAAAAATGTCCCTCATAGGTGAATATAAGTGTTGTAAAGTAGGTAGAATATATGGGTAATGGTGGAAATGATAGGTATTATAGATGTAATGATTGCATGTCCCTTTAAATAGTTGGAATCCCCAAGAGGGACTCTAAATTTGGAACGGAGGGAGTAGAACACAGGGAGTATTAGATGGAAGGAGAGTGGCGCAGTAGGGATTTCAATGCTAGACGTAATTCCTGGTGCTGAGTTACTCCAGTAGTAGTACTCCTCCACTCTAAAAGGTCTCTAGATCTATCGTTAATGCCACAATTTGATTATTGATATGAAGAATGGTGGTGAGGTTGGGAAGAGAAGAAGTGATAGAGCCATAGATTAACTTCTTTTTACTTTTCATTTTGTTGTGGTGAGTTCATGCATGGCTTCATTTTATTGTGGTTGATCATCATGTGGCAAAGGATGGGTGGGACAGGGTGGAGCTAGAAGATGGTGATGGTGGAAACAGTGGCGACTCTAGGAATTTCGGAGCATGGGGTCATCCATAAACGTTAATACTTTTGCCAATTGTAAAAACGAAAAAATATAACATAATAATGGCAATTAATAATATACTTCCAACAAAAATTACATTTAAAGGTCGACAAGCTTTTTAACTTGTACACAAAATATATCAAAATGCATACACTAATAATCTTTCTTATAAGTTCTCGAAAAAAAAAAAAAAACTACACGAGCTTCTACAATTGCAATCGACGCGATTTCATATTTTGAAATCTTTGCATGATAGTCTCTATGTCTATAGCGTCATGGTCTACATAATTATTTTCCCAAAAAATCAAAACAACTCATATCAAGCTTAGTATATACGAATTTCAAAGGGCAAAGCTTATAAAAGTATTGATATCATATTCTAATACTCAGAATAATGTATTCATATTACTTATTCCAATCCCACCCAAGTTTTATTCATATAAAACTAACAAGCCCTAAAATATTCATATCAGTTATCGATCAAATCGAAGACTCGAAGATAACAAAGGTTGTGAACACATTTTGCTTTTCGTTTAAACAAGTGTCGCCTCTGGTTTTATATGAACTATGAAAGGAAAATTATCCTATATGGTGTCGCCGTAAATATCCATGGGTCAGTCTATTAATTTCTAGAAAATTTTAATATGGTAATAGTAAAAAAAAAATTACATGGTGTCACCGAACTCCACCCCTTGTGTGTGGCGCCGCCACTGGGTGGATAGCATTTGTGTTTTAGTGGAAGGTGTTGTTAATAAAAGCAAAAATGATGCATCTATTATTGATTGTGTCTAAAACTGTAAAACATAATCTTACAAGGCTTTTATATAGGTTACAAGACTTGACCATCAAGAACCCAATATAAATTAGGAAAACACATGTTACAAGGAAACTTTTACTAATTCTGTGAATTTTTTGATTTCCAGTTGGTGTCTTGCCTTTCTCTAGGTCTCGAATGGCTTGCCGGTGTGCTCTTGATTCTTTTAATCTTTGTAATTCTTTATAAAGTTTAATAAATTCTTTTTGCTTAGAAAAAAAAAAAAAGGGCCTAAACAAAACAGGAAACATGATAATAATAGAACTACAAAATTATAGTAACATAATATTTTCTAATACTATGTTAACATGTGTTGTGGTGGTTGTGATGGTTATAGATATTAGAGTGAGGTACAGGGAAAATTGGTTAATTTTGGAAATTAGAGAAATAATTTGAGTTTTGTGTGGTTATTAAGGAATAATAGAGGTGCAAATAGAATTTGTAGGATTTTGTTGTAACTATAGTGTATGATTTTGTTGTAAGCCCAGCATTTCTCTTTTTCATGGCCCTTAACATGAGTAAATTTTGGTTACAACGGTGATACCACGTCATCGTGCTGACTTGGTATTACAACCCAATAACAGAACACCACGTGTTCATGTTGTCTCCACTATGCACATGTGGTGGGTAGTTACATGGATTCTACTAACCACCGCATCACCGTTGCGCGGATCCAAATTCGTACATGGTCAAACATGATTGGTTCGTTGCACCACATCAGCAGAATGACGTAGTATCACCGTTGTATTTAAATTTTTTTCAATCAACACAAGAAACTTGACACATCACTGATTTACGTCTACATTTTGACGGAATTAAATAGGAGGAGCCCAATTGATTAAGGTATGTAAATTAAGTTCAGACATCACGTTAACATTTCCTAAAATTTTTGAATGTTTATGAGACAATGCAGTGAAAGTTTAGGGTTTTTTTGTATATATTTGAAAAATAATCCCTAAAACATCTATTCCAATATATAAAGGGAGAGCACCCTTTGGCGTGTGAAGCCGTATGAATTTTGTCCATACCGAAATTGCCTCATTCAAAACTTATTATTTACAAGGGATTCAACTACTGATGGTAAAATCTGTAGGGGTAAAACAGTAAGACTCCAAAAACAAACTGTCTCCCAGCTGCCCACACCCACGTTTTTTTCCCTTTTATCGATCATGATCCGCCTGCGACACCCCACGTTCACTCTCATTTCTCCTCAACTCCTCCCTCTCCCTAGTTCTTCGTCTTCGGCTGCTGAACAAAATAAAGACACAAAAGAAAAGGACAGAAGAAAGATTTTGCTACTTAGGCAACAAAGGGAATCTTGTACGTATATGCATGCATTTCCCGTTTAATCAATTTTTCTTTCTTTTTTTTTAAAAAAAAAGAGGTTATTTCTCAAAATATTTGGGTGCAAGTAAAAAAAAAAAATTAATTTTCCAATTCCTCTCGTCGAGACGAATCAATAACTCATAAAAGTTTGGCGCAATACTAACAAACGCGAAAAATATTCAAATAAAGACAATTTTCATATTTAAGTTAAGGTCATAAGAACGCAGCCTAATCCCAAAATTTTCTTTTCCGATCAGAATTTTTGTTCTTCATATATGGAAAAAAAATGTTGGTAAAATTAAGAAATTTTCCCCTTGGTTCCAGTTGGTAAAATTAGGAAAGGCAGATTATCCAAAACTGAAAAGTTAGGCAAATTCCCAATTTTTTTTTTTTTTGGTAACCGAGGAATAACCCTGCAGCCGAGCCACTATTGAACCCAATTGCGCAATCTAAACCTCGGGGGAGACTAGCACAACAACCCACTATCATGGCACCCCACTTAAATCATGGTTTGCCTCCAAGGGGAATCGAATTCCCATTTCTTTCTATGGCCTCTAATAATTTTTACTAGAGGCCGGGCACATGTGATGTGTAAGTCAGATTTTTTCACAATTTGCACAATAACTTTCCGTTTAATGTTTGATCAATTTTTCACAAATTTTGTCCAAATCCAAATTATACACGCATCACTTGTGCTCCGATCTCTAGTTGGTATAATTTTGGCCACAAAGACCACAATGCATGCGCAACGAAGCATATTAAAAGCATTTGTATTTGTACCTCTCTTGCTTGGTTGGTTCCTTACCAACTTGGCTTTTTCCCTTTTTATGGCCTCTGGTTTTTTGAAGTCTTCGGACCCTCATGTCTTTGGCCTCAGGCCTTTTCTTGTACACCGTCCGTCCCCTTTTTAAAGTTCAATATTCCACTTTGAGTTGTCCCTTAATAAATGTCAATTTTGTAAAGTTAGTGAGTAAAAGTTGGTGTATTTTTCATTTTGTCTCTAAAAGTATATTCCATTTCGAAAAGTTAGTGAGTAAAAGTGTAATGATGATGTCTCTATAGAGGGTATGTAAAAAAAGTGGAGATAAAAGTTGATATGAAAGATGTAGTGATAATGTTTTCTTAATAAGTTGGAGTTACGAAGCAAGACATTTAAGAAGGGACGGAGGGGGTATTTTCCTATTTCTATCTATTGATTTCTCTTCTTTGCCGATTAAAAAAAAAAAGCATATTAAAAGAAATGTGTTTTACTAATTAAACTAAAAGTGCTTATTTTTTAATTAAATGCGACGTATTATAAGAGAATGACATGTCTCGTAAAATGAAAATTAAGTAATACTTCATTTGATTCTATACTTTAGCTTGTGCCCAGCGTTGTTTTTAGTTTTCTTTATCATAATTTTTCTCATTGAAGTTGTCAACAAAAGACTTCTTTGTTCTTTTTATTTTTTTTATGTTAATGAAATTCAGAAGTAATAGTTAATTAGCACCATAAAGAATGGGAAAAATTCAAAAAAACCCCTGAACTTTGAATTCAATGTCAAATAGGCACCTGAACTTAAATAAACTTCAATTGAACACTTGAACTTTCACTATGTTATTCAATTTACCCCCTGCCGTCTCAATCCATGACTTTCCTAATGGCAACCGCTGAGCTGGACACTAACAGACAAAACAAAACATTAGAGGGAGAAATTAGAGGGAAACAACAGTGATCTGGCACCTTTTTAAGGCCCCGTTCGGCTAAATAAGCCTACTGGCTTATTTTTTGTCCTTATTCAAAAAAAAATTATATTTTTTTGGGAATTATTGCATCGTCATGAAAAGAGAAATCTAAAAAGTAACAAATTACAATCGAAACCTAATTTTTTGAATAAAGACAAAAATAAGTCAATAAACCAATTTTTTCGTCTTTATTAAAAAAATGGATTTTGATCATAATTTTTTACTTTTTAGATTCCTCTCATTATGACAATGCAATAATCTCCAAAAAAAATTGACGAAAAACTAACAAATATGGAAAAAAAAAAGTTGAATAAAGACAAAAAATAAGCCAATAGGCTTATTTAGCCGAACGGGGCCTTAAAAATGTGCCAGATCACTGTAATTTCCCTCCAATTTCTCCCTCTAACGTTTTGTTCTGTCTGTTAGTGTCCAGCTCAGTGGTTGCCATTAGGAAAGTCATGGATTGAGACGGCAGGGGGTAAATTGAATAACATAGTGAAAGTTCAAGTGTTCAATTGAAGTTTATTTAAGTTCAGGTGCCTATTTGACATTGAATTCAAAGTTCAGGGGTTTTTTTGAATTTTTCCCATAAAGAATTGACCGGCCGAAAATGGGTATGAAAACTAGATCGATAGTTATCATTTGCTTCCATTCTCTTTTAATTTTACAAAAGGAACAATAAAAATACATTTCCACTGGCTATTGAGTACTAATTTACAAGCAAAACAGCCTCCCTTTTAAGAGTTACTAACAAACATCTGGTTAATTTCTACCAATTTATTGTAAACTATTTATAGCTTCTTTCCTTTCCTCATGGAACAAATTAATGCACTTGAAAATGAAATACTCCAAATGTGGCTGTGGATTAATGGAGTTTTGGGCTTAAGATGGAAGCTCTTGATTATCCTTTCTAAGCCTTGTGAGGGTAAAGGCGGATTGGAAGGCCTTTTTCAGGATTAGGCATGGGGTTGACGATGATCTTCTCGTTCGGAATCATTTTCTCCCACTTGAACCTCTTCACCAAATGGTGCATGAACACGAGTATTTCCAAACGGGCGTATTCTTTCCCGGGACACATTCTGGGTCCTCCGCCGAAGGGCACGAACGTGTATGGAGCCGGGCCGGACCCCTCGAATCTCGACGGATCGAATTTCAGCGGCTCCGAAAAGAATTCCGCATTCCTATGGATTGAATGAGCGCTCCAATATATCTGAACATCAACATAGAAGCAAATAAATAGTGATTATTAACGAAATTAATACTTTTCAAGTGCTTAATTAATTGGACGGTTTGTGAATTAAATAAATATCTTAGGTCTCATCAAATGCAAAATAAGTGATTGATAATTGACTCGTCGGAAAGCCAAGATCCACTTCTAACACAACAATAATTTAGTCAGTGGGGTTCTTGCCGGTTAACTCGCGATCCTTTAAATCTTTTTCTTTTTTTTCAAATATTTATAATAAAAATCTTTTGCTGATAAAAAAAGATCAAGTACTTCTAACACAACAATATTTTGTCAAACTTAACTATGTATTTACTGATGCATCAATTCCCATCACAATTGTACTAGAAATAATTATTGGTTTGTGGACTAGCTCACACATAGTCCAAGTTGAATGTCACATCGAATAAATAAACTATATACTACTCCTTCCGTCCCTTATTTAATGTTCAATATTTTATTTTGGATTATTCCTTAATAAGTTTTCATTTTGTAAAGTTAGAGGGTAAAAATTGGTGTATTGTCTATTTTGTTCCTAAAAGTATATTTCATTTTGAAAAGTTAGTGAGCAAAAGTGTAATGATGATGGGTAAGTAGGGAAAGTGGAGAAAAAAGTTGATGTGAAAGGTGTTATGATGATGTCTTTTTAATAAGTTGGAATTACGAAACAAAACATTTAAAAATGGACGGATGAAGTATTAAATTTGGTTAATTACCTTCCAACCCTTTGGGATTGAGAAACCGCTGTACATGAAATCAGTGATGGCTTCTCTGAAAGCACCTTGCAGAGGTGGAGCTAGCCTCATCACCTCACACGCCACGTTCCATGAGTACTTCATCTTCTGAATATCATTAAAATTCAACAAATCTCCTGGTGCTTTTGATTTTGCAATTTCCATTTGCTCTGTTCATAAATAAAATTAAACAAAATAAGATAACAGTAATACATAATTAATTCGTAATTAATTAATTAATCAAGGACAGACTAGGAATGAAAATAATTACCTTTGTAAACTCCTTCGTAAACCTCAGGCAACTCAGCAAGAAACTTAACAATGGAAGCACAGGAGGAACTAGCGGTGTCATGGCCACCAATCAGCAACCCCAAGATCTTATCGGCAGTGGCAGCCTCGTGCATGAACTTTCCATTTTCATCACTCGTCAGAAGCATGTGTGACAGTATGTCTTGCGTTGGCGATGCCTTTCCCTCGGCCAAATCCAACTTCCTCTGCTTGATAATCGCCACCAACTCCCTCCTGATGAAATTGGACGCCTTGATCGCCCGGTTGAACGGGGTTCCGGGCAGGTTTATCGGGATGGACAACACCCCGGCGACCAAAACACTGAAGGGGTCTTCGAACTTGGCCACTTGTTTAGGGTCCTCGACGCTAAGGAACAGGCGACAGGCGAGCCAGAACGTGTAGCGCTTGGTCAGAGGAAACGTCACAACCTGGTCCTTGTTTTTCCAGTCGGTTGCAAAGTGTCGCTGTGCGATCTCGTCCATGATTCCTACGTACCTCTGCAGCGCCTCCACCTTGAGGAAGTTGGGGAGCATTTTCCTCAACCGGATGGCCTCTTCCTTGGACGAGGTCTGGGTCGACGACGGGAAGATCTTGTCGACGGAGCTAGGCCACCAGGACTGAACGAGCTTGTTCTCGTTGGAGAACAAGAACTTGTTGCTAGCCGCCCCGCAGAACACAACCGCAGGAGAGCCCAAGAGACTCGTCCTGAACACGTAGGACGAGTACTTGGCTATGCGGTCGAATATGAACTTCTCGGGGTGGCCCTTCCATCCGGTGGAGAGAAACTCGAGGCTCTCGCCCACTACCGGGAAGCCGGTCCTGCCGGGTGGGAGGTTACCCTTGTTGGAACCGGATTTTTGAGCGAAAAGGAAGTGAAAAGAGAGGGTGACAAAGAGGACAAAGAAGCCAAGGAGTGATGGATAGAACAGCTCCATGATTGGATTGCTTGTGCCTTGTTGTGTGCTCTGGTTGTTGTGTTGTTTTTTTCCTCTTGGGTTTGAGTTAATGGTAATGAGAGAGAGAAGCAAATTTATAGGCAAAAAGCAGCGTTCCAATGTGGACTGGACAATAGTGTGGGTTCAAGTGGGAAATATTGAAAGTCAAATTAGGCCGAGTTTGAAAATTTGGTGTCATTTCTGTCACTCGCCCCCTTTGTTTTTATCTTTTTCGTAAGCGTGTTCTTTTCGGGCCAAAAAGCATATTTTCATTGCTAATATGTTTTTTTTTTTTTTTTTGGGCAAAGGAATTTTATGAAAACTGACTCAGTGATTTATTTTGAACTGCGAAAAAAGAATTTTATTAATCTAATGTCATGGTTATAAAGGATTAGAATTAAGAACAAGAGCTTAAATCATCACAAGGAGAGCAAAAAAAAAACTCGATAGTAGGTACATCCGGAGGGAAAGAACTAAGCATCGTAGAGAAGGTAAAAAATCTCAACTAAGTTGGCACCCAAGATACCACCTATATATGTTAAACAAATGTGTTAGGATTCTGGATACTTAAAAGTGAATCTGGACCATTCATTTTCTTTCCCGTACATTTTTATTGACTGAATGTTCTGAACCGTACCAAGCCTCTATGTTAAATTTACTTTGCACCAAATGATAGGGAATAAAAAAAATCAAAGGGATATTATTGATAAAATAGCATATTCTTGTGTAACAAATTCACATTCTTGGACTTCAAATTAAATTGAGGTGTGCGCAAGCTAGCTTGGACATCCGACTATAAAAAACAAAATTCACGAGTTTTAAAAAAGATCTAATAAAAAGGGCAGAGAGAGAATTTATTTGTCCCTGTAATTAACATGCATATATTGACTATTTTACTATATACAGTTGCCGTACTTTGTGGACTTGTACCGGTAAAAAAACAACTAGGTCAAACAAATTAAAAAGGCGAAAAGACAGGACTTGGTCCTAACTGCATGCTGCTCAACGCAGTGGGAATTCAGGTGAGTTGGCCCTACTTGACCAGTTGACCCCAACCCAACTCACCGATTTTTCAGTTCAGCAACGGTGCACAGACCAGCACGCAGGGCTCACTCTCGATTCCGGACAGACAATCAGAGTCGTTCTCAATAATTTTAAGAAAAATTTGAGTGGCCCTTGGGATTATCAATTCGATTGGATAAGTATTGGTATTTAATCCAATCGTTCAACTTTTCACGAAGATTAAAAGTTAAAAAAAGATTAGATTAAGTACCTACACTTATCTAATTGAGTTTCACAAAGCCACCCAAATTTATTTTTTAATTATTAAACAAATTGAATTATTTGTGCAGGACCCATAATGACTCGCTTGCCGCTTACTGGATGACCACCAACCAAGACAGACAATAGTAAAAGTGTAGTACAATAGTACGTTAGTGCACCGTCCATAACTGCACTTAGTGGCCCAAATTCGTCATCGCCTTTTTCATCTTTTCTTTTTCGACTTTGAATTTTACGAGGATCCGAAATTCATTTTGCGTGCTGAATATTGAATCAGTATTTTTTTCCCTAAAATTTAGAGAAATACAGTCAATTTTTTTAGGTTAAAGTTGTGTCTTGGCGATAAAAATCGAAAAAGTAAAAGGGTATGAATTAAATTTGAAAAAATATCACTTATGAAAAAAACTATTAGAAAAGACAGATTTTTTGCTTATTGGTTGTCTCTTTTCTTTGTGTTAAATCATTAAATTACAAAAAAAGAAAGAATATTATTTCAATTTTATTTTAAAAAAATTGCATTAAGGACGAAAATAAGCAAACATAGATTATTAAACAAATATGGATATCATTTTTTATACAACTCGCATGGAACCTATATCTAATCAAGGGAGAATCATGGATGGGTTGTGCGGGGGTCTTAAAACCATTGGCCAATGCATAGGAGTACAAAGTGTCTGTCATTCGTCTATACAGCTCATATTCAACTGTTATAGGTTTTCGGTTTGAAATCTCCTTAGTGTTGTCGACTCTTATAGATAGGACTAATTCATATGGGTTTAGTCTCTGATTTTAAAATATGGTAAAAGCCAATACTACCGGACGACGGTGAGATTGATGATCTGCGATTAGTTGAGGTGAAGGCATCAAAACTGCTCCCGACCAACCTTTACAATCTAGCTTTTGTTAGTGCGCCCTAGCGTAGACCTAAGCATAGGGGGACCCGTAAATCTAACTAATCTGAAAGATTATGACACAAGATAGCGGTGCACCTGTTAATGCAACACGTTATATATAGTTTGGGGAAAATTTACAATACGCATCCCTTAAAAAGATGTACTATATGCACATATTTTAAGGTTCTTTCATAATATTTTAGTGTGTTTCGTAATTTTTGTTTTAAAATTCATAACTCTTCAGCAGTACGATTCGTAACATTTTCATTATGATTCAGAATATTTTGGTGTATCTCGTAACATTTATATATATGATTCGTAATTTTTTAGCAATACGATTCGTAACATTTTCTCTACAATTCATAATATTTTGAGGGTGCATATATTGTAGTCTTTCCCAACTAGGTTATTATGTATCTGTACAAAAATTAAGGCTATACTTTATTCCGATAAGGTAGCCCATTTCAGTTCCCTAGCTACTTGCTTATTTCTTTTGCTTAATCTTTTGAGAATAAATTCTTTGCCGGTATAAAAATTTGTTTCCTCCAAATTAATTACATCGCGCTACGTTGCAAAATAGCGGTCCCAATCAATAGAATATGGCGACGTGGCGCAATATAATTGATTTGAAGGAAATAAATGTTTACACCGGTGATGTAAAAAATTTAATCTCTAATCTTTTTATGAATTCATTAGGGTTTTTTTTAAGCAAAAGTTGTGTATATTTTGCTTATTTCTAGGTTATTGAAGTTCCTCTTTTAATTTCTGGAAACGATATAGGTACCGACCATATAGATATGGGTCCATGGGACTCACCTACTGGTCTCACACGACAAATCTGATCCGTTCAATATTTTTAAAATATTTTTTCTATTAAATTAGGTTGGAAAAGAGCACAAAATAATATTGGTAAATGCTTGCTCCATACAAACTAAGTGCTTGTTCCATACATCCAATTTGTATGAAATAAACACTTACCAATATTATTTTGTGCTAAATTTCAAACTAGCTCCGTAAAAAAATATTTTAATAATAATAAACAGTTCAGATTTGTCGTGTGGGTCCGACGGATCCATAATTACATTGTCAGTACCCATGGCAGTTCTTTTTAATTTTTAAAAGTCATTTTTTCGTTTTTTTGCTTCATGTTGTCGAGGCGGTGGTATGTGGGTGGCTATCTGTTATGCGGAGATGGTCGGCGGCGTGAGGTTGTGTTGGCGGTCTTTGGAGTGGCAGAAGCTAGGGTTTCTGGACTTATTAGGATTTAGGTGTATGGGTTTGTCCCATTGGGTGTTTTCTAGGTTGACATCTTGCCACTCTAGGAATTGGGTCTCGGATTAGCCACTTGTTGCCATTCTCATTAGGGAAAATGATGACTCATGACGTATTTTGATAATTAATATCTGCCAATGACATTTTTAGTATTAATAAATGTTCTCAACTTGCCTTTGGCGGATATTAATTATTAAAACACCTCATGGACCGTCATTTTCCCTTATCATTAATTGCTCTTGTTAGTCTTTATAACAATTTCAAATATTAAAAATTTGCCGTTCAAAAAACAAGTCGAACTCATGAACTCTCTTAAAAGGGGAGAGTAAGAAACCAACCACACTATATGGTATATCAGTCTTTAATTAGGCTTCTGAGTCGACCCAAGCGAGTCATGAATCATCTGTGTCTAACCTGGTGATCAGTCAATTGTCGGATCAATTCCAACTCAAAATGAGTTGGTGCTCCACTACTGAACTTCCCAGTGATTCCAAAACTATTTAAAAAAAAAAAAAAAAAACTATTGCGATTCTTTTTTTTTAAGAGGAGGAAAGAATAAGGAAACACGTCTACCTTTTCTGTGTGGAGATGGAGACAAGCAGATTGGAACATCATTAATTAATTTTACTACTTATATTTGCATGGTCTTTGTGGTTGTTGAGGTCAAGTTTGGTAAATTCTAACAAGGTGGCTACAAATAGTACTAAAAATACTTTAGTTGCCATGACTAAAAGGCATGTCGTGTTTGGCGTTCCTTGCTCTTACTATTTTAGTTATTTATTTTGTATTTAAGTCAACATGCGAAATAAACCAAATAAAAAAATCAGAAACACAATGTGTAAAATGAGCCAATAGGCAAGAGTTATTAAAGAAGAACCAATCCGTTAGGGAATATTCACGTATTGGAAGTCTGATTCGCTTGAGGGTTTTTCGTATCCGCGTTGGCTCAATCCGTTGGGGACTATGGAGTCCACACCACATCACATAGACTCAATATAAATTAAATGACTCATATCTACTTAAAAAGACTAACTTATGATGGTGAGCCACTCAATTGTATATTAAGGTCCAATCATTATTTATTTATCTGATGTAGGACTTAATCCTTTACACATGTTCCTAATAAAAAAAATGTATAAATGGATTTTTGGAAGTCAATTATTTTTAAGATTTTGGATTCGAAATTGTAGATTTTAGATTTACAAAATATAATTAGAATTTGTAAAAGTGTGTAGATTATATGTGCCGAGTAGATTTTGTGTGGAAGTATAAGAAATCCAAAAGCTCATCTGTAAAAATTATTTTTTTAATTTTGCATTCTTCAGTTCATTTCTCATGGTGCATTTGGCAGAATGAATTCCATAATTAATTAACAGCCAAGCACCAAAACTGTAATAATTATACCATCCGAAATGTAAAAATATACCATCCAAAAATGCAAAAATGAGGTGAAGATTTTGACCGGATCGAGGTCACATTAATTAGGAGATTTCTTTGTCACTGAACTTATTTTATTTTTCCACTTTATTTATTGCAATAAGATTTTCCTCTTCACGTTTTGAATGATATCCTTAGGCTGTGTTTGGATGACAGATATCTTGGGAAGGAATAGAAATGTGATTCCGGAACTCCAATATTCCTATGTTTGTGAAATGTGGGAATGGGAATGAGATTACCAACCGAGGAGGAATCACATTTCTGAATACAGGAGGAATCTGATCCCTCACACCCCTCCTGGGAATCTTGAATTCCTGGCTAGATCAATACAAAAATGAAATGTTTGACTTTAGGATATTTCCAAAATAAATGATTCTTTGAGAAGATTACTTAATTAATCTAAATGTCGGAATAGAATTACTCCGAGTATCGAATTACTAGAAATTTAATTCATGTTCCTATAAAAGATTACGGGCATCCAAACTAAGCCTTAATTTGTTATCTATTAATTGAAGTCACAACAATATCTTTCTATGGAGTCATACAATTAGGACCAACAAGGGATGTATCAATATCATGGTATTAGGCTTTTCTTTTCCTTGATGTATGTACCCCTGTCAAGTTTCTAATAAAATTTGTTTTTGGTGATAAAAAAAAATTTAAATGATTCTAAACATATCCGTGAGTCTAACATTCTTGCACCTTTGGTCGGTCGAAAATATTGCAGTGTTCATGGAACAGATTAATTGCTTGTCAGAGAAGTAAACTTGTGAGAAGTTGATGGCAAAGCCAACCATTAAAAAGGTGGCCGGTGTCGATCTTTTCACAGAAACAGCCATATCTACAATCATCAATCATCCTCACACAAGAATTTGGTTATGGTTTCACCATCATCGTTCACACAAACCAGCTTTCCCATGTGCTCCAGCTATTGGGTCGTCGGTCACATGCATAGCTACAAAAAGTCAAGGTATTTAATTATGGATTAATTTCTTTTCTTTTTTTTTCATTTGATTTTTTCCTTTTTCTCTTTTATAGCTCTGGTCACCTGTAATTAATTCCATTGATTTGCATAGAACGCTAAGGAGGAGCTTGATCCATGAAGATCCTAGATATGACCTTATTCGGTTTGAGTTTTGAATGAAGTTTTTGAAAGTAATGAGTAAAAAGAGACAAATAAAGAAAATTTATTAGAGAACGTACCTGTACCAAGGGGCTTTGAGACCCCAAAACGAATAATTACATTTGGGGCTCCCAACGTAATTTTTCTCGGACTCCGGCTATACTTGAAGGACCAAGTTCTAGCCCAGTTTATAATCCTTCAATTTGGTCTAGTTTTAGTACGCTTGAGGCTCACTCTAGGCCAACAACAATGCTTGAAATGGTTCATATTTTGAATATTTGCAAAGACGTACTTTCCTTTAAATATATAGTATTAATTGAGGAGCGGAGTTTCTTTTAGGTGCCTCTAGGCTTTCGTTGGGTCTTGGTTGTAGTGTTTCTTTTTTGGGTTTTTAGGTCTTGGTTGGCTTCTCACCATCCAAGAGCGGTTATTTTCTCTTCTGGTTCTTAGCGTCGTTTGATTGTTAGAGTATGGGGGTGCCTTCTTTTGAAGGTTCACTCTTGCTCTGCTTTCATGTTTCATGTTTTGGATCCTTCTAATCTTTGTAATTTGTTTTCAAAAATTAATAAAATTCTTTTTGCTGTTCAAAAATAAAAACTTGATCAGACACTGTTAATACCTCTCTCATATACAGATGGAACCCATTTCAGTGGATACCATATGCATGTGAGAGAGGTGTGGCTAAACTCAACCACACCGATGTGCCGGCTTTGTTCGGATGGCATTTTAGTTTTAGTTTTCATTTTGTTTCTAATCATTACTCTACTTATTTTTTCAATCATTACCCTATTTTTTCAATTATTACTTTCTTATCTCTCTCTATCTCTCTCCAATCATTACCCCTATCTTCAATCATTACCCTATTTCTCTCTCCACCCACTACCAAAACTAAACTAAACTAAACTTCCAACCAAACACTACCTTTAGCATTTCCGTTTATTTTGACTTCGTAAAAGCTAACCAAGTACTGAATAAGCAAGAAAACTAACAAGAGTAAAAGAACGCAGTGGGATAGGAAGAAAGATGAGTTTCCTTTTAGGACTTGACCGAGCTGTCAGAACTTTTTGTGGGTCTTTTCACAACCCACCTCAATTTTTGGGATCGTTCAGCCACATATGCGGTTTTAGGAATTGATTGCAACCGCAGTTGATTGCTGGAGTAATTGATAAAATATTTAAGGGCAAATTTCACTGACCTCCCCTGAGGTTTCTGACACGGACAGAAACCTCCCCTGAGGTTTCTGAAATGACACTGACCTCCCCTCCTTTACCTGACAATACCAATGGATCCCCCCTCCGTTAGCTGAACGTTAGAAACGGATGGAAAAGGTGATTTCGGTCCCTAATTTAATTTTGTTTTTGTTTTGTTTTCCAATTACTACCTTACTTATTTCACTGATAAATTATTCGTTGCCCCAAGGGCAACACGTGGACTTAGCCAGGTAGTGCCTCCCACCAATAAAAATTCGCCCCACTGACACACGATTCTTCTCTCTCTGGACACAACTTTCTCTCAAAAATCAAATGTTCCAAATTACAATCCATTTGAATGGGTGAGAAGATTTTATTTTTTTTATCATTTAATTCTAAATGGTCATAATTAAATTTTGACTCTAGAACTCTCGTTGGTTAGTCCTAAGATATATTTGATTCTACGATTTTCTTAGGATTAATCAATGAGAGCCCTATAGTCAAAATTTAATTATGACCATTTAGGATAAAATGATCAGAAAACTAAAATCTTTCTATCGGTTCAAACGGATTGAAATTTGGAACACTTAATTTTTTAATTTTTCAACCTGTAGTTTATATATTTTAAAACATATGGTTGAAAAATTTAGTGTTTCAAATTTCAATCCGTTTAAATGGGTGAGAAGATTTTATTTTTCTGATCATTTAATTTTAAAGGGTCATAATTAAATTTTGACTTTAGGACTCTCGTTGGTTAGTCCTAAAAAATATTTGATTCTACGATTTTCTTAGGGCTAATCAATGAGAGCCTTATAGTCAAAATTTAATTATGACCCTTTAAAATTAAATGATAAATAAAATAAAATCTTCTCACACATTTAAACGGATTGTAATTTGGAATACTTGATTTTTGAGAGAAAACTGTGTCCGGAGAGAGAATAATAGTGTCAGTGGGGCGAATTTTTATTGGTGGGAGGCACCACGTGGCTAAGTCTACGTATTGCCCTTGGGACAACGAATAATTTCTCGGTGAAAGAAGTAGGGTAATGATTGAAAAACAAAACAAAAACAAAATTAAATTAGGGACCGAAATCACCTTTTCCATCCGTTTCTAACGTTCAGCTAACGGAGGGGGGATCCATTGGTATTGTCAGGTAAAGGAGGGGAGGTCAGTGTCATTTCAGAAACCTCAGGGGAGGTTTCTGTCCGTGTCAGAAACCTCAGGGGAGGTCAGTGAAATTTGCCCAATATTTAAAGGCAATTTAAGACGTTTTATCGGAAAAAAATATAGGCCCAATAAAAAATAATTCGAGAAAATTAAACATAAAAGGTAAAAGCCGGTAGAAAATTTTTTAAGAATTTGATGGGGAACTGCCCTTTAACTTTGTCCCCATGCAGCTGTGCTCAGAACGTCAGACATTTCCTGCCAATTTTAGTCAAAAATTGTTTGTCACACACAATTAACCGAAATAATACGTATGTAAGAACCATTAAAAAATTCGTAACAAATGAACTGAAACAATACGTAACCAAAAAAAATTGAACCATATTGAATGCATGACAAATAAACCAGAAAATTTGTAACTAACCATAAATAGAATTTGGAAAATGATTTTCACACTACTCTTTTAGCCATCTGCACTCTTTTCTTTTGTTTTTATCCACATAAATTTACAATATTATCTTTGCTTGTATGAAAAAGTGTATTGAATAATGGGCAAGATAGTAAATTTAAATGGATAAAGACAAAAAAAAAAAAAAAGGAGTGTGGGTGGCTAAAAAGGGAGTGTGAAAATCAATTCCCGTAGAATTTTTAACATAATCGTAAAGATGCATAATCATACTTTTTTAGGTTCTAGTCCTATTTGTGACTATACCCAAAAAAAATAAAAATTACTGAATGAAATATAAACAAAAAACAATATATGAAACATAAATTCGACGTAACAATTCCCATAGAATTTCTATCAATATGAATCTTATTTGATAGATTTCATTGAGATCTTTAATACAGTACACAAAATTGAAAATTTATTTTTCATTTACATTATTCTTGAATTTGAAAATGTAAAATCATAATCCATCTGTCCCTTTTTAAGTGTTCCGCTTCGTAACTCCAATTTATTAAGAAAACATCTTCATTACATCTTTCACATCAACTTTTACCTCCACTTTCCCTACTTACCCTCTATGGAGATATCATAATTACATTTTACTCACTAACTTTTTAAAATAGAATCTACTTTTAGGGACAAAATGAAAAATGCACCAACTTTTACTCACTAACTTTACGAAATTGACACATATTAAGGGATAGTCCAAAATAAAATACTGGACTTTAAAAAGGGGACGGAGGGAGTACTTATTTGGGTTTTGTGGAACAACCCTTCTTATTTTTCTTTGAGAAGTTCTAAAATAAGTAAATATAATATAATAAAAAAAACCATTATTCCATGAGTCTAGGCTCCGTTCCGGAACCCAAAAAAAGCCCTTACATTTTAAGAAGGCAATTTCAAGCTCAAAAATTATGGGTACATTGAAACCTAAAAATATGCAATATGGATTTTATTTGGAAGATCTCAATGAGATCTTTTATATGATGCAAAAAAAAAATTAAAAAATTATTTTTCATATACTTTATTTTTGAGTTTGAAAATGTAAAATAATCTGTTTATTTTTTAAGATAATTTTTGAAACGGGACCTTACATTCTTGCACCTTTGGTCGGTCGAAAATATTGCAGTGTTCTCGGAACAGATTAATTGCTTATCAGAGAAGTAAACTTGTGAGAAGTTGATGGCAAAGCCAACCGTTAAAAAGGTGGCCGGTGTCGATCGATCTTGTCACAGAAACAGCCATATCTACAATCATCAGTCACCCTCGCACAAGAATTTGCTTTATGGTACGTTTCGTCAGCGTCGTTCGCACAAACCAGCTTTTCCCTTTGCTCAAGCTATTGGGACGTCCGTCGCGCTCAAGCTACTGGCACGTCGGTCGATCACATGCATAGCTACAAAAGGCCAAGGTATTTAATTATTGATTAATTTCTGCCTTTTTTTTTCATTTGAGTTTTTTCCTTTTTGTCATTTTTTAGCTCTGGTCACCCAGAGACAAAAAGAGGTGTGGGCATATGGGGGCCAATGCCCCCACGTGATTTCGGGTTTTTTTTATTTAAATATTAATTTATTTTTATTTTTTTGGTGAGAACATCTTGATATTGTATTTTGTATTGGATGTTATTTAGACATAAAAATGTGTCATTTTTTGTTCCAAAAACCCAATTTCTCTCTTTGCGCACAAAACCCAATTTCTCTCTCTGTGCACGCCCTCCCATAAGTTTTTCCTTCGATTATTGATCTCATTTCTTTTTCTATCTCTTCCTATTACTACCCAAAAAAACCTCCCTCAAAATCTAAACCAAACAAACTTTAGATTCCCAAATCTTCAAATTTCAAAATCTTGTTCATAGGTCGGCCCCCGTGTTTACAAAATTCTGGTTCCGTCCATGTGGTCACCTGTGTGTGTATGCCCGTGATTGCTATCGGTAGTAGTGTGATGGGGACTGCTATGCTTTTGTGGTGGTGGTGATTTGGGTTGTTTGGATTAGGATGTGATGGGGACTGCTATGCTTTTGTGGTGGTGGTGATTTGGGTTGTTTGGATTAGGATTTGGTTTTGATTCTTGGGTTGGGCTTATTATTCCAGTTATGGGCGTTATGAGCCCCTTAGGTGTTTCGGTTTGGACCTCAGTCATCTGTCTTCCAACTTTGGTTGGAATCCTCTCCCCTCCCCCCAATTTGATGTACTATTTGTCAAGTTTTCTTAATAAAATTTTTTGCTTATCAAAAAAAAAAAAAAAGCTCTGGTCACCTGTAATTCCATTGATTTGCATCGAACGCTAAGGAGGAGGTTGATCCATGAAGATCCTAGATATGGCCTTATTCAGTTTGAATTTTGAATGAGGTTTTTGAGAGTAATGAGTAAAAGGAGACAAATAGAGAAAATCTATTGGAGAACATACCTGTACCCAGGGACTTTGAGACCTCAAAACAAACAATTACGTTTGGAGGCTCCCAACGTAATTTTTATCGGACTCTGGCTATACTTGAAGGACCAAGTTCTAGCCCAGTTTATAGTCCTTCAATTTGGTTTAGTTTTAGTACGCTTGGGGCTCACTCTAGGCCAACAACAATGCTTGAAACGGTTTATATTTTGAATATTGCAAAGACGTACGTTCCTGTAAATATATAGTACTAATTGAGGGGCGAAGTTTCTTATAGGTGCCTCTAGGCTTTCGTTGGGTCTTGGGTGTGGTGTTTCTTATTTGGGTTTTTAGGCCTTAATTGGTTGGCTTCTCACTATCTAAGGGCGGTTATTTTCCCTTCTAGTTCCTAGCGGCGTTTGATTGTCGTAGCATGGAGGTGCCGTTTTTTTAGGTTCACTCTTGCTCTGCTTTCATGCTTCATGTTTTGGATCCTTTTAATCTTTGTAATTTGTTTTCAAAGATTAATAAAATTCTTTTTGCTGTTAACAAAAAACTTGATCGGACACTATTAATTACGTAACAATTCAAATTTTATTTTGACTTCGTAAAAGCTAACCAAGTACTGAATAAGCAAGAAAACTAACAAGGGTAAAAGCTCCTCAAATCCCTTTTAGGACTTGACCGAGCTGTTAAAACCTTTTTGTGGGTCTTTTCACAACCCACCTCAATTTTTGGGATCGTTCATCCACATAAGCGGTTTTAGGAATTGATACAATTTGCAACCGCAGTTGATAGCTAAGTAAAATATTTAAGGGCAATTTACGACGTTTTATTGGAAAAAAAAATATAGGCCCAATAACAAATAATTCAAGAAAATTAAACGCAAAAGGTAAAAGCCGTTAGAAATTTTTTGAAGAAGTTGATGGGGAAATGCCCTTTAACTTTGTCCCCATGCAGCTGTGCTCAGAGCGTCAGACATTTCTTACCAATTTTAGTCAAAAATTGTTTGTCACACATAATTAACCAAAATAATACGTTTGTAACTTGTAAGAAACATTAAAAAAATTCGTAACAAATGAACTGAAACAATATGTAACAAAAAAAAAATTTGAACCATATTGAATGCGATAACAAATAAACTAGAAAATTTGTAACTAACCATAAATAGAATTTTTAACGTAACCGTAACAATGCATAATCGTACTTTTTTATGGTATAGTCCTATTTGCGACTACACCGGAAAACAATATATGTAACTACTTTAACCAAACCCAAACGCAAACCCAAAGTACCTTAATCTCTTTTCTTTTCTTTTCTTGTGGCCATCTCTTTGTCCTGTAATACACACTAGAAAAACCAAACCCAAAGTACCTCAATCTCTTGTCTTTTCTTTTCTTTTTCTTTTTTCCTTTCTTGTGGTCATCTCTTTGATCCAAGACTGTCAGTCTATTAGATATATGTATCTCACCAACCGCATGCGTAGCGTTGTGGGTGGGAGGGGCCCTGTTAATTAAAACCTTAATTAGCCATGCACTTAAAGAGGAGGCATGCATGTAGTTCTGTAAATGAATTGGGTAATTCGTAAATTGTACGAGGCTCGGCTCAGTAAGGGTTCGTTCGAGTTCGATTCATCTATTAAATGAATCAAACTTGAACCTTGTAGGTGCAGTCAAAATTATTAACCTAAGACTAAGGAAGACTATTTAACCCCTCAATTACAAACAGACACGTGGCAGCGGAATCCGCAAGAAACAGAGGCCTTGGTTAAATGCTCGCCCAAAGAAGAATAGTTGACCATCCAATGGGAAAAGAGCGTGTGTACGGATGAAGCAAAAGGATGCCCCCCGCAGAAGTTGTCCGCGGGAAGGGAAACTACCGCAGAATCACCGCGGGCCCCACGGAATAGAATTTGGAAAATAATTTTCACACTCCGCTTATAGCCACCGGCACTCTTTTGTTTTGTTTTTATCCACATGAATTTACAATATTGTCTTTGATTGTGCGAAAAAGTGTATTGAATAAGGGGCAAGATAGTAAATTCAAATGGATAAAGACAAAAAAAGGCATGTGGATGGCTAAAAGGAAGTGTGAAAATCAATTCCCGTAGAATTTTTAACATAACCATAAAGATGCATAATCGTACTTTTTTAGGGTCTAGTCCTATTTGTGACTGCACCAAAAAAAAAAAAATTACTGTATGAAATATAAACCAAGAACAATATATGAAACATAAATTCGACGTAACAAAATACCCCCTGTGGTTGTTAGCTGTTATTGTTTCAACTTTGTTCGTTTTTTGCTTCTCAACTTCCTATTGGAAGTTTTCTTTAATCTCTCTCTCTTCTATTTCCCTCGATGTATCTATTGTCGAATTCTTTAATAATATTTTTTCCGTTTCAAAAAAAACAAAATACCTCTTGTCACATAACAAATTACTCCATTATCATGATCTAGCAACTAGAAAATTCGATGTAATCTATCTAACATCATCTAATATCCTAATTACAACGGACCAAACTGTCTTTTCGCATATCCCTTAAACTGTTATTTTCACAACTCTGCACTCTTTCATAAGCTACAAAAGAACAGTATGATCCATTATATATATTAGAGTTTGATAATGTCGGATAGACTCCATCGAATCCCCCTAGCGACAACATCACGACATGGGGTAATTTATTATGTGACAACGGGTAATTTGTAATTTCTCGAACTTGGTGGGACAATCTATAATTTGAAAATCCTTGGGGGTAGTTTTGGTAATTTTGTCAACCAATTAACTGTACAATTACTTCTTGTCTAAGCTTACCATTAGACCTCAGTCTACTAGGCTACTAGCTATATATATGCATATCTCACCAACCGCATGCGTAGGGTTGTGGGTGAGAGGAGCCCTGTTAATTAAATAAAACCTTAATTAGCCATGCACCTAAAGAGGAGGCATGCATGTATGCAACATACTCTAGATTATTTCTTCCTCATCTTAATTAGGCGATTAATTACTACTTTTTCGAATAACTTCAGTGTCCAGACCAATTTACACGTAACTAGATTAATTAATCTTGGGGTTTTATACCACTGTGCCCTGCACTAGTAGATACAATTACATAAAGTACTTTAACTTGTCCTATATACACACTAGAAAAACCAAACCCAAAGTACCTTAGTTTGAACCTTGACTCTGTTTGGTTTGAGTTTTAAGAGAGGTTTTTGAGGCAAAAAATAGATAGAGAAATTAAAATAATAATTGAAGAAAAAACTTACTAAGGACCATGCACCAAAAAAAAGGAGTTAGTTCCAAAGACCCGAAGCTTGAGTCTGATGGTTTTGGTTTGGTTGTTGTTGTTGTTTGCTTTGTTGGTCTTGGATGGCTGGTTTTCTGTTGTTGTAGTTGTGTTTGTGCTGTTTTTCTTTTTTTTGTTGGTTTCTGGCTAGCATTTCTCTCTGGGTTTCGGGTTATTTTTGTTTGTTCTTTTAATCTTTGTATCCTTTTCAAAGAATAATAATTCTTTTTGCCGAGCAAATATATATATATAGAGTCTCATTCTCCTAAGGACCACCTTAACTTAATAAAATAAGGACCTCCCTTTCCTGATCGAATTTCGATGATCCGAGCCGCTCAATGTGTTCAGAACGTGATTTTAAGGGTACCCGCGAGAAATCAGCCAAAAAAAAGACCGGAAAGGGTTTCATCCGAGCAGTTTTTGTTTATTTTTTATCAAACGGTTCAAATAAAAACTGCTCGGACGAAGCCCTTTCCGGTCATTTTTTTTGCTGATTACACGTAGGTACCCTTAAAATCATGTTCTGAACACATTGAGCGGTTTGGATCATCAAAATTCAAACGAAAAATAGGAGAATGTATATACATATACACAACAACCATTTTCCAGTCATATTTTTTGCTAATTTCTTGCAAGGACCCTTAAAATCACTTTCTGCACACATTAAACGATTCGGATCATTAAAATTTGATCGGAAAAGGGGAGGTCCGCATTTTATTAAAATAAGAGATCCCTTCTAGGATCCATGGTGTATATATATATTGTCAAGTTTTAATAAAATTTTATTGCCAATATTAAAAAAGTGTTATAATAGATTACTCAAGTGAATAACATTTCTTTTTCTATGGGAACAAAAAAGTTTTGGTCTATTTATATTGGTCCCTTGAAGAGCCCTCTTGATTACATCGACCAAATATTAATCACTACCCGTACGTGTGATAGAAAGGTTCTATTTTTTCTTGAAGAAAATTGTCCGTCAATTGTACATTTCTTTTTTAAAAGAAAAAGTGTTTTTCCGAAATATTCTCTATTTCGTTTTTGCATTTCATGTTCAATTTGTATTTTTTGTATTTGAGGAGAGTTTCTCCCATCAAAATTCTCAGCACGATTGATGGTCTCAACAAATTTTAGGGGAAAAAAAATTTTGAACACTAAAAAGGATGAGAAATGCTACATGCAAAGAAAATATACAAAGAAACGACCCTTAAAGTGTACATGAACGGTTCAGTTGTACTGCACAGTGAATTTGGACCATTCATGTACACTTTAAGGGTCATTTCTTTGTCAATTTTCTTTGTACCTAGCACTCCTAAAAAAGGATCCACAAAAAACCTAACGGGACGGTCCAGCTCCTAAAAGCATGTCCACCAGCCTCGGCAAAGCTCCGGCGAGGCCAAAATGGTGACCCAAACCCTTGTTTTCCTTTTTCCAGTTGCCTTGCCCATTCTGCCCCTTGCTTCAACACCTCACCTAGCCTCACTAGGCGAACCAAATCTCTCACTCCGATGAGTCAGATCCATTTGCTTCGAGGTACTCCGGCAAGTCAGATCCATTTGCTTCGAGTTCGAGTTATCCCGACCAATTTCTCCGGCGATTCAAATCTCGTTTGCATTGAGTTCGAGTTACCCTGGCGAGAGTTTCTATGACAAGTTTGCTTTGAGTTCAAGTTTGCTTCGACTTCAGCGAGTTCAAGCGTTTCCGGCTAGTTTCTTCGGCTGGGTTTTTGGAATATTTAATGAATTATACATATACATGCGTGTGTGTGGTTTTTGTGATTTTACTGAGACAAATGGCTAGATTATTGCGCGTCGCACTTGTTTGGTGGCTACTCATTTTGGGGCACAAGTTTGGGGCGGCAAATATTTAGGGTTCTTTAATTGCTTTAATTATATTTTTTATACTCATTCCAAGACCTTCTAATAATGACATTGAAAATGTAAACTATTCCATTAAAAGAGGTCAACAGTATTTTGATTGACAAAAATGACCAGGACTCTTCATATTCATCTTTCTTTTAATTGATAAAAACAAAAAGGAGGGAAAATGAAAAAAAATTTGCCGCCATATCTTTTCCGTTAGCGACAAATGGTCAATATATATAGCAGCCAACAAAACAGGAAAAAAAAAGCTCAATAGAGCCTACCATTTACCAATCAATTGTTCTCAAGTCCGTTAAAAAAAAAATCAAGTGTTCTTAAGCTCGTTACGTTCCTTTTCCTAAGGACATTACAAAAGTATGAACTTTTTCTTATGTTTATTTTTACATTTTTTTTTTTGAGTTATTTGGAAAGAATTTTTATGTTATTTTACTGGATAAAGAGTTATTTTTTTGCTATTTTCACAAAAGAAGAAGAAAACAACTTCGAGTGACATAGGATTGAATCCTATATTTTGTGTGAAGTTATAAAAATTGTAGTTTCGGTCAATTTTTTTTTGTTATCTTACCCGAGTTTTGTACGGTTATTATACAACTGTAAATTTTTTCCTTTCTTTTAGATGTTAAAAATTACAATTGTAATTTGTTATGCCGTCAAGCATAATTTTGTTTGGGAAACAAGTTCCGGGAACAACATGAGAAGAAAATAGTAGCCGTCAAAGCATTTTCCTTATTTTTTAAAGTCTAAATATGAGATACGGCTTCTGAACTTTAATTTCTATTTCCCAAAATGCATGCGCAAAAAATGCCATCGTACTGTACACACGGCTTCATTGCCTAAAGGCAATCACATGGGTTCATGACAAATGTTACCCTTGCACAACTATATCCAACCCAATGCCTCTTCGGCTCTTCATATTCTCTAGTTAAGCATTCAACTGCCTAATTTCCGAACAAAAATGAGGGTATTATTGTCATTAAGAAAAAATATTACAAACATTTATGAATAGCTTAGAAAATAGTGATGAAAAGTAATATTTTTGTGAGTACCCATAAGCACAGTTCATATATTAGGTATATTAATTGCACTTAAAGCATTTAAAGAATCTAAATTTGTGCCCTAAATTTATGCCCCATAGACATTTATTAGCGGAACCGTTTGGGAAAAAGCAAGATTTTTGTGGGAGAACTGTAATCTTGCCATTAATTATTGTATGACAGACAACTTTTGAAAAAATTTGCTTTCTATGGGAAAATGATTAAAAATGTGAAAGTCATGGCGTGGTGAAACACACGACAATGATTAAAGCCAAAGACTTGACATCCTAGTATTTAATTGGAAGACTTGGACCCGGCCTGGGCCGGCCAGCTGCTCCCAAAATTCCCAATGGCCCCAAAATTATTATGACTACAAAAAGAGTACTATTCCCAATATTGAAATGTTAACACCACTACATATGAATCCTGTTGAGGAGCCTGAGCATTGGTCATTTCTTCGTGTTTGCCATGGTTGGATTTTAGGGCGTGGTGTTTTCCTTTTGGGATTTTTGCCTTGGTTGGCTTTTTGTCGTGTTATTTTTCCTCTTTTGCTTCTTCGTGGCATATGATTGTCGGATCAGTGAGGGGTGCTTTTTTTTGTGGGTATACTCTTGCTCCGTTTTGATGCCTCATGCTTAGTGTCCATTTAATCTTTGTAATTTGCATACATATGTTTACAAAGATCAATAAAATTCTTTTTTGCTATTAAAAAACTAGTTCCTAATTTTTGTGGTTAATGAATTTTTCTAGCATTTAACTTTTTAAATCTGTCTCCACCAAAGGATCAAAGAGTTAGGAGTATGAAATATAGATCGAAAATGAAAAAAGTTCTTCAAAAGACAAAAGAAGAAATAAAACTGTCTTACCATTTACTATTACTGTCTTCAGTGGAGTTTTTTAGATTTTTTTTTTCTCGATCGGCAAACGAAACATTTTATAAATCTCGAAATTTGGGAGTTTTTTAGATTTTGATCGGGTTTTTTTTTTTTTTTTTGTAAATTCTAGACCCTCCTCTCGTCAAGACAAATTAAACGAGCAAAATAAAAATGCAAAACTAACAAAAATTAAAAAAACAAAGCAACAAAATATACATTAGACGATGGAAACACTAGGGCCTTCTAAGTCTCAAGTATTGACATAAATATAAGGTGAAATTACATGGACACCCCCTTATCTATTTGGTTTAGACACGGACATCCCCTAACCTTTAAAAACGCCCATACATACCCCCTCATCTACTGAAAAGGAAAAAAAACCTCAACGCCGTTAATGGAATGAACGAAATGTCAAATATACCCTTGGTGAAATTACACGGACACCCCCTCATCTATCTGGTTTGGACACGAACACCCCCTAACCTTTAAAAACACCCATACACACCCCCTCATCTACTGAAAAGGAAAAGAAAACCTCAATGCCGTTAACGGAATGAGTGAAATGTCAAATATATCCTTTGTTATGAAATGGAGCAACAAGCATACGCCACACTTCACTCGATCAGAAAATTCTCTCCACCCTACTCCATCATGGCACCTCTGTCTCTCTTCCTCTCCCCTCTTCAACTTGCATTGTAGATCATGGCTAACCCTAGATTGTGAAGAAAACCTAAGTTTCGAAGAACATCGGATCGTGTACACTGTAGAAAAGCTGTAGATCGTGACAAACTCTACTTTGGAAGGTATGTTTTATATATTAAAAAATCCTAGATTTTCTTATTAAATGGCGCAAATGTAGATATATATGGTCATATTATATGATATATGAATACATTAGGGTTTTTGTTTGAGAATAGTAGGGTTTTTTGAAAGGTGTTGTACAGTGGTGACTTCGATAACCTTTAAAAATTGGGGCTCTTGTTGTTTTTCATTTGCTTGTCATCCATTTTGTATTTGAAGTCCTCAAGGGGGCTTTTTCTCACAACGGCAGTAGGAATCAACCCAGTTTTGGATTTGGTTGGAGTTGTAACTCTAACTGCAGCTATTAGATCTGTTGTTGGTATGGCTATGGTGGCTACTATAGCTATTGTTGCCACTTGCCACCTTCCATAACTGCTGTAGGAGAGAGAGAGAGAGCGGGGGGGGGGGGGAATCTCTGATATAAAGTGAGAATGAGGAATGAGGAATGAAAGGCAATTGGATATATGTTGCCATTATAGGGTATTTTTGTCTAAACTTTGGCAAAAGTATTGACATGTGCCTTGCAACAAACGGTACTCAAACGGAAGGGTGGTCCTTGGGTAACAGTAGAAGATGAGGGGTGTGTATGGGCGTTTTTAAAGGTTATGGGGTGTCCGTGTCTAAACCGAATAGATGAGGGGGTATTCGTGTAATTTCACCTAAATATAACTATTGAGTCTCTTTCCATCCATGGCTGAATAGTATAAACAACTGAAAACGATCCCATGGAACTGGCATTTATTTTCTGAAATTGGCCAAATTAGTAATTGTTCTCAAGATCTTGATAGGTACCATATGTTACCCATCTCATCTTCTCCGATAGATTGAATTAATTAACTCAGATAAGGTTTAAAAAAAATTTTAAAAAAGGAGGTGGAGGCTAGTGATGTGGCTAAGTTTCAAGTTGGTGACCTTTCTCTGGCCACCGAGTTCGAGGATGATATTTGTTAATGCCTTGCACTCCGTTTGGTTTAATATTTTGAGAGTTATTTTTAACTTTCGATACAGTTTTTAATAAATCTTTTTCTATATTTCTCTATTTATTATCACTTAAACTCTCAAAAATAATTTTCTAAAATGTAAACCAAATATTTGGCCTTGGAAGGAGGCGAAATTGATGTGGAGGATAAAACCCCATTATTAATTGGAAGTTGGCATAGTGGTTCATGACTCAGCTACGTACGAACGAACGTAGAGGAGTTTGATAAAGGCTTTTGGAATCTCTCGGAAGTGGTTTTTTTAAATCATACGATTATCCACGATGCGATAATAAAAAATAAAAGATTTTTAAAATTAACAATATTGATATAAAATATGGCTCACAATGTTATAATCAAACTTCACAACTTCCTTAAAAATAATCAAATTTTGAATTTTAGATAGTCAAAACTAACAACCTTTTGACAATAATCAAATTTTATAGACCCTACATATTCTCAATCAAATACACCAATCATAATATAATACAAAAGTATTCTATCTCTCTTCTATTTTCCTCTCTTTCTTTTCAAACAATATTTTTGGGAAAAAAAAATTTACTATTTCTTTTACAAAACAGTTCTTTAAAAATAGTTTTTTTCCCAATAAAATAAGTTTCAAAAACTATTTTCTAGTTCTAGCAAATAGTTTTTATTAGTTTCAAAACTATTTTTAGAAAAACTATTCCCTACTGTTCACAGTTTTTAGTTTTTGTAGTTTAAAAAAATGATGTTACAAATTTTGGTTATCCAATTTTTATTATGCTATTATAGACATCTAAATTGTTAATCTTAACAATATCTTAAATGAATAATCAAAACTGATGTGACAACTTTTGACTATCAATTTTTTATTATAGAATTGTGGATATCCTAAGAAGATGGAATTTGTAGACCTTAACCCAATCCGGGTTAATTTTATTGATGGTATCCGGTTAATCAATATGGACTTTAATCTTAGCTGAAGAGGTTAAGGACAATGGAAGCAAAAGTCAATCGAAGAAATGTTTTTTTTTTCCATTTCACTTGTGGTCGAGACCCGTCAGTGCTTCTGGATGCAACGACTGAAGGATTTCTCTCGACCGAAGTGTTGGCCGGCGTGCTAGTGCATTAGTCCATGTTTGCTATTATTTCTGTTTTGTTTGTGTTCTCTCTTGTTTCCTTTGGTTTTGTATTGTTGTCATTGATTTGGTTTGTCTAAGCCTGCCCGAGGCGGGTGGATGATAGGTTGCTAACTCCTCATGAACGACCCTTTAAGGCGGTGAAGTGAGCTCTGGCTCGTTCTTAGGACCTAGTCTCTTTGTCTTTGTTTTGCTAGTTTTATCTTCTGAGATGGGCCGTTTTAGTTTTTCTTGTCTTTGTATTCGGAAGGATTCGCTGTTTGTTGCCTTTTGGCTTTTCGAAGAAATGTTTGAACATCACTAAATTCAAGAAGAGGGGTGGAAGAAAGAAGGAAAAATGCGTGATGTTCAGATTCTGCTATGGCAGCTGCAGTATTACCCTTATCTTCCAATGGCATTAAAAGGATGCACCTAAATGAGTCTGAGACTGTTTGGTCAATAAACAAGATTATATGAGTGATGATGAGAAGTCATAAGTAAAATCATGTTAATTAATGGAAGCAGAGGATGACGAAAGGGCCAATATTTAGGCTGTGTTGTTTTGGCCTTAACTTAAATTTAATTTAAATCTGAAAATTTTGTTTTTATTTGAATTTTTTTTATATTTGTTAGTTTTACACCAAATTTTTGTGGGTTATTGATTCGTCTCAACAAGAGAAATTGGAAAAGTAAATTTTTGGCACTTTAACCCAAATATTTTAAGAAATAACCACTTTTTAGCCACACAAAAAAAATGACATTTTGGCGCTAAAAAGTGGTGGTCTCAAAATACTTGGGTAAAAATTAAAAAAAAATTACTTTTCCTATTTTTCTCATCAAGATGAATCAATAACCTATAAAAGTTTAGCGCAAAATTAACAAACGCGAAAAAATTTCAAATCAGAACACAATTTTCAGATTTAAGTTAAGTTTAAATTAACTCTAAAAGAACGCAGGCTCCTCGGCATTATGCTTTATCCCTTGTCATTTCATTTCAGGAGTGGTGTTTCATTTGGGTGTGGATTTTTTTGCCTTGTTTGGGTTTGGAAGTGGTGTTCTTTTGGGATTTTTTTTTGACTTCTTGCCAATCTCAATTTATTTTTTTTCTTAGGTTCCTGACGGCTTTTTGCATCAGCAAAAGAATTTTTTTATTAAACTCGACAAGAGTCCTGGCAGCTTTTGATTATCGGAGTGTGGGGTGCCATGGGTATGCTCTTGCTCCGCCTTTTTATCTTTATAATATATTTCCAAAGATTAATAATAATAAAATTTGTTTTTCATAAAATGAAATAAGGTAACCAATGTGTTTCAAAAAGTACTCATTTCGTCTCGACTTAACAAGTCTGAGTCGTAATGAAAATAACATCTCAATCAATACAGAAGAATGATTTATCTTTTGGGAAAATTTCAAAAAAGCCCCTGAACTTTCTAACAATTTGCAAAAAAACACCTGGACTTTCACTATTGGCAAAAAAGCACCTGAACTTAGCATTCCGTTACCAATTAGACCCCCGCCGTCTAATTCAGTCAATATGTAACGGATGGAGTTAACGGAAGGCGTTAACTTTTTATTTTTTTTACTTTTTACATTCAAAAATTACTTTAACTCTTTCTTTTTTTATTGGTAAATAAATATGCAATAAAGTTCTTTTTTTTCTTATTATTTATAGAAAATTACTTTAACCCTATTTTTTATTTTCAAATTATACCTTTTCTCTCCCTCTCTCCCTCCCTTTTTTTCTTATTAGAATCGACTCCACACCACCATTTAACCCCACAACCAACCTCCAAAGCCTTAGCCACAATTTCATAAATTCAAAAGTTCTTTTAACCTCCTCTTTGTAACCTTTTCTTTTTTTTACTCCTTTTACTTCCAAAAATTACTTTTAACTCATTCTTTTTTTAATCATAAATAAATATGCAATAAAGTTCTTTTTTCCCTACTCTTTTCCAAAAATTATTCACCCCCATTTTTTAAATATTTATGAAAATTATTTTAACACCCCCCTGCTTCCCCACACCATGCCCCTTCTTTTTTTTTTTACTTTCAAATTTAACCCCACAACCAACTGATAGAGGAATTTTGGATTTTTCTAAACTGATCGGTGGAGAGAAGAGGGCGGAGGATTTTCATCAGTGAAGAGAGAGAGAGAGAGAGAGAGAGAGAGAGAGAGTATTTGAAAGTAAAAATGGGTCTTAAAGTTATTATTATAAATAGTAACGATTAGAGTTAAAGTAATTTTTGATAAATAGTAAAAAAAAAACTTTATTTCATATTAATTTACTACTAAAAATAAAGAGTTAAAAGTAATTTTGGAAGTAAAAAAATATAAAAAATAAGAATGCTAAGAAAAAGGAGGTTAAAAGTAATTTTGAATTTCTGAAATTAGAGCTAGAGCTTTGGCAGTTGATTGGTGGAGTGGGGTTAAAGTTCTAAAAAAAGAACTTTGTTGCAAATTTATTTATGACTAAAAAAAGAATGAGTTAAAAGTAATTTTTGGAAGTAAAAGTCGTAAAAAAAAGAAAAAGTTACAAAGAGGAGGTTAAAAGAACTTTTGAATTTATGAAATTGTGGCCAAGGCTTTGGCGGTTGGTTGTGGGGTTAATTGGTGGGGTGGAGTCGATTCTAATAAGAAAAAAAGGGAGGGAGAGAGAGGGAGAAAAGGTAAATTTTGAAAATAAAAAATAGGGTTAAAGTAATTTTCGATAAATAATAAGAAAAAAAAGAACTTTATTGCATATTTATTTACCAATAAAAAAGAAAGAGTTAAAGTAATTTTTGAATGTAAAAAGTAAAAAAAATAAAAAGTTAACTCCATTCGTTATATATTGACAGAATTAGACGGCAAGGGTCTAATTGGTAACGGAATGCTAAGTTCAGGTGCTTTTTTGCCAATAGTGAAAGTTCAGGTTTTTTTTGCAAATTGCCAAAAAGTTTAGGGGCTTTTTTGAAATTTTCCCTTATCTTTTAGTTGGAATTTTGCACTCTGCTTTGATTTTTAGGTGGATTCGGATTGACAGAACTGGAGATTATGACGGCACTTTCTTTGCTAAATTTTTTTTTTTTAAAAAAAATTGAGAGGTACAGCAATGATAAAGCCCAACGACACTTACACAACGAAATTCATTACAAATAACTTGGACAAAGCCAAACTAATCATCTAACTGATACATAATGAGAAAGAACGAGGCGATTGATGTTTTTCATCCCCAACCAAGGTATCGCTTGACGCATCTTCTGCTGAGCGGAAGTTTCATATATCATATAGCAGTCTCAAAAAGAGATGCATTGCTAGTTAAAAAAAAAGACAACAAGAACACATAGGATCAGATGAGTTTCGACTAGAAATAAACACACTAATGAATTTCTAGTAAACCACCAATAGATGCATATTAATCTTCTCGATGCCAAATAGTAAACAAATCACCTAAACGTGAACTTTTTTACTCTCACAATGAGAGACAACTCTCACAGATCTTGCTCTAAATCCAGCTGCCCAAAAACCACCGAATGGATCGCAACTCTCACTGTCTCCACCGCTGCTGCCATAAGGGCTCAGGTGACGAATTACATGCGGACAAACGATTCCGGGGATGACGGAGCCTGCCGAACAGAGGGGGTCAGATCTGAAGGAAGAGAAAACAAAAAGAAAAAAATCATAGGGAAGAGAAGGAAGAAAGAGGACAGCGGATAAAAGAGGAGAAGCTTGGGGGAGGAGGGAGAGGGGCGCCCTCCCCCCTAAGCCGAAAAGCAAGGCGGTTCTTTTGCTAATTAATAATTAATTTGCATTAAGGCTCCGTTAGTTTCGATGTAAAATATTTTCAAAAATCAAGAAATAGTGTAGAGAGAGGAAGGGAGATTTAAATGGTGGAGAGATATGGAAATATTGAAATTGAACGTGGGTCAGAACTGACGATCGTGGAAACTGAGTAATGAGAATTTCAGTAGAAGGCAGTAGGTTCATTTCAGAATATAACTTACAGGAGATATAAGGGTAAGTCATTTTCATCCAATTGATAGTAAATATTTTACATATAAAATATTTTTCCAATTTTTTACACAACCAAACACTGAAAAATATGTAAAACATTTTATCGAAAAATATATTACGCCTAAACAAATGGAGCCTAATTGTTGACAAGAGTCACAAATCATTAACTATGTAGAAACATGGTTGCAGACAAATCTCTCAGCTCAAGAAATCATCTATGGTATGCATTTATGCCCCGAGGGTAAAGGAAAACTATAGCACGTATTTTATCGGCATTCGGCAAGGATTCAGATAAACTATAGTATGACTGGAAAGGATTAGCCCAAATCTAAACCATGAGGAATATTTGGGTGTGGGATGGATATTACATGACCGTGCCTATGTGGCTCTCGAGCAGCATATCCGGACCGTTTACAAGTGTGTTGGACGACTCAGATTGAAATATTCTCTCTCCTCTCAGTACCTCACCACACTCTCTCCTCTTTCTCTCTCATTTTTCTCTCTCCAAATAGGAGTCATCTAAAACTGAAATGGACGGCCCAAATACGTGATGCCCACTCAGCACCCAAAAATTCCTCCTAAACCACACATTGGTATAATCAATAATTTAAATTTGAGAACCACTTCTAGTGAAGTTGGTCGCTCATCTCCCTCCCCTAGTGGTAACCAAGGTTCGAGTCCCTCGAGGGGCGGGGCTTTGGGAGCCAAGGTCATGGATAGTCTCTGAACTCCTCTGTGCTAACTTTAACTCCCCTTACTAACTCCTGTTGATGAATACAACAACAACAACAACAGAACTCATGTAGTCCTCAATCACTTGGGGTATGGGCAGGGGAGAATTAGAAACAAAGCTAACCTTTGGCAATATGCACAAAGTGATTGCTCTCAAAATACCACTGAAACAATGGCCCCCCTATACCTATTTTGCTACGGAACCGTACCTTCAAATCAAAGCCAAATGGCACTCCGCTAATGTATACAATGTTGACAAAAAAACTAATTTAAATTTGCTCAGAGACCCTTACCGGTTAATCTCTGAGCAAATTCAAACCATTAAATACAGCATCGGACGATTCAAATTTGAATTGTCTCATCCGGTCTAAATTAAGAATCAGAGAAGATACAATTCAAATGGGCAAATTAGGGAACAAACTAATTAAAACTCTGTCGGTGTATGCATGGTTGCGTGCAAAACTCTTCTTGTTGTCCAAATCGAAAGGTCATGAAAAGGTGCAGAAAATCTTCAGATACCTAAACTCAATTAAAATCAATCAACAATAGTATGCATTTATGCCCTGAGAGAAAAGGAAAACTATAGTAGTATGATAGCAAAGGATCACCAAAGTTGGGTGGTGGGTCATCCCAAACCAGGTTGGTATAAACTCAATATTGATGGGAAATCCCAATGTTTGCTCGTGCAGGAGGTCCCATTCGGAATCGCTCATCGAAATCACTCAAATTTTGTTAATATATTTCAAGGGCTATTCCACCTGTCCTCAATTAATTTTAGACCAGAACCGTCCTACAACTCTAATTCCAATGATTTATTGGAAATGTATAAAACCAAGTGCGCCGATTTAATGGCGAAGTACGTCGGTAAATCCAAGTGATGGTGGAAGTCCTTATTTGATTCTACTAAGCTCTATGCCTATCTATTTCTATTGGCGATCAATCGTATGCTGGGGGTTTCACACCCTAGAACTATGTTTCTTTAAGTTTTAATAGATATTCCGGTTTAAATTAATGAGTTTTTTTTAGGCTCGTTAATTTCTTTCTTTTGATAACTCTTCGGATCAGTTAGTGCTCACTTTAATTAATTTCCGCGTAATACCCTAATTTTTGGCAACGTTTAAGAAAACCTTTTTTAAAATGATTTTAATAATAATGTCATCTACTTAAGGAAATAGAAGCTTTGTTTAATTACAACCGTATTCGAAGTACGAATATAAGTTTCCCGAAATAACATAATGTCTTCAAATTCAAAATACTTTTAAGTTTAACGGAAAAGATAGAGCAACAAGGGCTCAGCGAATTCCTTGGTCGCACGGCTCTTCACCTATGCCTTTAACATCTAGCGTTAAATACTAGGGCAACGTCTACCATGATGATACTTAAACGATTAAATCTCAAGAATAAATTCTATCCACCGCTGGTATAAAATCTCATTTTTTCACCACCGTCCATTCTGGGCCCCACCGAGCGTCTATTGTTATAATATGAACTGTTCATATTTTAAGACTCGTAATCTAGTATTACAATTCAAAAAATCAGTTTGATCGGAAGTTGATAGATATATCAAAATTTGAATTTTTGTTTATAAAATGGACGATTTGATTCTGTCAATAACAATAAAGATAAACTGTCCATTTTGCAAAGCAAAATTCAATTTTTAATACTCCTATTGATGTCCGATCAATTTCATTTTTTTGTGGATATATTACTATGTGGGGTTTACAAGACGAACGGTTCAGATTAATAATTAACACACGATGGAATCGAAAAAGTCGGCAGTGGAAAACCCCACTTTCCAATCGCCGGTGGAAAGAATTTATTGTCTAAAACCCTACCCTTCAAAGTTTCAAACCCATATTTATGTAAGAAGTAACCTAAATTAAATTGAGATAATAATGTACAAAGTTGTTCAATATTTTATGTAGTTGTTAAAAAATGTGATTCTCTGACTCGAGAATCTTTCCTACCAGGATACGGTACCTGTATGATTTGATTTCTCCTCGCCGATGAAGGTCCGAATGAGGAGAAATTTTTCAGTGCAGAGCAGGCACGGTGCCGCGTGGTGCCGAGCACATCTCAACCGTCCAAAGACAGTCCAGATCTGTTTGGACTTAAGAGGATGTTTTATTAATTTTACACTTAAAAATTACCCAAACAAATCTGGACCGTCCAAAACACGTTTGGACGGCCGAGATGGTGATCGGCACCACATGGCACCGTGCCCACCCGGCACTGAAAAACTTCTCCCGAATGAGAGCAGCTAGCTAGGTTATTTTTACTCGAGTCTCTAATCCATAGCCAAACAAAGAATTAAGGAACAACCCCTATGGAATACCTAATCCTCTAGGATACACCTATAGTATATATCCAGCCTTATCCCAAATATTCATGTTCTGTTGGAGTAGCGTAGCCAGAAATTTAGGGTTGCGGAAAGACCATGGAGCATGGTTTTAGAATTTTTTATTTCTTACTTGCAGTAAGCAACCATAACATGAAAGAAACAAACTTAAGACATAAAGTTTGAGTACAATACATACAAATATAACGAGTTTTTATGAAAAATAAATACATAAAAGAGTACTTTTTTAAAAACATGACAAAGATACTAAGGAGGTAAGTATTATAAGACCAAAATGTGTATGATTTTGGAATACAAATTGTGATGGCATTTACAATTTGAGATAAAAATAAAATTATTGAAAATTACGTTGGACACGTGTGCTCCCACTGGGCACCATGTGGCTCCGCCACTGGTTGGAGTCAGTCACCATTGTGCCTTAACTAGGGTTTTGTATCTCAAAGTATCTAGGGCTCCGCTCAGTTTTTTTTTCTCAACAAAAGAAATTTATTAATTTTTGAAAAGATACAATGATTTAAAATGAAAAGCACATCCGAAAGAAAAATTACTAACCTAAGACTACCTCACTACCCGAGACCTAAAATGTTGGCAAGACACCAAAAAAAAACAAGCCTGAACCCCAAAAAACAACCTAAACAGCCACCTACACCCAAAAATAGCCACCAAACAACCGAGTTAAATTTGTAATTTAGCATGTAGGAACAAAATTGTAACTAATCACGCTAGGTTACACTATGTTATGCGAATGGACAAATAAATATGCACTTGGTCTCTCTTGGTCGAATCAAAACAATATGTAGTCCGAGTTAAGTTTGTAATTTAGCATGTATTAACAAAATTGTAATTAATCAGATGTGGGGGTCACATTATAAATAGTACAAATTCTAGTGGTTTTTTTTAATTATGAACGGCTCAGATCATATGTGCAAAATCCGAAGTGCGCCCCGCTTGCCCATCAGTATCATCTTCGTCGGTCCCTTTGGCTTTTTCGATAAAGAAAATCCAAGTCGAAATGACAGAAGCCGATAATAAAAACAAATTCAAATGAACCTAGCTAGAAGGTAGCTCAAGTGGATTTCAACATGTCAAACTTTCAATTCACTCATTTTTTATTCGGTTCAAGGAGCTTCCTCAAGTGTACACGCATGGCTCTCTCTCGCTCTCTCATTTCGGTTCAGATTACGTACAGCTGATGTAGGACAAAAATGGAGAATTTTTGTATTTTATTTTTATTGTTTTAGAATAAGATTTTGGTTAGGAATATTTTCGTTTAGGTTAGAATTATTAACTTTCCGTATTCGGTTTGATTTTGATTTCTACCTTTATTAGGATTCTTGGTCTATAAGAATTAGGATTTTATTTTAATTAATTAGGAAATATCTTTATTTAATGCCGCTTGTTTTGGCATGATTTATTATTTCTTTTACAGTAGGATTTCTAGGGTTAGGGTCTTATAAAAAGGGCTGTAACCTATTCAATTATTTAACTTTTAAGCTTTTTATCAATAATATTCAGACTTTGTCTTTTTCTCTTGAGGATTCAAGAACTGCTCGTGGCTACGAGTACCTATCATTCGTTTGATTAGTACGCAACTAATCTCTTTGTTATCTCCGCTGCGTCAAGTGAATCCAGAGTTGAACTCGAGGTCGAGTTCTTTCGAAGTAGAGGGGACTGATGTAGAACACGTGGAGGCCCAATTCCATGATCAGTTGGACCGAGCCAAGCCTCGAAAGTCCAAACGATGTTTAATTTCAGATTACCCAAATTGGTCAAATTCGGACAAGCTCGGAATAGGCCCAAACTTGGTGGGCTGACTTATTTTCGCGCTCCGGTCCATACTCATTAACCCTAAAGGTTGATGATGAACAGTGTTTTTCGGCCTAATTCCTTCGTTTAGGCTTTCAATTGCGTTATTTTGCCGTTTTAGGAAAGATTTGATTCGTTAATAACTCTTAGTCCGTATTTCCTTTTCAGTTCTCATTTGTTGGGAGATAGCTTTCTGAAGTTTACATGTCAGTTTTTGTCATGTCTCTCTCTCTCGGAACCGCGCTCTCTTGGGACCGAGGTAGAATATCAATGTTAAATAAGCGAACAGTGCGAAAAAAGTTTGTAACAAGAAAAAAGATAATATCAATCTTTGCCAAT
Source organism: Rhododendron kiyosumense (assembly GCA_019656275.1). NCBI lineage: Eukaryota > Viridiplantae > Streptophyta > Magnoliopsida > Ericales > Ericaceae > Rhododendron > Rhododendron kiyosumense. The sequence continues at coordinate 84,060 of BPLS01000571.1, forward strand.
ACAAACTGCAAAAATACTAATAACAAAAACGTCGCCATAAATATTTTCGATCAACATATAGAATTAAAAACACACATATATACATATTATCCTAAATGCATGCAATTTTGTGCATCCATGTTCATTTTGAAAGGTAAACTTTAAAACCTAATGTTGGAATGTTCATAAGCTAGTAGAATCTTAGGAGGTGGAAAGTGTGTTAAATTTTTAAAAATATTGAGCAGACGAACTTATATAATTTTGAAGGCTTTGATTAAACAACTATCTTTAAAAAAAATTAAAATTTAAACACAGCGATCTTCCGGCCTCATCCGATTCTCGATCCGTCCCTTGGATTCAGGGGATGCTATCGAGCTGTTCCCCTTTTGAGTGATTCCAGAGCGGCCAATCCGGCCGCTCATCTCGGTACGGACAGCTCAAATCGAATCTGAACATTTATAAATTGCCTACAAATCTGAACCGCTCATTATTTGATTAAGATTCAAGCCTTCAATTATTGCGATTTCGACTGCTCTACGCAGCTTAATTTGCAAGGTGATACTTGGCAGCTTTACGAGCTTTTCCCTGTCATGCGGTCAGTTCTTGGCTTCTTGCGGAGGCGGGGGGGCTGCTCCCCCCTTCAGCTCCCCTTGCTGCTGCTCGGCTTTTCTGGGTCCACTCCGGTCTCGCTCCAATAATCGGAAACGTTCACTTTGTAGAGCTCGTTGAGTAGAACAACCATGTCAAAAATCAGCTTGATTGAATATCATTAAGTACTTGATCGGAACCTTTTTATCTTAAAAAAAATGGATCCGAAACACTGGATCAAAACCATTGTAACCCATAGACTGAGAGTTATATGGGCTCCGATCAGGTATTTAATGATATCCAATCAAGCTGATTTTTGACATGGTTGTTCTACTCGACGAGCTCTACAAAGTGAACGTTTCCGATCATTGGAGCAAGACCGGAGTGGGCCCGGAAAGGCCGGGCAGCAGCAAGGGGAGCTGAAGGGGGGAGCAGCCCCCCCGGCTCCGCTTCTTGCAGTGGGAACTAGGAATATATAGGCTTTTTCCCATTCAAAAGTCTATCATTTGGGTTGGTGGTTGCCTTTGAAGATTGCTTTTTTGTGACGCCCTTTAGATTGTTGGACATGTGCCTGTCGTTCTGCATAATTTGTCAATGGAATGAGGTTATATCCCTACTAACGTTCACACAGGTACTATCATATCTGCTGCTGGCAATAATGACCTCTAGTTTGTCTCAATCTCAATGTCCACTTTTTTCTTCTCTTTCTTTCATCGGTTTATTAAGGCTTGTTATGGCTAAATAATCTTTAAGGAACAGTTCCACAGCAAAGTCACTAAATGAATTCGATTGTGCAATCCAAACTTTCGGAGGAGCTAGCGCTACCGCACCAGTCATGGCCTCACACTTACCTCAGGGTACTCACCGTGTGGAGAATTAAACCTCAGACCTTGAGGAGTAGTCCCAAAGCCTGGTTCGTCCAAACCACTGGGGCAATTTCTGAGTGTGTTATTTTTTTACCTTTATTCGAATTTGTTTCTGATTTTTAGTTTTTGTATCATTTTTTAGAATTATTGATTTGTCTCAACAAGAGAATCTAAAATGCACAATGCTATATTCAAAACTAAAATTTTCTAGAATAAACAAAAAAAATAATCCAAAACTCACTTTTTGAGTTATTTGTCTTTTTTTAAAAAAAAAAACAAAAAGTTAGTTTTGACCCTTACTTTTTTAATTTTTCAGATTTCTCTGAGCAAATTTAAACTATTAATTACAGCATTGTACGATTCAGATGTGGATTGTCCCATCCAATCCAAATTAAGAACATCTAATTCCAATGGGCAAATTAGGGAACAAACTAAAACTCCGTGGGTGTATGCATGGTTGCGTGCAAAACTCTTCTTATTGTATCATTAAAGTTGTCCAAATCGAAAGGTCATGAGAAAGGTGCAGAAAATCTTCAGATACCTAAACTCAATTAAAATCAACAATAGTATGATAGCAAAGTGATCACTAAAGTTGGGTGGTGGTCCATCCCAAACCAGGTTATTATAAACTCATCAATATATTGATGGGAAATTTTAATGTTGCTCGTGCGGGAGATCCCATTTGGGATCGCTCATCGAAGCCACCCAATTAAACTTTGTTAATATATTCTAACGGCTATTCGATCTATCTATCGCCAATTGAATTTAGACTGAAACCGTCTAACAATTCTAACAATTTCAATGATTGATTGAAAATGTATAAAATCGAGTGCGCCAATTTAATCGCGAAGTCGGTAAATTCAAGTGATGGCGGAAGTCCTTATTTGATTCTACTAAACTCTATGCCTATTTCTATTGGCGATCAATCGTATGCTGATAATCAAAAGGGTTTCATACCTCAGAACTATATATGTTTATTTAAGTTTTAATTTATTCAAGTTTAAATTAATGAGCATTTTTTAGGGCTCCTTAATTTCTTTAATTCTTTTGATAACTCTTTAAATCAGTTTGTGCACACTTTGATTAATATCCATGTAATGCAGCCCTAATTTTCCAACGTCAAGAAAACCTTCTTTAAAATGATTTCAATAATAAAAGTCATCTACTTGAGCAAATAGAAGGCTTTGTTTAATTACAACCATATCAAAAGTACGAATATAAGTTTCTTGAAATAACATAACGTCTTTAAATTCAAAATACTTTTAAGTTTAACAAAAAAGATAGAGCAACTAAGGGTATGAGAGGCAGGGATTAGCAAATTCCTTGGCCACACGGCTCTTCACCTATGCCTTTAACATCTAGCATCAAATACCGAGGCAATATACTACCGTGAGCGATGATACTTAGAAGATAAAATTCTACCCTTCACACCCATATTTATGTCAGAAGCAACATAAACATAAATTGCGATAATAGTGCATGTACAACGTTGTTCAATATTTTCTCTATGTAGTTAAATAACGTGTCATTTGAAATTCTCCGCCTTTGAGAATCTTTCCAACCCTACACTACCACGATATGGCATGTGTATGACTTGATTTCTAGCTCCTTGCCGATAAAGCTCCGAACGAGAGCCGTCACCACTGTTCCTTAACTAGGGTTTTGTATATCAAAGCATATATCCTGGGCTCAGAAGGTTACGCACAAGCTCGATCAACACAATCCATAACATACCCTTTTAATCCATTACTATGTTATGCTAATAGACAAATAAACATGCACTTGGTCTCCCGAGGTCGAATCTGAACTATAAATAGTCGGAGGTAAGTTTGTAATTTAGAATGTAGGAACAAAATTGTAATTAATCAGATGCGGGGTCACATTATAAATAATACGAATTCTAGTTTTTTTTTTTTAATTATTGAACAACTCAAATCATCAGTGCAACACCCGAAGTAAGCCCCGCGTGCCCATCGGTATCATCTTCGTCGGTCCCTTTAGCTTTTTCGATAAAGAAAATCAAAGTCAAAATGACAGAAGCCCATAATAAATTACGAATTTAAATGAATATGGAGGGTAGCTCAAGTGGTATACAAAATGATAATAACTCATTTTCGTTATGTCAAACTTTCAATTCACACATTTTCAATTCGGTTGGAGGAGCTTCCTCAAGTGTACATGCATGGCGCTCTCTCTCTCTCTCTCTCTTAGGTGGTACAGATCGAATGATAATAACTCATTTTCGACTTGGATCAAACTTTCAATTCACTCATTTTCGACTCATTTCGGTTCAGATTAGGTACATTTAATGTTGATCCATATGCGGTTCATTCTCATTTGTTGAGAGATAGCTTTCTGGACATGTCAATTCTATTTTTGTCATCTCTCTCTCTCTCTCTCTCTCTCTCTCTCTCTCTCTCTCTCTCTCTCTCTCTCTCTGGGGACCGCGCTCTCTTGGGACCGAGGCAAAATATCAATGTTAAATAAGCGGACAAAGCAAAAAGGTTTGTAACAATAAAAAAGATAATATCAATCTTTGCCAATACAAACTGCAAAAATACTAATAACAAACTGAAAACTCGCGTTTTTGGCAGCAGGCGTGAATGCGATGTGCGCGGGCGTGCCAAGACTTGTAGCGCCTAACTTGTTGTGAAGATTCCCGTGAATCTTGACTTCTATCTTGTAAGCAATTGTGTACGACCCAAAGGTTAAAGATTGTAGGAAGGTTCGTGGTTTGCCACACGGTTGTGGACTTAATATTTCCTAGTCGTATAGGAAGTGAGACGTGAAAACGTAAACTTTATTACTCCGGGATAATAAAGTGGGACAAGAAAAGTAAAATTCAAACTACTTGAAGAAGTTAGTTCGAATGGGATTGAATACTAAGTATTCGATAGTCTACTTTGCTGAAAGTAGGAAAGTGTGCTTCGCTGGGAAGACTTTGTTTGTAAGCGTTAGCTTTGATTGGTGTTGGACCCCTTTTTCTTCTTGAGTTCCTCTATTTATAGGCAAGAGGCTTCACGGTTTGCTGAGCTTCGGAAATCAACTGCCACCTCCGAAATTGAGCAAGTGTCCCACGTTGCCATGCATATATAGCAGTTTGTAGCAGTTTCAAAAATCATGGGCTGATGTCTTCCATGGCCAATGGGTTGCCATGTGTCCCTTGCATGTTACACCCACGACAACTTGCGGCAGTTAATTAAGATCATGGGTTGCAGTTGTTGCTTGCCCATTTACCCCATTTCCTAACGTGTTGCCATGTGTCTCAATTGCTTCCAATATCAAGTAAAAAACCCAACTGTTTTTTACATCGTGGGGCACCCCGCTTCTGTAGCAACAAGCACATACCAACATTTTTACCCAAAGCTCCGAATAATAACTTCCATGAAATATTATTCGGCGTATCCCGCTTCAGTTGGGCTTTAAGTTATCGGGCTTGTTCCAAATTACAAAATTAATGTGACCCATTAATTTTTAGCCCAAGAAACTCATAGAAATCGGTCCAATTTAATTAAAAGTTAATTAAATGGCCTTCCAGCGCTGGTCCGGTATTATGTGCCAAAAATGGGCATAAACATTGCCCCCCCACGCTTTGATTCTTTACTTTTAGGATCAAGGCGTGAATAGAAAGTAAAGCCATTTTTGGCATCCAAAACAGGCCTTGAATCCTGTTGTAGCACGACTTCTTTTGTTTGCCTTGCCTACTGATAATAGGCAATAGGCATTTTTATGCTCCATTCAGGCCTCTGACAATATGAGATCTGTCTTCAGGCCTGAACCATGAAAGGCTCGTCAAAAAGGCCTAGAAATACGTTGGAAGGCCTGAACTTCTTCTTGGAATGTTTGGAAATGTGGTTCAGGCCTAAAGAAAGAGCTCAAAGGGCCTTCGTACTAGCAAAAAGGCCTGCTTACACCAATATAAGGCCTACGTCAATGCCTGGTTGAAGAGAAACCATAGCATCATGAAAAGGGCCTGGTAAGGACAAAAAATAGATTGGAAGGCCTGAACCTCTGCTTGTGAACTTTCAGGCCTGCTCAATTAAAACGAACAGGCCTCCACCTCTGCGGAAAAGGCCTGGTAAAACTCCAATAGGGCCTACTCAATGACTGATAGGCCTTAGCCGAACATTTTAGAGAAGCTTGTTCGGCCTATGAAGGACTTTTCATTGGCTATTTAGCCCTTTTTACAACCACAACGTTTTTGCGTAAGCCAAGTGAATAAGACCCGCTTTTGATGTGCCCCACAAATCCAATGCGGGCGTAGTTCCACAACTTTAAGGCCTATAGTTGGCCTATGCTTGTAATGCCTTTTGGCAGTTTGGACAATGCCAAAAAGGCCTTCATGAACCTGAGGAGGAGGGAGATCTCCAATTACAAATGAATCATGATCAAGCCCTGGAGTGTTGTCGATTTCCTCTTCTTCATTCAATTCCTCCTGTTCTAGAATGGGTGTAACATCCAATTCAGTCCTGCCCATAGGATTGATGGCAGGTCTGGATCGTTCTTGATTTGTATCTGCTATCTGCTCTCTGCTCAGGACTGACTCTGGATGTGATAACTCTTCAGACACTTGAGAAGGCTTCTGAGAGGAGAGAATGGGCTAATCTTGCCTCATAATTGGACTTTCCATGTTCTGGCTTATTCCAGGTCTGAAACCTTGCTCCTTTTGCGTTGAAACAGACCCATCTTTTTGCTCCTCTGGGCATGGAAATAGCTTACCATCCAAAAGTTTTTGGAACACTCCTGAATGTTGGCTGTTGTGCTCAGGCCTGAAATTGCTGCCACGATCTGTATCATCCAGGCCTTGCTGCTGTTCAGATATCCTCAAAGGCCTGGATTGGGACGTTTGCCCCCCGAGTGCAAGGTTTTTGGAAGCTAAGGGTTGAGAGAAGCTTAGAGGCCTGGTGTGCTTCTTGGAAGCTTGCTGAGACTCTTGCCCCCCGAGTTCAATTCCTTGGCCTTCTTGCCCCCCGAGTGTAGGCCTTTTAGAAGTTAAGGACTGAGAGAAGCCTGGAGGCCTGAAGTGCTTGTTGAAAGCTTGCTTAGACACATTCAGGCCTGAAGTTTGGCCTAAAGTGCTAAATTGTGATATCTGTAGTGGAGAAGTAGTTGATGTCCGTGCTAAATTGTCTTCGAGGGCCTTTCTAGAGTTGCTAAGACATTCTTTAACCTTACGGACACATTCATCCCAGGGATCAATGAATTCCTGTGAGAGTCCTTCGTTGGATGCAATAGTACAGGACTGAGTGCTCATATTTTCTTCACCTTGGCCATCAAAGGTCTGAGTAGGAGGATCATCAAACCCACCATTTTGGAATTCATGCTGTTCGGGTAGGGCTGGATACATGATATGTGAATAGCCATGTGACTCGGTACTAAAGAGACCATTTAACTCACGACGTAATTGTAGATCTTCCTCTTCAAGTCTGTCAACTTCATCTTCAAGCCCTTGAATTTCATCTTTGTAGCGATTTTGTGCTTCAAGAAACCAATCCTCCATAGGATTGAGTCGACGCCTCTCACAATCAAGGCGGTAGATTTCGTCTTCAAGTTCGTCGACCTTATCATCGCGCCAACGAATTTCTTCTTTATATCGCCAAATCTCAACATCCAATTCAACGTATCGAATTGACATGTGAATGAATCAGCGTAATACCCTTTGAAACGACTAGGGTCCCACCGGGCGTGCCAATGAAAACTCGCGTTTTTGGCAGCAGGCGTGAATGCGATGTGCGCGGGCGTGCCAAGACTTGTAGCGCCTAACTTGTTGTGAAGATTCTCGTGAATCTTGACTTCTATCTTGTAAGCGATTGTGTACGACCCAAAGGTTAAAGATCGTAGGAAGGTTCGTGGTTTGCCACACGGTTGTGGACTTAATATTTCCTAGTCGTATAGGAAGTGAGACGTGAAAACGTAAACTTTATTACTCCGGGATAATAAAGTGGTACAAGAAAAGTAAAATTCAAACTACTTGAAGAAGTTAGTTCGAATGGGATTGAATACTAAGTATTCGATAGTCTACTTTGCTGAAAGTAGGAAAGTGTGCTTCGCTGGGAAGACTTTGTTTGTAAGCGTTAGCTTTGATTGGTGTTGGACCCCTTTTTCTTCTTGAGTTCCTCTATTTATAGGCAAGAGGCTTCACGGTTTGCTGAGCTTCGGAAATCAACTGCCACCTCCGAAATTGAACAAGTGTCCCACGTTGCCATGCATATATAGCAGTTTGTAGCAGTTTCAAAAATCATGGGCTGATGTCTTCCATGGCCAATGGGTTGCCATGTGTCCCTTGCATGTTACACCCACGACAACTTGCGGCAGTTAATTAAGATCATGGGTTGCAGTTGTTGCTTGCCCATTTACCCCATTTCCTAACGTGTTGCCATGTGTCTCAATTGCTTCCAATATCAAGTAAAAAACCCAACTGTTTTTTACATCGTGGGGCACCCCGCTTCTGTAGCAACAAGCACATACCAACATTTTTACCCAAAGCTCCGAATAATAACTTCCATGAAATATTATTCGGCGTATCCCGCTTCA
>BPLS01000571.1:92036-137570 GCA_019656275.1 Rhododendron kiyosumense
CTTGGGCTTTAAGTTATCGGGCTTGTTCCATATTACAAAATTAATGTGACCCATTAATTTTTAGCCCAAGAAACTCATAGAAATCGGTCCAATTTAATTAAAAGTTAATTAAATGGCCTTCCAGCGCTGGTCCGGTATTATTTGCCAAAAATGGGCATAAACACAAACGCATCATTATGAATATTTTCAATCAACATATAGAATTAAAAACACACACACATATATATATATATATATCCTAGATGCGTGCAATTTTGTGCATCCATGTTCATTTTGAAAGGCAAAATTTAAAACCTAATGTTGGATTTTTCATCAGCTAGCTTGTAGAATCTTAGGGGGGGCATAGTGTGTTAAATTTTTTAAAAATATTAGGCAGACGAACGTACATAATTAACTATCTTATAAAAAATTAAAATTTAAAGAGAAAGTCTTCAATACACACTCCTTTAAAGTGTATATCATATGCCCCTATTATGTGGTTCATAACGTGCCACCTCATAAAAAATTACTTGTAGGACTGGTCATTCATAACATTTTATTTTGTATCGTAACTTTTATACAAAAAATTCGTAACTTTTTAGCTAAAGATTCATAACATTTTAAGAATTATAACATTTTAGTGTATTTTAACAAGGGTACATATGATGCACACCCAAATAAGAGGTGTGTATTGTAGCACCAAATTTAAATAGTGCGATCTTCCAGCCTCATCCGATTCTCAATCCGTCCCTTGGATTCGGGGATGTTACCGAGCAGTTCCCTGCTGAGCGAGTGCAGAGCGGCCAATCCGGCCGTTCATCTCGGCACAAAAGGCTAAGATCGAATCTGAGCGCATACAAATCGCCTACACATATGAACCGCTAATTATTTGGTTAAGATCCAAGCCTTCGATTGCAGAAATTCTGGCCACTCTACGGCGCTTAATTTGCAGGGTGCTACTTGGCAGCATTCCGGTGTATGAAGTTTTTCCTGTGATGCGGTCAGTTCTTGCAGTGGGCCGGGAACTAGGAATATATAGGCTTTTCACATTCAAAAGTATATCATTTGGGTTGTTGGTAGCCTTTGAAGATTGCTTTTTTGTAATTTTATAGGAAGCCCTTTAGATTGTTGGACATGTACCTGTCGTTCTGCATAATTTGTCAATGGAATGAGGTTATATCCCTACTAATGTTCACACAAGTACTATCACATCTGCTGCTAGCAATAATGGCCTCTAGTTTGTCTCAATCTCAATGTCCATTTTTTTCTTCTCTTTCTTTCATCGGTTTATGAAGGCTTGTTTTGGCTAAATAATCCTCGAGGAACAGTTCTACAGTCAAGCCATTAAATTGATCCGACTACGTAATCCAAACCTCTGGGAGAGCTAGCGTGGCTACATCAGTTACGGCCCCGCACTTATTTCAAGGTACTCACCATGTGGAGAATCAAATTCCAAACCTTGAGGAGTACTCCCAAAGTCTGGTCCGTCCAAAACACTGGGGCAACCCCTGAGTGTGTTATTTTTTTCCCTTTATTCAAATTTGTTTGTATGTTTAGTTGTTGCGTCATTTTTTAAAATTATTGATTCATCTCAACGAAAGAATCTAAAAAGCACAATACTATATTCAAAACTAAAATTTTCTAGAATAAACAAAAAATATAATCCAAAAGTCACTTTTTGAGTTATTTGTCTTTATTTAAAAAAAAAAAAAGACGTTAGAAACCTACAAATGTCAAAACAATGCATAATTAGAAACCTAATACTCTATTTAATCAAATAATTACCTATTGAAACAAGCATACACTTATTGGAATATGTAGAAGCTTACTCCTAACGAACCATAAATTAGGGTATGTAATGTACACGTTCCCATTTCGGAATGAGAAACATACCGAAACCATCCTCGCCTTCTACGTCCAACCAGCCAACTGGGCTAAGTATCTACTTTCTTGTCTGAGCTAGGATGGAGACTGCTGGAAGAAACCGACTCCCAAAAGAATTTAAGTTCTGAATGCTCAACATCAATTTTGGGTAACTGTTTATACCCGTTTTTGGCATCAAATTTCAAATTAGCGCTGGAAGGCCAATTTTTTTTTTACTAATTAAATTGGGCCAAGATTTACAAGTTACTCGGGCTAAAAATTAATAGGCTACAATTTTATGATTTGGAGCAAGGCCCGATTAATTAAAATCCAAATGAAGCGAGATATGTCAAATAATTATTTCTTGAAGATTAGTTCGACCCTATTATCAGTTGTTTGCACGGAATCACGGATTAAGGAAAATGGGGTAAATGTGCAAGCAACAACTGCTACCCATCATGATCTTGATTAACTACCGCAAGTTGTCGTGGGTGTAACATGCATGGGACGTACACTTGGCCATTTTCGGAGGAGGAGGCAGTTGATTTCCATGATTTTGCAGATCGACCGGGATCTACAAAATCATTTTTCTCTCCTCTCACCCCACCACTAGCTCATTTTTCTCTCTTCAAATTTGAGCCATCCAAAACTGAAATAGACGGCCCGGATGCATTACTCGGGCACCACGTGGTGCCCACTCAGCACCCAAAAATTCCTCCTAAACCACACATTGATATAATCAATAATTTAAATTTGAGAACCACTTCTAGTAAAGTTAATTCGTTGCTCTTCCCTCTCCTCCAGTGGTGATCAGGGTTTGAGTCCCAAGGGAGGCAGGTCTTTGGGGACTAGGGCTATAAATAGCCTCTGAAACAAACCAACCCACCCACGCCACCCCCCCCCCGGTAACTTTAACTCCCCTACTAACTCCTGCTGATGGATGCAATGTAGACAAAAAATAATAAAAATTTTAATTTGCTCAGAAACCCTTACCGATTAGTCTCTGAGCATATTCAAACCATTAATTACAGCATTGGACAATTCAGATTTGAATTGTCCCATTCAATCTAAATTAAGAACATCCAATTCCAATGGGCAAATTAGGGAACAAACTAAAACTCTGTGGGTGTATGCATGGTTGCGTGCAAAACTCTTCTTATTTGTATCATTAACGTTGTCCAAATCGAGAGGTCATCAAAAGGTGCAGAAAATCTTCAGATACCTAAACTCAATTAAAATCAACAATAGTATGCATCTATGCCCTGAGAGAAAAGGAAAACTATATATAGTAGTATGATAGCAAAGTGATCTCCAAAGTTGGGTGGTGGGCCCTCCTAAACCAGGTTGGTATAAACTCATCAATATATTGATAGGAAATCTCAATGTTGCTCGTGCAGGAGACCCCATTTGGGATGAGTGCTTAAACTTTGTTAATATATTATAGGGGCTACTCTACTTATCGCCAATTGATTTTAGACTGAAACCGTCCTACAACTCTAACAATTCCAATGATAGATTGGAAATGTATAAAACCGAGTGCGCCAATTTAATCGCAAAGTTGGTAAATTCAAGTGATGGTGGAAGTCCTTATTTAATTCTACTATTTAAGCTCTATGCCTACGATCAATCGTATGCTGATAATCAGGGGGTTTCATACCCTAGAACTATGTTTCTTTAAGTTTTAATATATTTCGGTTTAAATTAATGAGCTATTTGTAGGCTTGTTAATTTCTTTCTTATGATAACTCTTCAGATCAATTTGTACACACTTCGATTAATTTCTATGTAATGCCATAATTTTCCAACGTCAAGAAAACGTTCTTTAAAATGATTTCAATAATAAAAGTCACCTACTTAAGCAACTAGAAGGCTTTGTTTGGTTACAACCAGTACAATATAAGTTTCCCGAAATAACATAACGTCTTCAAATTCAAAATACTTTTAAGTTTAACAGAAAAGATAGAGCAACTAAGGGTATGAGAGTTATGGCTTATCAAATTCCTTGGTCACACGGCTCTTCACCTATGTCTTTAACATCTAACGTCAAATGCCAAGGCAACGTACTTCCGTGAGCGATGATATTTAGAAGATAAAATTCTACCCATCTGTTTGGCTCGAAAATGGCTCAAGGACTGAGCGGGCATGCCAAGACTTGTCGCGTCTAACGCAAGGGCTGAGCATCCCTTTTCTGACTTCGAATCTGTGAGGGCGATAGTGCTGCAAACCTAAGGGCTGGATTGCAGTGTTGGTTCGTGTTTTTGCCTCTACAAGTGAGAACTTAGCAATTTCCTAACCGTGTAGGAAAAGAAGTAGTAACGTAGAATGACTTTATTATGCCGCAATAATAAGGTCGGAGATATGAATAATTTTAGTACGTCGTAGTAATAAAATTGGGATACAAGAGAGATAGAAAACTCGAACTACTTGGAGAAGTAATTGAGTAAAGGTGAGAAAGGTGAGATAATTGCTTCGCTTGGAAGACTTTGGTTGCTTCGTTGGGAAGGCTTTGATTTTAAGCGTTGAGCTTGATTTGTGTGTGGACCCTTTTTCCTTCTTGTCTTCTAGTATTTATAGGCCAAGGGTGGTCTTCTAATTCTCTGCATGCAAATGGATGTGCCGGCCTCCTCTCATGGCGCCACGTGTCTTTTGTAACTTCTCCTTCATGAGATCATGGGGTAATAGGTAGTTATTGGAAGTTACAAAAGATCATGGGCAAATGGTGCACGGGTCCAAATCTGGGCCAAATTTCCCGCCTTCACCACGAGCTGACAAGTGTCCCACGTAGGCCTCAAATGTTGCCACGTGTCCCAAGTAACTACATACTAACATTTTTAGTGGGGTCATGAGTAGTTATTAGAAGTAAATAACAATTTCCCATGTGTTTATTTAATCATGGGCAATTAATGGGATAATGGGCCTATTTCTCCTCCTACTTTCGTGGGTAGCAAAGACTTCCAACCATTTAACTCGGTCAAATGGCTTTTTCACCAGGCAACAATATCCTTCTTTCCCCCCACTTTTCATGGGCTGCTTGGATAATGGGCCATTTTAATTAAATAAAATGGCCTTTTAACATGATTAGCCCATAAAACATTTACCAAGTTTAAATAAGTCACGGGCCAATCTGAATTCTCTTTCTACATAGACCCAAAGCTTTCAAACTCAAGCCCAAATCAAAATAAAATTAATTGGGCCCAGTCAACATGGGTTTGGCCCAATAATTTTATTCCAATACATCTTTATTTTTTGGCCCAATTTAATTAAAAGATAATTAAATGGCCTTCCAATGTTTGCCTAGGACTAGGTGCCAAAAACGGGTGTAAACAATGCCCCCCATGCCTTGATCTTGTTCAAGATCTAGGCTTATAAATTAGGACAGAGTACAGTTTTTGGCATAACCAAACGAGTTCTTATCTCTAGATTTGAAAAAATAATCAGGCTTATTTAGCCTAAGGATTTTTTCAAAAATTCAAATGCTTAAACTTGAAAAGATATTCAGGCCTTAATAAGCCTAACAACTTTTCGAGTTCCAAAGTATATCTCTCTATTGGATTCTAACTCTCACTTTGAATTGAACCAAACCCCAACAACTTCCAAGATAAAAAACCCCATCGAGGAGTCCTATCGGCAACAGCAGTCATCATCCTTTTAGGCCTAAGGGACACGTGTCGACGCCCCAGGCCTTGCATTGGCTGCCATGCAGCTTTTGAAACCGTCAGGACTCTTCCTTACGTCAATCAAGAGTCCAATCCCTTCACTTGCCCATTAAATTTCAAACGGGAGGAGTGATAAATGCAACGGCATTCCTTGATTCCTGCACCGTGCCTCATAAAAACCTCATTTTTGCTTCTCTATTCTCTCTCTACATCCTCTCTGTCTTCTTTCTTCTTATTCGAGAGAAACCCAGAAAAATTCTAATCTTCCATAGCTTCCGTCTTCGTTTCTGATCCCTAACAGGAATGGCTATCCATAAAGCTCACACACCACCTCCAAATCCTAACAGCCTCTCCGTGCAAGTTCATAAGATATTGGCCAATGAACACATCGCAATCACAAATGATGTTTTAGTGATTGCGAACGCCGATCGAGTTGGGTTAGGGCCTGCGTTCCAGCTAGGGTTCCCTGCTCAACTTTCCCCCATGTATCCTCTGGCGGAAAAAGCCCTCCCCTTCGAGTCTCCTAGCCTTGACTGGAGTCGCTTTACCACAGATATACCCAACAGGCTTTGGCACAGACCTGATGCCAAATACGTTGAGTGGTTTGATCGAATGATGGAAGCTAAGGGAGATCTGTGGAGGCAGATTGGAACCAGGGATGCTATCCTCCTCATTAGGTCTTTGATTGACATGGACAAGAACCTTTTTCTTGCCGCTTCCCAATTCTAGTCAGTTACCACCAACTCTTTCCATTTCAAGGTAGGCCTGATGAGTCTTACCCTTCAGGATATTGCTTTCTTAACAGGCCTCCATCCTCACGAGATTGAGGCCAACTATTTTCTGTCCCAAAAAAAAACCCCTTCTTTGAATACAAAGAGCCCTTGTCTTTTTCCCCCTTCATCAACCATTACACTAAAAAGAGTCCTGTTGAGGATAGCAAACACGTTGCTTTCCTCCTTTACTGTCTAAACAAGTTCATATTTTGCGTGTCTGCCAATAGAGTAACCAAGGATTTTATTGATTTGGCTTGTGTCCTAGCTTCTGGGCAGAAGCTGGCACTAGGCCCCTTGGTCCTGGCTCACCTTTATCGAGGTATGAAAGAGTTAATCAACAACAAGTTTGTTTTCACCCCTGGTCCACTGTGGATCATCACCCTCTGGCTATGGTCTTATTTCCCTAAACTCGCCTCACCCATGAATAAGAATTCAGAAAACACCTGTTATGGACTCCATTACGTTGACACTCATGGCCCCAGATATGCACTTGGTGTCACACCCCAAAATGAGAAGTGACCGGCCATGAACCACAAGACCAAAGCTCGTAGAACATGCAGCCTAAAAAGAAACTTTATAAAAACTCCCAAGCAAATATCTACCATGAGGGTCCTATTTAGCAATTTTCTTTTGCTGCATTATATAGTTACTATGTGCATTATTATAGTTTGAGGGTGTGAATATAATTATTAATTACAATAGTTAGTCTATATCAGTTGGATACGTTAATTATCAAGTCAGCTACAAATTAGGGGTTTTACGTTAGTGGGTAGTTTTAAAGTTACATGTGAAGAGATATTTTAGCGTAGTAGGGTTTCTCTTTGGAGAGAACGTTCGAGATAGAAAATTTGAGAGGAGGAATCGAGAAGACTGAATAGGAGAAAGAAGCCGCAGACTTCTGGTGCGTGATCGGGTAAGAGATTCTCGATCCCTTTATTTTTGTTCCATATTGGGTTCCATTCTTTAGGCGTCAATTGCTTTTCTTTTAATCCTGTTGACATATGGAGTAGTGGAGATGGAGATGTTGTGTGTGATTAGGATGTGAGACCAGGTGTCAAATTGTGCGTGGCGGTGTGCGGTGCTGCGTGTGCCTGGCGAAGTGGTGTGTAGCGGTGGATGTGACGATTTAATTAATGCAACAGGTGTTTAGCTTGGAGTTTGTACGTTGATTTTTTTATATTGACAGTTATAGATTTGCAGTGGAGTAAAATGGTTTGGAGTTAAATTGTTATGAGAGTTGGTGGAAGAAGTAGTGGCGTGGCAGTAGTGAGATTTGGGCTTTTGTTTGCTACAGATAGGTTAGCAATTAAGATTAGCCTAGGTTTTTACTTTATTTTGATAGGAAATGATAATCTGTGTTTACATCAGTGCGTATTTGAATAGTTGGTCATCCCATGTTTTGTTATTTTGTTCAGGATAGTCACTTTTCGCATACATACGTTGTTCGATCGCATTAATACTTTTTGGACTCAGGTGAGTGGTTAAGCATGTTACGTATTTTCGAACTTCCCCATGTCCCTTAAATTATTGTTTAGAAGATTTTATGATTGGAATTGGAAACCTGTAACTGTTTATTTGGTTACTCAAATCGGCATGCGGTAAAACATTTGGTGGAATCTTTTATTGTTTGAATAAATCTTTTTGGTGAGAACTTTGTGAATATTATTGGGAACATATTTTGGAAAGTCCAGGGAAATTAATCCTCTGTGTGCGGGTGACTCCGGCCATTAGGGAAGAGACCGGATTAGGCCGGTGACCCTAATGCTCAACGGTTGTTATTGACCGGATCATTCTTAGGGAAAAGTTCCACGGGCTGCCTACTCGTGGTGACTCTATGTTTTGATATTGGATCCAATTATGAGACATTTATTCACTGGCATTTGGTTCTATCGATATTGATTGTGGTTCCCCATGTTGTTGGAGGTTGGTTTGTGATCACCATTAAGATTTATTGGTAAATGGTTTATGGCCAAATTTGTTGGTTTGATGTACACCTTTGTATGCCAAAATATGTTAACGTGATAATTTATTTTTAGCCATTTTAGAACTGTATTATTATACATGCTTTACTACTCACTGAGCTCGTCAGCTGACGGATTTATTCCAACTTCTTTTTCAGGTAAGTTGGGGACTTAGGCAGGGACTCTGGTGGCATCTCGGGGATTTCTTGTGTTAACCTCCATAGGGTGTCTCATCTTAGTTTTAATTTAATAATCGCTTCCGCATTCGAAACATTTATCAGAAAACGGATTCTTTTTATTATTATTTGATCACTGGATATGGTTGGTTCATGGGATGTTTGTGCCCCATGTTTATTTATGATGAGACATATTTGGCTTTGGATTTGATTAATAACGAAGAGCAATCGTTTGAATTTTGGCTACTTAAATTTATTCAGGCTGCGTGTTCCATGGATTAGCCTCATGGATCACGGCCGGTCATTTCTCATTTTTGGGGTGTGACACTTGGTGTCTACTTCAAGTGTTTTTACCACGAGCTTGTGAGTATAGGAAAAAATTGGATGCCCTTTGCAAGAGATACCGTACCTTAGTGGTTAAAGAGAGGGGCGTCGAACCCAGGAGATGATTATGACGACCATATGGGGGTCTGGACCAGTTTCTTGATCTCCAGGGACCTTATGTACGGAATGGCTTTTACCCCAACAAATTACAAGTGCGGAGTAGAGTACTACAATGCAGCCCAATTCGCCAGGCAATTTGGCCTGTGTCAGCTCACTCCTGTGCCTCCCTATTAGTCCTTGAATGAGGACTTGACTGACAGGCCTGTGATCCAACCGAGAGATTTGGAAAGAGTTAGGAACGTCCTCCCTGAGTCCAGGAAAACCTTTGCCCTTCACCCCTATGTTGAGCGTGTAGACACCCCAATCTAGGCTTCCAGATTAGTTTACTTATGGTTTTTGATTCCCCGATGATGAAATGGATCAAGAATACCCTGGGAATGATAGCGTGTTTGAGCTTTGAGTGTTTGCAAAACCCTTGAACCTAACCTAGCCTAAGCCACTTCAAAAACCAAAAACTCTGCTGGTCCGCGCCAGGGCGCAACCATCCCGCGACAGAGTGAGTCCATCGCGCGCCAGACTCACTCCATCGTGCGACAGTGTGCCAGGGCGCACCATCACACGACAGACTCACTCCGTCGCGCGACGATCCAACCTACCACCAACCTTTCTGAAGGAGGACAGTTGGCCACCAATGCAACTCTCAGCCAGCCTCGTGGACTGACTGAACTCCTTTCCTAGCACCAACCAGATCCACCATCTCCCCCTATATATACCCCCCATGGTTATTCTTTCAAAGGGTTCCAAGTTTTGAGGTCCAAAGGAGAATTACACGCACCATCCTCCATACAAACCCTAATACCAAGCAACAAGCTATCTTGTTCCTTGTTTCTACCACTCAAAAAGCTTCCAACAATCAAACCTCAAACCTCAAAGTTCAAACACTCTTTCAACCTCAACCAAAGGTATAGCTTACCTTTGTTCTGCTTTCTGTTCTGATCCCTGAGGGGGGCTGGCAGAGCCAAAACTGGTAATCAATACCAGTCCTGGTCCTAAAGCTGGCAAGATTTCAAAAACCGTCATGGCAAGTACCAGCGCACAACGGTCCTATATATGCGCGCAACACTCTCACTCCATCACGCGATGGACCGCGTGGGGATTGGTGTCTTGCTATTTTTATGTGTTTATTTATATATAGATCACTGTTATGCATGTTAAAAATCAGTTTACTACTTTCCTTAGTATAAACTGCTAGTTTGTAGTTGAAATTGTATGCATGCTGTTTTGGAGTACCCTTGGGATCATTCTGAACCTGTCTCGGAACCCAGAAATGTGTAAACCAAGCACTGGTCTAATTGCGTCAGGGCGTGACCATCTCGCACCAAGGTGCACCATCGCGCGCCAAACTGGCTCCATCGCGCGACAGTGCGCCGGGGCACACCATCATGTGCCAGAGTGACTCCATCGCGCGACAGAGCGCCATGGCACACCCTCGCGCGCCAGACTGGCTCCGTCGCGCGATAGTCTGCTTCTGACTAGTGAGTGGCCTCGCACGGGTAGCTCAGCCTTAGGCCATTATTTTGTCCCCACACTATTTTTGGGGTGTTTTATTAATTTTTAGGGCTTTACAGCCTTTAAACTGTATATTATGCTGCTTATAACTGCGTGGTTTGTCTTGGGTGTGCACTGATCCTTCTAGAGTCCAGAGGGTTTGAGAATAAGAGTTGTAGGTTTGAGCTCACCGGCGCGCGCTTGTCTTGGAATTATGCGCGCAAGAGTAAACAGCATGCAGTGACTTGTTCAGTGCATGCTGGTTTCTTCCTGTGCACGTCACTCCAAAACAGGGGCCTCCCAGTTTGTTTAAACTCCCACAACAGTCTGTTCTCATCCTATATTAACTGCTCATCCATGCTATCTATCACATCCTGCAAACATGTTACGGTTTTAATCCCCTTTAACTGTTCCCCCACTCTAATTGGCTAAAAATTGATTAATTAAACAGAATCGCAAACAAACAACATCTTTCGCAAATGCATAAATAGAGACCGATCTCCGGATTGGGCGAGAGAGGTGCCATAAAACCCTTCCCCTCTCGTAACCTGGCTCCCGAACCCAGATATGGTTATGACAGACTGGTTCCTTAACTTTTTCAAATCAAACAGTGCAGTAAGTGCTTCGAAATACAGTTCCTTGGGTGTCGGACCTTCAAACCCGAGTGGCGACTCTGTATTTTCTTCGCGAGCGCTTGTCAACCAACTTTTAAGCACTCCCGCAAACCGGCATTTTTCTCCTTAGAAAGGGAACGGAATCCTTTCCTAGGAAGGAAAAGGGCATGCATGCCCACAGAGCGTACGGACAAGGGTGCGAAATTCGACAGCTGGTGGAGAGGTTACATCAAGATGCATTTCTCCACTCCTTATCTGGATGTCCTTACCAATATCATGTTCCACCCTACTGGAGTTCCACAACCTGGCATAACTGTTCCTCTACAACAGATCTGTCCTTCCCTGGCCTCGAGCGTCAAAAGAAAAGGTAATTTTAAGAAGTCTGCTAATGCTTTAAATTCCTTGAGCCCCCAAGACCCAGCCTGATATTGCTTTCACTGGTAGGTCCAAAAGATGTGTCAAAGGAAATCTCTGCAGACCCTTCTATTCAAAGGTCTAAAAGAGTGAAAACCACGGCGAAGAGACAATGGCCAAAGGTATGGACTCTCTAGCCCCTTCTCAAGTCCTTCAAAATAAGGTAATTATATCTTCATTTCTTCTGCAGGCCTCCGAGACAGTAGTTGCTGGTAGGACAAGAAGTAGTGCCAAGACAAGTTCTCCTGAAACTGACCCTTCGAGCAAGGTCTGTGCTTGCCTTAGTTCTTTCTCCTTCGCTTTATTTGAATGTTTCCTTAACCTTCTTCTTCCCAGGCTGCTTCTAAAGGCGAGGAAGGACAAGCAGAATCCGCACCACCCAAGAAGAAGAGTTTGAGGAAGAAAACTTCAACACCGGCTGATTCCGAAAAGATTGTATCCGCCACGGAATGCAACCCAATCGTAAGGATGTACAATGACATAAAGTTTTCAGCGTTTATGGCCCCGCATTATCATCAACTTCCTCGTGTTTTCGATCCCCAAGAACTTGATGACTACTTTGAAGAAGAAGCAGAGGTAGAAGAGAAAGGACTGGACCTGTCTGAGCAAGAACCTGAACACGAGGCATCTTCAAGGACTCCAGAAAAGCCTAGATCTCTAGTTATCCAACCTGCCCCATCAATGGCTCCTTCTGTTGAGCCCGAGCTTGTTAACGTGGCAGAGGATGAAAAAGATGAAGATCTAGACACTTTGTTCAAATTTGCTCAAGACCTATTGAAGGCAGCTGCCTCTGGTACCTCAGGCAGCAGGCTTGGTTCTACTTCTCAATCCCAGTTCTCTCCAGAAGAAGTTTCTGAGGCCAAGATAACCCTCAGAATGGCCTTACTCCAGAATTTCAAGGCAGTAACTCATCCCGCTAGGGCCTCGAATATTAAAAAGGCCATGGATGTGCTGGTAAAATCCCAAGCCCTAGGGATAGAAGAAGCTACCCTCCAATATTTCCAGAAAGAGTTCCCAAATATGATCAAATCTCATGACTCCTCAACCCATGAACTTAGCAAAATAAACGCCAAGATGGCCGAACTGGATGCAGATGATGTAGAGCTTACCAAGTTTAGTGTTGAATGGCTCCAGTTGAAGGAAGACGTGCGATTTAATGAAGCAAGCACCATTGCTTACTTTGATGAAATTAACGATCTAAAGGTCAAGTTGGCACAAGCTGAAGGCCGTCTGGTTGTTCTCCGAACTGAGGCTACAGCTCTGATCAAGCAACGTGATAATCTCAAAGCTGGATCAAAGAGCCAGAAGATGAAGCTGAACCTGCTGGTTGAGGAAATGCCAAAACTTCGATGACAAAAGGAAATGCTCGACGCCCAGCTTGCCAGCCTTGACACCTCCTGGGAGGGCCTCAAAAACAGTCTTAAAAACCTTCTGTAGGTCTTTGGCCTCTAAGAACTCTTTCCTTCTTTTGATTTGGACCGGTAATAACCTTAAATTTGCTCTTTTTGTGCCTGGCCTAGAACATTCCTTTAAATGGCCAAAGGCACTGGTTTGGTTTGATGATATGTGGCCTATGCTTAAGGCCTTAATTAACTTTTGCATGACAGGTATCATGGCCTCAGCTTAGGCCTTGCTATCAAATTTTCTATTGTTTGTTGGACTGAGTTTCCCGGAAATCTCTCATTTCCCACATAGTAGGATAATTATGCTTTAGGTAGTTCTCATTTGTTAAATGTTTAAACAAATCACCATTTAAGTCCATAAGAAGATAGACATTACTTCTAAGGACTTGAGCAATCTGGTAAGGTCCTTCCCAGACCACTTGCCATATCTTGGATTCTTTTCCCCCAAGGGGAAAACAGCCTTCCAAACTAAGTCACCTTCAGTAAAGCTCTTTTTTCTTACGCGTTTATCATAAGATCTAGCAACTCTTCTTTTCTGGACCAGCATGTGGTCAAGAGCTATAAGCCTGACTTCGTCCAAGTCCTCAAGTTCCATTAGCATGGCTTGAGTGTAATCCGCGGGAGTGAGACCATTTTGATATGCTATCCTTGCTAACTTTACTGCTACCTCCATCGGTAGGACTGGATCATGTCCATACACCAACATATAAGGAGTTATGTTGGTGGCTTCCTTCTTTGAAATTCTGTAGGCCCACAAGCCCTCAGAAAGTAACTCGTGCCAAGCCCTTGGGTTATCCTCCACCGTCTTCTCTATAATGTTGACCAGAGTCCTATTGGTGGACTTGGCCTAGCCATTACCTTGTGCATAATAAGGAGTAGAATTGGAAATAATGATCTTTTGCTGTGCAACAAAATTAGTCACTTGCTCTCCCATGAATATTGTGCCCTATCTGCAACCAAGTGTTTAGGTAGTCCAAACCTATGGATGATTCGCTCCTTGATCACTTTGATTACCTCTTGTTGATCCACAGATTTTAATGGGACGGCCTCTGCCTATTTAGTGATATAATCCGTGGCTACCAAGATGTAAGTATGATTTCTAGACAAAGGAGGGTAAATTTTTCCGATTACGTCAAGGGCCCAACCTCTAAATGACCACAGCATGATAATTAGCTGCAGGGACACGTTGAATTGGGCCATGGGCTTGACAAGGCTGACATCCTATGGAAAAACGAATACAATCCTCTAAAATGGTTGGCCAATAGTATCCATACCTTCTGACTAGCCATCTTATTTTTATCCCTGACTGATGGGCCCCACAGATTCCTTCATGGACTTCTCTCATGACCCTAATGGCCTCGGGATGTCCTAAGCACCTCAAAAGTAAGTCATCTTTAGGAATCTTTTTGTATAATTCATCACCCACAATGATGTAGCTCATAGCTCTCCTTCTTACTTTCCTAGAGGCCCTGTGATGAGGCCTTCTAAGGAAAGAGATAATAGGTGTACGCCAATCGTTCTCAGGCTCGTCATCTGATTCTTCACCGGTGAAGTCAGAAGTAAATACCTCCAGTCCTAAACCCTTCTCCTAACAGCAGGCAACAATCTCTTTTGGACTGTGATAATCTTGTGGATTGTCTCTAGAGCTAGCTTCAGACCTGTTGAGGCCTGAGCCAAACTGTTGGCTTCAGTGTTCATACTCCTTGAAACGTGTTTGACAGTTACATTATCAAAATCTTGAATTAATTGCACTGCTGCCATATAATAAGGAGCTAAGTCCTTACTATAGCATTTGAACGTTCCTGCTAAGTGATTGATTACAAAGTTTGAATCCCCAATAACTTTCACTTCTCTAGCCTCTAGATCCTTGAGGATTTTAAGGCCTATAACGACTGCTTCATATTCAGCTTGGTTATTTGTACATGGGAAATCAAATTATCAAATTGAAAGGACAATTCAGTCCTCAGGCCCTGGGGAGAAATAATAATTATTCCACAGCCTGAGACCTCCTGAGTCCTTGATCCATCAAAAAGCAATGTCCAAGGCGTGTGTGATATTTCAAGAGCACTCAGTCCTACCTCAGATTCATCGCCGATATCCACGCATGGATGATCGGCAAGAAAATCTGCTAAGGCCTGGCCCTTCACGGCCTTTTGAGGGATGTATTGAAAACTGAATTCCATTAGAGCTAAAGACCATTTGCCAATTCGGCCTCTCATGATTGATCGAGAAAGTAGGTATTTAACTAGGTTTGTTTTACTCATAATGTAAACCAAAACAGGAAGTATGTAGTGCCTCAATTTTATTGCTGAGAAGTACAAGGCAAGACAGATCTTTTCAATAGGAGTGTATCTCCTTTCACAAGGGGTCAACAACCTACTTAAATAATAAACTGCCTGTTCCTTTCCTTGAGCGTTGTCTTGAGCTAGAAGGCCTCCAACAGAGCCTTGAGCTGCTGAGATGTAGAGTTTCAACAGCTTGTTCTTGATAGGAGGCATAAGGACTAGAGCCGTTGCTAAATAACCTTTGATCTCATCAAAGGCCTTCTGATGGCTTTCCTCCCAAATAAAAGTGTCATGATCCTTCAACTTCAAAAGCGGAGAGAAGACCTGAACCTTCCCAGCTAGGTTTAAGATGAACCTTCTCAAGAAATTGAATGAACCCAACAGCTTCTGTAACTCCTTCTTGGTGGTAGGAGGCTTGGCTTCCATGATTGTTTTAGCCTTGTTCTTATCGACCTCAATCCCTCTGTTGTGGACCAGAAATCCAAGGAATTTACCTGCGGAGACTCCGAAGGTACACTTCAAGGAGTTTACTTTTAAATCAAACTGTTGCATTCTTAAGAACGACCTCCTCAAGTGTTCCAAATGTTCATCATAGGACTGAGACTTGACCACGATGTCGTCAATGTAGATCTCCATAAAACGGCCAATGAAATCATGAAATATGGCGTTCATTGCTCACTGGAACGAAGCACCTACATTTTTCAGGCCGAAGGGCATTACGACCCACTCAAAGGTTCCTAGGGCTCCAGGACACCTAAAAGCAGTCTTAGTCGTATCGGCCTCATCAAT
Organism: Rhododendron kiyosumense; assembly: GCA_019656275.1. Classification (NCBI taxonomy): domain Eukaryota; kingdom Viridiplantae; phylum Streptophyta; class Magnoliopsida; order Ericales; family Ericaceae; genus Rhododendron; species Rhododendron kiyosumense. The sequence goes on from BPLS01000571.1 coordinate 107,882, forward strand.
GAAGATCTGATTCTAGCCAGAATGTCCATCCATGAAGGACAGAACCTTGTGACCCGAAGCTCCATCTACCAACTGATCTACAACTGGCATTGGATATTTGTCCTTTGGTGATGCCAAATTCAAGTTTCTGAAGTCTACACATACTTTAACCTCGCCATTCTTCTTAAGGACTGGCACAATATTAGAGAGCCAAGTAACATACTTGGCTGTACGTATGAATCCAACGTTGAAGAGGCGTTCAATCTCATCCTTGAATTGTAAATAGACCTCATTGGACATCCTTCTTGGTGGTTGTTTGAAAGGTCTGAACCCTAGTTGAATAGGCAGCTTGTGCTCCACTAGGCCTCTGGATAGACCTGGAAGCTCCTCGTAGGTCCAGGCAAAACAGGACTTGAACTCCTTTAAGAGCTGGATGAACTTCTTTTTCACATCCTCTGGCAGAAGTTGGCTAATATGCAGAAGTTTGGGATTCTCTGCGTCTCCCATATTAACTTCTTCCAAGGGATCTTGCACATCAGCCTTTAGATCATCCAACTTGGCTGGGGCTGCTTCAAGGTCTTCCAAGCGAATCTCGTCAAGATCTTCAACCAAGTTTTCATCCTCGTTGATTACTTCGGCCGCACAAGCCGAACGATCTTCTTCTGACTCTTGACTTCCCATCAACCTCCTTTCAAGTTAATAAGCTTCAAATTTTGACAATGTGGTTCGAAGGGCCACATATTTCTCTATTTCTGAATGGCTTACTAACATTGAGAAGGGTGTTTGAAAGAAGTTGTAATCGGCCTACTTGATTCCATGATCATTGGACCGATTAATTCTTGAAAAAGTGCTTTCACTTCTTCTGCTGATTGATTGTTATGAATAGGGGCTATTTTGTGGCGGCCATACTTGTCAAGGCCTGCCACCTTTATTGGACCAACCCCTTCATCATATAAATGGGCCTCAGCATGGTTGGTAGAGGCCTGAAAAGGTCTGTGGTCAGCCCATATCACCTCCACATCATCTTGATTCTAGAAGATAATACATTAGTGAAGGGTTTATGGGACCGCTAAACATGAATGAATCCAATCTCTCCCCAATAGAACATTAAAGGAAGAGTGCGAATTAACAACAAAAAAAGGTGTTGTTAAGGTCTTGGACCCTATCATTAAGTTCATGATCAAAATACCTTGGCATGCTGTTTCCTTCCCAGTGAAGTCAGTCAAGGCGGCATTGCATGAGACCAGGTCTTGATCTGTCTTCCCAAGTTTCTGCATCATGAACTTCGGCATGAGATTGGCTACTGGCCCGTTGTCTACCAAGATACGGTTAACTGGCATCTCATCAAGGCAACCAGCAATATATAAGGGCTTGATGTGCTTGTTCATCGTAGGACTTGGCCTTTCAAAGATCACGTTGGCTGCACGATCTTCATTCTTCTCTTCGGTCTCGTCCTTCAGCACAATCACCGAAGGCCCATTCAGTCCTACCGAGAAGGACTCGTTGAGAATCTCCGCTGTCTGCCCCATCTCTACAGCGTCTCCCTCCATGGCCGTTGGAGTGTTGTCTTTGGCTTCTAGATCTGCTGGTAAGAATAAAACCATGTTGCATTGCATATTAGAGCCCTACCCAGGCACAAACATCTTAGCCTGTGGATTTAACTTCGACTTGCCCCCGGGTCTGTCTTCCTCGGTTTAAGGGCTGTCTTCTGGAGCAAAGTGACTTACCTCGGTGAGGGTTGAATCCTGCTTTTTCAAGAGTTCTTTCCAAGAGAGGTTGTTTCTTGGATAGAGCAGCTTGCCTTGCAGGTAGTTGAGTAACAGCCTCTTTGTATGTTTTCCCCGCAGGGAGCTGCTTCTTTGGTAAAGCCCTAGGAGGAGGCTCAATGATTGCCTCTTCCATAGTCCTTTCCAAGGCTTGTACACTCTTCTAACCTTAGGTTCTTCAACCATAGGCTTTTCTACTGGGACTTCCACTCTCGTTTTCCCCCCAGGATCATCTTCAATCATTAGGATGTCCAATAGATCTGTCTCCTCTCCAGCCCTTCTAGCTGCCTGCCTAAAACGTTGCCGGCGCCTCTTCTGAGATCTGGACAATGGTGGAGGTTCAGAAGGAAACTTGGGATGTTCAACCCTGTGCCATTCATTTGGAGGAGTAACTGGAGGTTTCACAGCCTTTGGTTTGTCCTTACAAGGAGCAGATATCCGTAAGTTGACAAGCTCATCTTCAATTTCGACCAACCCTGGCTGAATTCAGTTGAACACAGATTCGCGTACAACCCTTCTTCCTTTAGTCCTGTGAGGCTCATTAGGACTTGGCTCAGCCCTTCCCACGATAATGCTCTTCAAGACCGGCTTGCTAGGATTAGCATGATGTCCGCACTCTGAGCACACCATGGAGCAAGTTGGTTTCTCTGGTTTCTTCACCCCTGAAGGTCTGGACCACTAAGAGTTCTGCTTTTCAAACCTTCTAAACCGCTCAGTCCTGACCTCCCTATCATCATAATAGGGATCCCAGTACCTGCCTGGGCTAGACTTGTAAACTGCCCTAGAAGGTGCTCCCAAACTTATCTTCTGCCTAGGCACAGTCTAGGCATGTCTCTCATGTTGACAGAGACCATATTTGTTGTACTCAACCCTGAAGGAAAAGGATTGCCATCCACCCCCATGGGCTATTTTTCTTTCTTCGGAAATTTGAATTCTCCCCGTTCAATTTTGTCTTGGATATCATTTCTAAATACTATGCAGTTATTAGTAGTATCACTCCAAGAATTGTGATACTTACAATACTTTTTGCCCTTCAGTTCTTCCGGAGTTGGAATCTTGTGACCAAAGGGCAGCTTGAGCAGTTTGTCGGCCTGGAGTTGATCAAAGATAGCTTCAGCCCTGCCAACATCAAAAGTATAGGCCCTGGTTGGCCTATTGAGTGTGTTCTGAGCAGGTTGCTTTGTTGGCTCTATCTTGACAAAGGCCTTGCAAACGTATGGCTTCTTGTTGATGATCTAAGCCATCGCTATGTCTGGTTCTGCCTCTGTTTCGACCGCAGCCACCTCGTAGTTAGGGTCACGGTAGTATGTCCCTTTGGAAGCTGTCTTCTTATCCTGCTCTTCTGCCAAGAACTTCTCATAATGAGAGGCCTTGGAGGATAATTCGAATAAGTCTCTAAACTCTGTTCCGTAGAACTTCTTCTTCATTTCAAAGCCCAAGCCGTTTAGTGCCATACGCACGTATTCGGCCTCTGGAAGAACTATCTTGCATTTGAATCGAGCAGTTTTGAAACGCAAGAGGTAGGACTCCACAGACTCTAAATAGGTTTGACGATAGCACGACAAGTCTGCCAACGTCACCTTTGGTTCTACCCGGTAGAACTGCTAATGGAATATCTCTTCCAATTGTGCCCAGATCTGCACCGAGTTGGGCGGCAAGTTGATGTACCACGTAAAGGCTGTCCCAGTAAGACAGTTGGGAAAGAGCCTCAACTTCAGAGCATTAATGGTTCCCGCCTCACCACATTAAACCTGAAACCTGGCAATGTGCTCGACTGTTGACTACATGCTCTCCCCATTGAAGGTCTGGAACTCCGGGACTCTGTAGCCCTTCGGAAAAGGTGTGATGTCCACCTCTTCGGTATGAGGCTTCCTGTACATAGGCCTCCCCAAAGGTCTGAAACCAGGCCCCAACTGCTTCTGGAGCAAGTTCAGGACCTGATCTCTTCCCATAACCAGCTCTGGCACAGGAGGTGGCTGTTGGTGTGCCTCTTGTGCATGCTAGTGCTGGACTGGACTTACCTCCTTAGCATCAGAGCCTTGAAGAGTGTGAGCGACTCCTTTGTCCTTTCCAGAGCCCTGGCCTCTTTGTGAAGGCCTTTTGTCTGTCTTATCAACCTTGTCAGGCTTGCTCTGGTCCTCGACTAAAACAAATCTTTGATCATTACTCGCTGAAGGCATTAGAGATCCTCCTATCACAACCTCCTCCTCTTTTTGCCCCCGAGTGTAGGGCTGTTAGACAAAGTAGCGTGATAAAGCATTTGAGGAGGGGGCGGTACCCCCAATAAGCCAGCTTGGTCTTGACCATTGCCAAAGACACCAAATTGTGGAAAGCCCTGCTGCTGAGGAGTGAGCGATAGCCTCTCTGTAAGCATAGCAACCATTTTGTTGACTGCTATGGTCAGAGGTTCCAAGGACTGAGTGAACGACTGCGAGATTGACCGCTTAATGTTGTTGGAGATCTCATGTCCTGCCATGAACATATAATTCTTGACGCTGTCAGTAGCGTCGCTAAGATCTTGGGCGTTGATCTGAGGACCAGCTTCCTCGAGTAATGGCACGTCGACTGCCACTCCCTCAGGACTTTGTGGTGGATCCGGGATGGGTGGATCCGGTTGCTGTTGTTGCGGCTTCCTGACCATGATAAAACCCTTAGACAATCAGGGTCCAATCGGGCGTGCCAAAAAGATGTTTGGCTCGAAAATGGCTCAAGGACTGAGCGGGCGTGCCAAAACTTGTCGCATCTAACATAAGGGCTGAGCGTCCCTTTTCTGACTTCGAATTTGTGAGGGCGATAGTGCTACAAACCTAAGGGCTGGATTGCAGTGTTGGTTCGTGTTTTTGCCTCTACGAGTGAGGACTTAGCAATTTCCTAACTGTGTAGGAAAAGAAGTAGCAACGTAGAATGACTTTATTATTTCATAATAATAAGGTCGGAGATATGAGAGAGATATAAATAATTTTATTACGTCATAGTAATAAAATTGGGATACAAGAGAGATAGAAAACTTGAATTACTTGGAGAAGTAATTGAGTAAAGGTGAGAAAGGTGAGATAATTGCTTCGCTGGGAAGACTTTGGTTGCTTCGCTGGGAAGGCTTTGATTTTAAGCGTTGAGCTTGATTGGTGTGTGGACCCTTTTTCCTTCTTGTCTTCTAGTATTTATAGGCCAAGGGTCTTCTAATTCTCTGCATGCAAATGGATGTGCCGGCCTCCTCTCATGGCACCACGTGTCTTTTGTAACTTCTCCTTCATGAGATCATGGGGTAATGGGTAGTTATTGGAAGTTACAAAAGATCATGGGCAAATAGTGCACTGGTCCGGATCTGGGCCAAGTTTTCCGCCTTCACCACGAGCTGACAAGTGTCTCACGTAGGCCTCAGATGTTGCCACGTGTCCCAAGTAACTACCCACTAACATATTTAGTAGGGTCATGAGTAGTTATTAGAAGTAAATAACAATTACCCATGTGTTTATTTAATCATGGGCAATTAATGAGATAATGGGTCTATTTCTCCTCCTCCTTTTGTGGGTAGCAAAGACTTCCAACCATTTGACTCGGTCAAATGGCTTTTTCACCAGGCAACAATATCCTTCTTTCCCTCCACTTTTCATGGGCTGCTTGGGTAATGGGCCATTTTAATTAAATAAAATGGCCTTTTAACATGATTAGCCCATAAAACATTTACCAAGTTTAAATAAGTCACGGGTCAATCTGAATTCTCTTTCTACATAGACCCAAAGCTTTCAAACTCAAACCCAAATCAAAATAAAATTAATTGGGCCCAGTCAACCTGAGTTTGGCCCAATAATTTTATTCCAATACATCTCTATTTTTTGGCCCAATTTAATTAAAAAATAATTAAATGGCCTTCTAATACTTGTCTAGGACTAGGTGCCAAAAACGGGTGTAAACACCTTCACACCCATATTTATGTCAGAACCAACATAAACATAAATTACGATAATAGTTCATGTACAACGTTCAATATTTTCTCTATGTAGTTAAATAATGTGTCATTTGAAATTCTCCGCCTCTGAGAATCTTTCCTACCCTTCACTACCATGATACGGCACGTGTATGACTTGATTTCTCCTTGCCGATAAAACTCCGAACGAGAGCAATCACCACTGTGCCTTAACTAGCGTTTTGTATCTCAAAGTATATATCCTGGGCTCAGCAAGTCACCCACAAGCTCGATCAACACAATCCATAACATTCCCTTTTAATCCATTACCACCTATAATTTGATCTCTTTCTTTAGAATGTAGGAACAAAATTATAATTAATCAAATGCGGGGGGGTCACATTATAAATAATACGAATTCTAGTTTTTTTTTTTTTTAAATTATTAAACGGCTCAGATCATCTGTGCCACACCCCAAGTGATCCCCGCGTGCCCATTGGTATCATCTTTGCGTGCCCATTGGATTTCAACATGTCAAACTTTCAATTCACTCATTTTCGATTCAGTTGGCGGAGCTTCCTCAAGCGTACATGCATGGCTCTCTCATGTCAAACTTTCAATTCACTCGTTTTCGACTCGATTGGAGGAGCTTCCTCAAGTGTACATACATGGCTCTCTCTCTCTCTCTCTCTCTCTCTCTCTCTCTCTCTCTCTCATTTCAGTTCAGATTAGGTACAATGTTGATCCATATGCAACTCATTCTCATTTGTAGGGAGATAGCTTTCTAAAATTTACATGTCATTCTGTTTTTGTCATGTCACACTCTCTCCTGCTCTCTCGCTCTCTCATTTCGGTTCAGATTAGGTACAGTTAATGTTGATCCATATGCAACTCATTCTCATTTGTTGGGAGATAGCTTTCTAAAATTTACATGTCATTCTATTTTTGTCATGTCACACTCTCTCCCGCTCTCTCGCTCTCTCATTTCGGTTCAGATTAGGTACAATTAATGTTGATCCATATGCGGCTCATTCTCATTTGTTGGGAGATAGCTTTCTAAAGTTTATATGTCATTCTGTTTTTGTCATGTCTCTCTCTCTGTGGACCGCGCTCTCTTGAGACCGAGGCAGAATATCAATGTTAAATAAGTGGACAATGCAAAAAAAGTTTGTAACAATAAAAAAGATAATATCAATCTTTGCCAATACAAATTGCAAAAATACTAATAACAAACACGTCATCATAAATATTTTCAATCAACATATAGAATTAAAAACACATATATATACTACCCTAGATGCATGCAATTTTGTGCATCCATGTTCATTTTAAAAGGCAAAATTTAAAACCTAATGTTGGATTTTTCATAAGCTAGTAGAATCTTAGGAGGTGGGATAGGGTGTCAAATTTTTTAAAAACGTTCGGCAGACGAACTTATATAATTTTGAAGGTTTTGATTAAACAACTATCTTAAAAAAAAATTAAATTTAAATATAGTGATCTTCCGGCCTCATCCGATTCTCGATCCGTCCCTTAGATTCGGGGGATGCTACTGAGGAGTTCTCTGCTGAGCGAGTGCAGAGCAGCTGATTTGGTAGTTCATCTAAGCACGGGCGACTCAAATCAAATCTGAGCGCATACAAATCGCCAACAAATCTAAACCACTCGCTATTTGATTAAGATCCAAGCCTTCGATTATTGAGTTTTCGGCTACTCTACGCGGCTTAATTTGCAGGGTGTTGCTTGTCAGCATCCTGTGTATGAGCTTTTTCCTGTGATGCGGTCCGTTCTTACAGTGGGAACTAGGAATATATAGGCTTTTTCCCATTCAAAAGTCTATCATTTGGGTTGGTGGTAGCCATTGAAGATTGCTTTTTTGTAAATTTATAGGACCCCTTTAGGTTGTTGGACATGTACCTATCGTTCTGCATAATTTGTCAATGGAATGAGGTTATATCCCTACTAATGTTCACACAAGTACTATCATATCTGCTGCTGGCAATAATGACCTCTAGTTTGTCTCAATCTCAATGTCCTTTTTTTTCTTCTCTTTCTTTCATCGGTTTATAAAGGCTTGTTTTGGCCAAATAATCCTCGAGTAACAGTTTTACGGTCAAGCCACTAAATAGACCCGACTACGTAACCCAAACCTCCGGGGGAGCTAATGCGGCCACACCAATCACAGCCCCACACTTACTTCAATGTACTCACCATGTGGAAAATCAAACCCCAAACCTTGAGGAGTACTCCCAAAGCCTAGTCCGTCCGAACCACTGGGACAATCCCTAAGTGTGTTATTTTTTTCCCTTTATTCGAATTTGTTTCATATTTTTAGTTTTTGAGTCATTTTTAGAATTATTGATTCGTCTCAACGAGAGAATCTAAAAAGCACAATACTATATTCAAAACTAAAATTTTCAAGAATAAACAAAAAAATAATCCAAAAATCTCTTTTTGAGTTATTTGTCTCTATTTAAAAAAAAATTACGTTAGTTTTGAACATAGTAACTTTTTAGATTTCTCTCGTTGAGAGAAACCAATAGTTCACCAAAAATTGATGTCAAACTAACAAATGTGAAGAATATTGAATAAAAACTAAAAAAACAACGCTGATGGACTATTTAGCCGAAATAGGCCAAATTTAGTCTTTTTGGTAAATTGTTGAAAAGACTCAGCTTCTACATAATTGAAGGCTCTGTTTGTTTGATGAATGTGAATCCTAATCGAAGTCAGCATAACTAACCTTCCAATACGGGGCATGAATATTAATCTAGCACCTCATTCCATTGACAAGTGATATAGGACAAATAAGTACATATCGAACAATCAAAAGATTTCCATCGGGCCCGGCCAGCTTTGGTCATACGCCAAGGATGCAACTGCATCAGCTCTCAATTTTTTCCTATTTATGGAGACCCTAAAATTTTTATGCCCTTATGTTATGTATATATACACATGTGTAGGAAAATGTCCAACGAAATTTAGGGCCCAATTTGAATAGAAGTCCAAAGCAAAAGGCCAAAAAAATAATAATAATAATTGTTGGTGATGATGTAACTTAATAAGTTTTTTTTTGTTAGGATTTATGATAAGCAATAGTATATTGGTCCTGACTTGTTTAAAGAATCAAAACCACTGGCGTTTGTGAATGATGTTTTTTATCCAAAGAAACAAGAAAAGCCAAAGGAAGTGTTCAGTTACTGAAACTAATAATGGGTGATTATTTTCTGAATGCGTGTATTGCTAATAGAATAGAATTTAATTATACCATTTAGAGTTATCTCCGAGAAAATATTATTTGGGAAGTTAAAAGTTGATTATATCTTACTTTCGGTCACCTATGTCATGAGAAAGGTTAAATGGATTAGCATGCTATTCATTAAAAAAGACGTTACAAAGTTTATTGTTAGAGCTTAAATACTAGTTTATCGCAAAAAATACAAGAGTATCCTCTAAGTAATATATTTTTGAAGTAACGATGCTTTGTTTGATTTGTGATTTGAGTAATATTTTTGGTTAATAAGTGAAAAGAGAAATGAGAGTAATGATTAAAAAGAGAGGTAAAAAATGGAAAGAGATAGAGTGAGAAATGAAAGTAATGATGGAAAAGTAAGAGAGAGAAATTAAAGTACTGATTGAATTGAGAAATATTTTTTGAGTAGAGTAATGAAGTAAACAAAACAAAAATGATTATCCAACTTTTTGCCATTATGGTGTTGAATACTTGTACTAGTTTTTTCTTTAAGGTATTTTTATTCTTTTAATATTATTTTTGATTTATATATAAAGGGCCCATTTAAAAAAGTTCACATCAGCCCCGAAAAACTTAGAGCCAGCCCTAAATCCATATAGATTACAAAAAAACAGGGAGAAAAAAAAGCCAATCTTCCAAGGCCACCTCCTAACCCAAATGACAGAATTTTCAATGTGTAAAGTCTACATCTCACTCTTACCAGCTCCCACCCACAATGAACTGACCCCATTCATCACAAGATTCACAGGAAACGCAACAGAAAACACACACATAGGTAGACAAGCGCGCGCGCATGCGCACAGAGAGAGAGAGAGAGAGAGAGAGAGAGAGAGAGAGAGAGAGATTAGTCTGAAAAGATCTGTTTGCATCAACAAAATGAAGCTACGTTTTAGTAGAGCACCTTAAACCAGTAATCTGTGGTCTAAGATTACTAAAAAAGACTCTTACACTATGCTAGCTTACCAGTCTAAGTAAAATTGAACTCCTAAAATCATTATCCCAACCTTTGTCACGCACAACTCAGAATACGGTCCCCATAGGTTCCAAAACCGTGATTTTTTCTATCAAAAGCAATCCCGGAGTTCTTCCGATTTATGTTTTGACACTTTTCCTACTAGAACTACAAATCTAGAGAGTGGAATTTCAATGAGGTAAAATGTCAAAACAATGCATAATTAGAAACCTACTAATACTCTATTTCATCAAATAATTACCTCTTGAAACAAGCATATACTTATTGGAATATGTAGAAGCTTACTCCTAACGAACCATAAATTAGGGCATGTGACGTACCACGTTCCCATTTTGGAACGAGAAACATACCGAAACCATTCTCGCTTTCTACGTCCAACCAGCCAACTGGGCTAAATATCTACTTTCTTGTCTGAGCTAGGATGGAGACTGCTGGAAGAAACCGACTCCCAAAAGAATTCAAGTTCTGAATGGTCAACATCGATTTTGGGTAACAAAGGCTAAACATCAACATTCGATCTTCGAGTAACCTGATAAAGATAGAGAAAACTCCCGTGTTCGGAGATATGTAGTAAAAACGTAATCCCCTTAACACGAAGTAAAAACGAGTTGCTAAACTGAAGGACAACAATTCGAAGGGCAGTCAACAGGACAACTTAATGTGTAGCACAACCAACAAGGAATCTTGTATTACATGTATATATTGAGAAAGAGATACGTAAACTTACAGAAAGTAAGCTTACTACATTACAGACATAGACATTATCTGGCGAGCAAGACCGGGATCTTGCTGTAATAACTCCTTCAGGTTGTTCTCCACTTCTCCAATCTGTTTCTCCAAGTACTCTTTTGAGTTCTGTACATTGCCAAAAACAAAAAGCAGCTTATTTACAGGAAGATATTAAACTAATTGTTTTTTACTCTAACTCATGATCCAAGTTCAAGTTCAGACAATGCGAAATTGGCTTGACACATTCAAGGCAGAGGTTTAGTGTGCACCACATATTGCACCAGACAGCTCAGAGTGCTTAGAGCAGTTGCATTTTATGTGTGATCTAGGGGGTGTTTGTAAGCAAGGGAAAGAAAGAGAGAAGATAGAAAAAAAAAAACATTATTTTGTCACACTTTCCTTCTGTTCATCTTTCATTCCTACTTTGAGAATCATCACGGTTATGTTTCTTCACACTTTCACTCAACTTTCTTTCCTCTTTTCCTCTTCGTTAATTTTCTATCTTCTACTTAAAACGAAACAAAGAAAAGTCGTACTTCTCTTTTCTTTCCCTTTCTCTTTAAAAGAAAAACCAATAAAAAGAAACTTCTATTGCTATTCTTTCTCAATTACTTCCCCTTCAATTCTCTCTCTTTCCACACAAGTTCCAGAAACACACCCTTGGGCGTTTGAGCTCACGATGTAGTTACTGAAATATTTACGGATAGAGATGCCTATGAATCAACAAACTAAGCCTGCACTAATTGGCCAAGCCAAACTTGACAAAGATCACACCTCCTCAGGGCATCCAGTTTACAACAATAGAACTACCCATGTAAAATTCCCACTCAATGGGGATATGGACCGAATGGACCAGAGACAAAACAAACCTTTGGCACTATAAGCACAAAGTGGTTGCTCTCAGAAAATTTTACCACAAAATACCTCCAAAAGTCAAGGAATTCCAGGGACATCCAGTTTCTAGTTATTATTTGGAACTACAGGATATTGTACAAAACAATCAGCAACAACTAATCATCAACCACCCTTCTCCCCACCCCCCAAACCCAACCACCTACGATACATGGATCCCCCCTTTTTTGGGAAGTACCCGTGTTGACACAACGCGACATGGATTCTGGTGTGGGCGCAGGATCTGTGTCGGATCTGCCTAGTTCTATTTGGACACGCCTGAGGAAGCAGCAGCTGAGGAGAAGAACTGTTGCAGTCTTGGAGAAGATCCGAAAGAACAGCAACAGATCCGCCAAGAAGAAGAAGAAAAAGAAGTGGTGATAGGTTTGTATTTATTGGGCTTCTTTACTAAATAAAAGTGATCGATCTGTATTTGGGCTCCTTGGGCTTATTTATTCAATAGAAAAGTGATCGGTTTATTTGGGCCTCTTTATTAGATTAGGCTACAAATCTGGGCCTACAATGTTGTCTAGATTTCATCTCTTTATTATGAATTTGGGCTATGTACTGGGATTGGGTCACATTTCCTTTTAAGAACATTAAGGGAACAAGTCTATTTTTGTTTGCCACTTGAAAATCAAGTGTTTTCTTGTACATACATAAATAAATTAGTGATATTTTTGAAATTTTGGTAGCATATTCCCGTATCTGCATCCAAATTTGGATACATATCCACAAATCCTCTATTTTGAGGCTTGAGATGCCCAACCCTTAGATATACACCCGTATCCAATTCATGTACCCACGTCCGTGTAACATAGCCACCCACACACGAGGAAAAAAAGGGAAAAAAAACACAGTTTCACATATGCACAAGTCTCTTCCTATGTCTGTGCAGAGGTAAAACAATCTATTGTTGCCCACAGTGTTAGCATGCATAATTTATAAGTTCTCACATACACACTCGCATTAAAGATAAAGATGGAAGAAAGAAGAAATTTGATATTTATAATGGCAGTGTCAGTATGGCTTTTGAAATGATAGTGAGTCAGCGACACACCTATACCAATACTGAAAGTCATATTTTGTTCATGACTCCATCGACTGACAGACGAAACCCTTTTAGAAAACAAGTGAGAAAATGTTCACACGTCATCAACATACCAGGGCTTCTTTAGTGCATTAACTTATTACCCATCCAAGTTGGCCTCACACCAAAAAAAAAAAGTCCAGACAACAGATTGAGGACTCTATAACCCATCTACTTGTCACCCATCTAATTCGGCCCATATCAAAAATAAAGAACAGCAAACAGAATGATTACCTTTATCCCACAATCCAGCATTGAAATCCATTTACACTAATGAGGGAAAAAGATGGCGGATTTCATGTAATCTAGAGCATGGATAAACGACATATAAAGATAAATATCAAAGAGTTCTTCTTTTAGATGGAGATGACATAGTAAACCTTTGTGTAATTCAGATTGTGGAATGCACTCGAATTACATATAAAAACCTCTACAAATTACACATGGGCAAAACCGGCATTCAAAACTTCGATTTTACTTAACAATATAGTAAAGACATGAGCAAGTAAGTTAACCAAAAGGAACAAAAGAAGACACCTGTAAGGAAGCAATTGCTGTCTCACTATCCTTGAGCTTTTGCTCCTGTTCCTCCATTAAAACTGATTTGGGTTCTAACACAAACCTGGCCAATATTAAATGGAGAGGAAATGTTATGTGATAATAAAAATTAAAAGGAAGTTACTGAGAGAACAAACAAACTCATTGTTGTTCATGATATCAAGTCCCAGCAAATCATGAATCAGGATTAGCAGCAGTTTATTAATTTTTATATAGGTTGTCCGGAACTCACGTTCTCCCTGCAAAATAAGGATGTCGACATCAAATATGGCATTCAGTAAATCAGCATCCAGGAATAGTAGAATAATTGACAATTGTTGAGGACAATGGATGGGCCATTATACCGAACTGAGACAAAGCTACTTTTTCTCTGTTTGAAAAAAGGTTGTTACTGTGGACACACTCGTATGAAAAGATAATCAAGCAACTCTAAGTTAGGGCTTTGTTCTGCTTCCATACCTATAGATTTATATGTATTGGTATCATCAGACAACTGTTGCAGCTCCTCCAAGGTTAAATAAGCACGCTTCCTATCTCCTTCTTTGTTTCTCACCTGGTTCTGAACCTGAATGTCACGGATTCCACATCTCAGTTTCAAAAAGTCAACGATAATTCTTATCTTTTGAACATAACCAAACCAAGCCACGAAACAAAGCAAGACACCTAAGGATATGTACAACACAAAACCCACATATGATTAATCTAGTAGTCCTAATCCAGTAATTTTCTCTAGAAAGCAAATGCAAATTGATATGGAATTTGCACACCTTTATTCAAACCTAGTTGCTAGCTCTTACACATTCTAAGGGCATCTCTAGTGGGTGACTTTAGCTTATCATTAGGCTCAGATTTTTCTGACAAAAAACAGTTAACAAACATATTTTGTGTTTTTGAGCTCTAGTGGTGCAATTAAACTATGGCTACAGTTGGGTCAAAGCTAAGTCGGATGTTAACTGTAGCTTTACGTGAAGCGAACAAGAGAGAGAGAGGAGAGAGAACGGAGCAAAGGTTGCTCTGCGCCAGAGGGGGAGAGAGAGAGAAGAGAGAAAAAGGGAGGGATGAGAGGAGAGAGAAGAGGAGTGGGTCCATTTCCATTTCCATATATATATATATACACCACTACAACACTACAACACACATTCATTTTCTAAATTTATACACTCTTAACAAACAAAAATAGGGACCCACTTTATACATTTTATGTCATATAACACACAATTTTTAACAACACCACTAGAGATGCTCTGATACTAGTAGTCAAATGAAAAACTCACATTCTAATAGTTATCTTAGACAACTTGCATATACAAACCTAAGTTCAAACAATTCGCATACGGGTAACATGAGATGTTGTAAGGTTTTCCTCACCTTAAACATAAAGCCTTTAACCTTCTACTCAAGGAACTAGACACCATAGTTAATATTCAAAAAGCAGGGGTACGGATTGTGGGAAAGCCAAATCTAAACATTTTGTGTCCCAACTCCCAAGTACTAGTCTTAGGCAAAGAATCGACAAAAAAGACGTGCTTCCTCAAAATTTAGTATGGACAGGAAAATTCTGGCAGTGCAGTCACCATTTCATGTAGTGCTTTCTAGCGAATACCCTCAATGTAACTCTAAGTTGGCCGGAGCAAACAACCCTAATTCCTCATAAAACAAAAATGAACAATATTGTTTCAATTATTAACATAGCATGGTATCTTCAACCAACAGTCCTGTACAAATGGGGATTCAACCAATGGGAAAAACACACAGAATAATAATAGCCAGTTCCGGATAATTTCAGCACCTTAACAACACAAGTATTCTACTTTGCATTCTGATGACCAGGAAGGAAACGACCCATTTACCAACTATTGAGTCTTGGCGACTCCAAACCTGGAGGTACTAAGGGCCTCAATCTCCAACACGAGCAAAGCCTTGGCATTTGCAAAAGAAAATGGTAGAACTTAAAAACGAGACTTAAGTTCACAAAACAGCAACTTCAAATCAATCTACTAATAGCAACATAAAATCAGGACAAACCAAACTAAGAGGCATGAATATAAATTTCAAGATACTTTTATAACTATATGTGCACACAAATATATGCATGTATATAATGCTTACTAAAAAACATGGGCAGAGACTTATTTAGCTATCTACACGTACACTGAATATAGAGAAACATATGTATACGTGTAAACCTTATATGTTAACCAGGTTTTCCCACTTGCTCAGCGCTCGTCCTATAACACAACCACACTATGGGCGCACAAACTCTCATAGAATCTTGTTAACGCTTTGTAATGTTCTAGTTCTTCTTGGACGAATCAAGGGAAACATATACAAGAAGACAGAAGCGGGTGCCACCAGAGATCGATCATTACTTAGACTTCCACTATTAGAGGTTATGATTTTGTACAAAAGATTCGGAAACAGAAAGGATATAGGGGCAGTCTTGATTGAGAAGAAGAAGAAGAAGAAGAAGAAGAGAAGATTGATCAAAATCGTCCAAGAGACAAGAAAGTGTTTAAGAAATAACTGAAAGAGAGTAAAAGGTCACTGTTACACAGTTTTGGGTAGAACACTAGAACCATGGTTTTAAATTACAGTATCGGTCAGCGTAACGGTCGTGGTCGCAAGAAATGGGTATCAGGAGTATCGGTCAATGTGACACCGTGATGTAGGGCAAGATTGAAATAAGGCCAAGTATAATCAAACACAAGAGGAACGGGCTGTTTTGAGAATGTGAACATTTTGGGGCTGTAGACGGTGTACGTGAATAGTATTTTGTAAGGAGGAGAGAAAGGGTTAGACAAGATAGATCTAGGCATCACACCAAGGTTACCAAAGGCATCACACCTAAGGCCTCTTTAACATCACGCAATCATAAAAGCTTAAAGCTAAAGTTTCATTCATTCAATCATGATTTGCCATAAGGCTTACAATCTTATTTATACCCATTTCAACTTGACTCTAGAACTTCCCAAAATAAATAACCGTAAACTAACTTTAGACTCCCAAAGACACATTGAAACTCTTAGGCTACATTAATGACATGGAAAAACCAAATCTCTACGATCAACTAAAGGACTCTTTCACTGCATTAATGACATGGAAAAACCAGCCCATGTCTAGCTAAGATCCCAAGTTGGCCGTATTTCATCCAACATTTGCCAAATTTAAGCTTGGGCCTTAGAACCATCCAATCCATAAGGCCATAACTTCCAACCATATGAAATTACACTAGAACAACCAATTTCATATCGGAAATGCCACATGAAGAGGCTGTGAATAATATCCACGTATCTTCTCCCATTAAATTGACCATGCATGTACCAAATGAAAATGACATGTTTGTTGGCATAAAAGAAAAGCATTAAGTAGCAACAAGCAATTACTAAACTCTAGTACCATTCTTGAAAAGGCTTTCGTAACAATCTTTTGAAGAAGTTTTGGATCCCTCAAATTAAGAGGCACAAATTAATCACAAGAAATGAGAGAGTACAGAACCAGAAGTAATAATGAAGAGATGAGGATTTTAAATTGAGCTATTCTACCTTAAGAGAAGTGTTAGGTTGATAGGATGGTACAAAAGGTCTTCTCCAACATCTACTACCCGATGATATGTGTGACACTCATACAAATCAAGATTCATCACTTTGACTTCAATAATAAGATATAATAATAGGCAGCTAAATTCTTCAAAAATAATACCAAGCTTTTCATTGTCTTCCTTTTTGTTTGAAACAAAAAAGGATTGGTCTCGACTTCAAGCTTTTCATACCAAGATGCGGTTGCAAATATGGAGGAGTTCATGGAGTCTTATACTCCAATACTTTAAAACTCGAGGACAAGTTTTCTCCAACCAAGGGAGAATGATGCAGTCCAAAAAATGGTGGCCAGGGGCATTACGGTAATTTAACCATTATTTGGTCTTGGAGTGTAATGATTGCCCATGGGTCCACTTGGGATATGGCTAGACATGGGCTCAATTCTTAGAGTGTCTTTTGGGTTCTAGTCAAGTCAAAATGTCTATTTAATTTCTAGTCTAAGTCTTTAGAGTCAATTAGTTGATCAAGGAGTCATTTGGTTTTCCATGACATTAATGCAATCAAAGAGTCATTTGATTTTTCCATGACAATAATGAGTAAAAGAGTCTATGTTCAATGTGTCTTTGGGAGTCTAGAGTTATTTAGAGGTTATTTATGTTGGGAAGTTCTAGAGTCAAGTTGAAATTGATATAAATAATATTGTAAACCTTGCAAATCATGATTGAATGAATGAAAAATTGAGTAGCTTTCAAGCTCTTTGATTGTGTGATGCAATAATCTCTTTGGTGTGATGCTAAAGAACCCCTAGGTGTGATGCCTTGAGTTTTCTGGGTTTGATGCCTAGACGTATCCTTCTCCACCCTTCATCTCCTCCTCCTTACAAAATTACTATTCACGTCTTCTGTTCACAACCCCCAAAAACAGCCCTTTCTCTTGTGTTTGATTATACTTAGCCTAATTCCAGGCCTCTACTTTTGATCAAAATTCATCGAACTTACAGCTCTAAAATCTTTATTCCAGGCCTCTACTTTTGATCAAAATTCAGAGTTTCGAACTTCTCCAGAACCAAAAGTCAAAATTTTGGTTCGTTCATAATCAGCGTACTCATTCTGGTACAACCCACGCAATGGCCATTTTTCTAGACACTTCATATAGTCACGAATGGGAAATTTATAGCATTAAGAACTAGAATCACACTTCTTTATACAAAAAAATAAAAAATCCTTATAGGAATAGTTGAACACAATCACCTGCTTCAACTTTCCAGTAGTTTCAATCAAGCGAGCTTGAATCTCCAGAAACGCCTGTTCACAAATTCAGTACAACAAATTACGAGATCTAATCAAATGTTGTAAACTCAAGCTCTAATGATGCAAAAGAAATTATATGGACATTTATTATGCGTGTATAGAAGGAGAGAGAATTGGGTACCGCTCTGTTTGCTTCGTCAGCCATTTTTCTCTCTTCTAGGTCAGTGCGATTAGAAAAAATTTTGAACAGCAAATTAGCTGCAAGGATAGAAAAGTGCATGTTAACTCTATCAACTCAATTTTTATTTACCTCATATCAAGATTACCTTTTTACCCTTTACTAAATATAATTTCACACTTTACATTTTTTCATCACTATATTCCATATCCACCCATTTCCGGCCGGCGGAGTGGGTGGAGGTGGAATAGAATGGTGGTGTATGACTAGCAGAAAAAATCAGATTGAGGGCATATGTTATCAATTGGACCAACTTAATATGAACTGCAACGTTCAAACTACTATCAATCTGATTTTTTCCGTCCATTTTGGTTGACAGAAGTAATCAATTGAACCAATTTGATACGAAAACCAAACTTGAAGATCAAAAAAATTGTAATTGATACTTAGAGGATGAAAATGAGACTCAGATGAAACTAAGAAGACCATTTATATAAATTTCCCTATTTTTTATTATTCCTGTAATAACATTAGAAGGCGTGTTTATCTTTTTAATCATGTTATACTAAATATTGGGTGAAATTGCATATAGGTATTACTCTAAATTATTCGAGGGTAATAATCGAATCGGATGCTGAGGCAATTTTAAAAGCTATGTGTCTTTGAAGACCACTTCTTTGGATATTGCGGTCTTGATTCAAGACTGTCAAGCTCTTAAGGCTTCATTTTTTTGGTGTAATTTTAATTTTGTTAAACATGAGTGTAATTGCGTTGCACATGTTTGTGCAAAAAAACCCTCTCTAGTGGTTCATCCAACTTGTGTTATCTGCTTCGATGGAGTTCAGTATTCTCTGATATTTAGGCCTTTTCCGCCTTTAAGATTAGTAAACTTTCTCCATTTTGACAAAAAAATAAAATAAGTTTACGAGTCTGAGCAAGAGGAAGAAATAAGTTAATTAATGATTTCTTTAGCAGGCAAAATGAGAATTCAGACATTTGGTTAACAATACAGAGTTTGTCAACCTGTCGATTCTGCTTATTTATATCTGTATCCGTCAGGGCAAAAGGAAAAAATAAGTTATCGGGGCAAGAGAAAGAAAGCTAGTATTTCACAAAGATGGTTTCCTGGGTTTGGAAACAAGTTTCTACTAAGGTAGTGCACATCTTTGTTTGGTTTACATTTTAAAAAGTTATTTTTGAGAGTTGGAGTAATAATGAGTGGAGAGAGATAGAAAGAAAGATTTATAAAAAACTGTGCCGAGAGTTAAAAGTAACTTCCAGAGTGTTGAACCAAACGGAGTGAAGATTATAACCCTATTCGTTGTGCAACTGGTTTCTGCTAATACGGGTACGTGATTTGTTATCCATCAGAATTCTGACTATTACGAAAATATGTGATAGACTTTATATTCTCTGTTGTCTAGCCAAATTTACTGGTGTACTATTAGTTTTGAGCAAAGTAGGTATAAACTAACTCGGTAATATAGCTTTCCAGAGAAGTCGCCAAATTCAATTCACAATATGATTCCTTTTATTTGCATCAGCTTTTAATCGTACAGAGAGATTTACACAAGTGACGAATGAATTCCCACTCCAATCTTCGTTTTTGTTCTGGGGTTCTGATTATTTGCAGTCTTCGGTTGCGCATACATAAGTATTCGACTTTTGTTTTGTGATAAAGGGGAATTGTTGCATCAAACTATTGAAGAACTGATTTTAGGCTTGAACCATAAGGTCATTTGCTTGATTTTATGTAACTATTGCACAAAGCCAGCCCCAATATTAACGCTCATTGCATCAAAAAAAAATACATTTGCTTGCATCAAACTATTGCACAAAGCCAGCCCCATAAACATGAAGACTAAAGCATTTGCATGAGCAAACGTTTAGGCTCGATTTGTGCTCGATTTTTAGGGTAGTAATACGTTTGACTTTTTTCTCTTTTTTTTTTTTTGCAGACGAACATGTGTGAAAGATGGCGTTACACTTCGAAAGGAGAAGAATCAACCCCAATCCTCCACCGCCCCCAAGTCTAGATGAAGTACGGTCATATGGACAACATAGGTTGGGAAGAAGACCCGGACCCTCCATCTCTTGACAAGCTAGATTGGCTACTTGATTAGTGTTAATAGAAATTGTGCTCTAACCTAGTATTAGATGAAAAGGCAGTGAAGTTTTAGTGCAAGTCGAAATGATAAAATATAGTCGTGATGTTAGTGTAGATATGCACAAGTCTCAATATAAAGCAGGGTAACGTAAAATGATAGTCTTCAACATAGGTTCTTCATTTTGTCTGAATTCTCATTTAGACGAATTTGCATGAAGCAAATTTTGGCACTTACTAACAAATGCAATTTGGAGGGCTAAAACACTAACATTATGGCACCTTTTTCAGTTTGGCTAAATGAACATAATGAGGCGAGGGGTGGGTCGACAAGCGGGTCTGTTTTGTGACCCCTAATAAATTTAGGGTTTAAGTTGATACAATCATAATTGTAGGTGTAAATTTAGGAATTGTCAAAATTCCAGAGTCTCAAAAATCATAATTTTTCCTAAAACCCAATATAGGTATCCTGTCCCAACAACTTTTATTATGATTTTACAATTTGTTGTCTTGTCTTACTTCCACACGGTGTGTGACACCTTTTTGAAATTTCCAAACGCGTTGATAAACTTTCAAAAGGGTAGTGATGATGCGAAAATTGTTTTTATTAGTGTCAAAATTTCAATGCATGAAAGTCTTAAGTCTTATATACTGCACATGATACAAGTTTTTTGTGTACTAGAGTTTGATGCGTTTTGACACCAGCAAAAAAAACTCTTGGCATTATCATTTCCCTTAATCATAACTTTGGACAAAATAGATGAAGACAAATATTTAGAAACAATCCAAAGTAAGTACCATAGATGGTATTTACACCCAATTGATGCAGATATATATTTATTTCTAAAGCTATAGTCTCCATCCAAAATTTATTGTCACAAAATGGTCTGCTTGGAACCAATTAGTATCATTTTTTTTTTCGCTAGAAGAACCTACTTTTACCCTAACCTTTTCCAAACCAATCAAACGGATATCAAACTTCCTCTCCATAGGAGTTGAACCCGCAACCCCATAGTGCCTAGTGCTGCTACTACTACACAACCACTAGTGACTAGGCCTACTTCCCTAGTTTGGATCCAATTATGATGGGCATTTATCTCGATCAAGTTAAAATAGGAAAGTGATATGCACTTTTAATCCTACGAATTTGTATTGAACTTAGGAAAAGGAAGAGAAAAAAAAATAGAACAACAAGAATAATCTCTGCTCAATGTTTGATTCTGAATTTCAAAAGTCTTCTTCAAAAACAATTTGAAAAGGGAAAAAATAAATGAAGTATGAGAGTGACTTTCTTACTTTTTTTACTTTTTTTTTCCCTGTTGTACTTTCTTTTAACTTTTTTTTTTTTTTTGGGGGTAGACTTCCTATGATTGCTCTCTCACTTTTTCATCCTAACTTTCTCCTCTTTTCTCCTTTCACAACTTCTAAATAGTGTTTTTTGTTTTTGCTAGATGATATATATAAGTAGGGTGTTAGTACGTACGTAAATCAACCGAGAATTTATAAGCTATTCATAGCTCTAAAAGTCCAAACTTACTCCCTGTGGAACTCGAACCTTGTCACCACCCGGGAGAGAGAAGAACAAACCACCTATGTTGCATGGCGTGGTGTTCTAAATACAGTGGTTGAATGGTGCAATAACCAAGCACCTATAATCCAAAGTGTAGACATCAAATGAGAAAACAAATCAATATTCTAAATCTTTAATTTAATAGAAATTGGAAGTATTGATTATAGAATTTAAATCTCTTGTCATTTTGTCAACATTGACTAATGAACAGAACAAAATAGATTATTAATTACATTCTTTCTAAAAAAGTTACTTTTTGAAAAAAGCGGAACGAGCCTTAATACAGTATTGTTTTTTTTTATCCTTAATTAATCTGTCCCCTTAGGGCAATGATGTAGGAAATGACGTAATAGATTTGAAATTTCAATCTAGAATATTTATTACTATTTGGAGGTAGGATGGTACATCAGAGCATCTCCTACCAAACTCTAAAATTAATAATAAAAAAATGAATGTTATACATTTGGAAGAGATTATAATTTACTCTCTTTTTTTTTTAAATTTTTTGTGCTTCAGGGGAGAATACCGGAGGACTCAGTCCTTTTTATAGATTAGATCTTTAAAATGGAGGTGTAGTCTCTATTTTGTAAACCCAAAAATAAATTTAGAGTCTAAATCTCTAAACGGTTTTATACAAAAATCCTTCATTTTGGTAAATAACTGTTGAAAACAAGATTATATTTTGATAACCATATGCCGAAAATGCGTACTAAAATGGGTTATTAACTGCTGAACTGGAGTATAACAGAAATAAGATGCATATATTTCGGTAATTAAATGCTGAAATTATGTCTAAATTTTGGTAACTAACTGTCGAGTAGGGAATTGTTTACGGTGGTTAACTACAGAAATTACTTAACTTATTTGGACTTGAAACACCGAAAAATTGGTTTAAAAATTTGTAAATCATGAGGCTAGACTGTGAACGGGGAAAAGTTATCTCCTCATGCGGCTTCCAAGATACAATGTCCATCATAGGATTTTTCTTCGCCTCAACCATCATATCGTTACCGATAGAATTTGATTCCATTTCAATTTTGAAATCATAACCTAGAAGTGGGTCATCTTTTTTTTCAATGGAAGGACTGGAACCTTCCATTGATACAATATTTTGCTCCTCTATTGAGATTGAAATGATGAACAAGCTTGAGAAAGAAGAGAAGAGAGAGGATGAAGATGAAAGAAGAAATAGTGGATGGGTTTTGGAGAAAAGAGAAGACGAAGACAAGAACCAGTCGATTGGTTTTTTTTTCTTTTCAAATGTAACTGACAGATAATTTAGGAGTTTTGGTCATAAGGGCACCTAGGTCATTTCATATATAGGTATAAGGGCAAGTAGATCATTTCGCGGGGGGTGGTGGTGTCATGTTGTAATTGGTTGATGATTTTTAACTGGCTAATAGAGAAATAAAGGATTACAAATAGCAGCCTCCTCATAAACCTCTTATTTTGGGAAAATTACATGAACTCCCCTTTAACTACCACCCGGACACACATTACCCCTTTTAACTATAAAATTCGCCACTTAACCCCCTTTAATTACCATTCGCTGAACAAATGAGGCCTACCGTTTGTAATCCGTTATGGATTTGGACAGAAAGTGAAGCCAAATGATTGGAAATCAAATATTGGACTATTTTGCCCTCATCTTCACTTTCATATAAAAAAACTACCAGCTCTCTCTCTCTCTTTCATTTTCAATTTACCCAAAAAAAAACTCTCTCTTCCTCGTTGAGCTACAACTGCAATCTCTCTCTCTCTCTCTCTCTCTCTCTCTCTCTCTCTCCTGTGTATTGTATAGTCGGGAAAAACAAACCTTCAAAATTCCTAATTTCTCTCACCTGTCTAAATGTCTCATTTTTGAAAAAAATCAAATGAGATGGGAAGCGGTTTCTCCCCGCTCTTCCCCTGCTTTGACCCCGGTGTGAACCCATACGATGTAATTTTCCCTTGAATTCGCCCCCTCTGTCCCTATCCCATACGATGGAAGGAACCATGCATATTAGGGCTGCTCAAAAAATCCGATGAACCGTGAAACCGGACAGGACCGAACTGATTCATACCTTTTTTATTTTGTCTATAGATTAATGGTCCGGACAAGGAATGAAAAATTAGAAAACCGTGACTCGCAGTTCGGTCCACTGATTTTCATTACAAAACCGTGGATTAACCAAACTGGACCGTGAGATATTTATTTTATATAAACAATACTACCTCTATCCCAATTTACTTGTCCCAATTTTATTCTAACCGGATAAAAAAATTAGTTATATCTTTAAACTGGTAATGAATTTTATATCCAATATGTATTTTGTTTGATAGATCTCGATTTGTTCTATAATACAATGTTTTCAAAAACACCTAAAATATTATAAATTACAAGATATAATCAATTGAAAAGTGGCTTAATTGGGACGAAGGGAGTATATATGTGTATTTATATAATAAATTATTAGTAATGTTAATACTTTTTTCCACCAATTTTAGTATTTTATCTTAATAATGGGATATAGTGTAGATGTACATAAAATATAGAGAATAAATCGTAGTTTTTTCGTATAAATTACGGGTAACCCTAGTTGAGTTTCAGTAGTTCGTTTCTTTTCCAATTCTTTTATGTAATGTAATGTACTATAATGATACAATCCTACTAGTATTTTAGATTCTTTTGAATTTGATTTCTGAAGTAATTAAGCATTTGGTAGTTTATGTAATAAGTACTTTCTGGTGGTTCTAAACTTAATTCTGAATGTAACATTCTTCCCTTTTATTGTGGGATATATGCTTGAGCTTTATTTTTGCTAAAATCCATGGACAAACCGTAACCGATCCGCGAGTCACGGATCGGATTAGAATCTGACCGTAAGACTTTTGGTTCGGACACGGATTTTATTTTGTAAAAACCGTGACTAGCGATTCGGTCTTCAGATTCCTAGAAATCTGAACCGAACCGGCCCGCGAGCAGCCCTACTGCATATGTATATATATGCACTGCAAAAAAAAAGGGGGGTAATAAGGTACAAACGCTACAACCAGATCCTTCCCAAAGACTACAAACACTTCAAAGTACAATCAATCATACCGGGTCGACTTGCCGAGTTAGGGCTCTGTAAAACACTACAAAGTACAAATAATCAAATCGGGTCGACTCGCCGAGTTAGGGCTCTATAATTATTAACCAAAATGTCCACATCAACCTCCCCAACTAGATCCTCGCCCGACACGATGCTGCTGTTGAACCCTGCCCGCAAATGGCGTCAACAACGAAGATCGCGGTTGTCACGCCCTCGATTTTCAACATAAATAAATAATAATTTTCGATAAAAAGATCTTCGCATTACATAGATATATACCCAAAAGAGTTCCCATCTATTCTATTTACAATCATGTCCCCAAATTTAAAGAGTTCACAACAATGGCTCTCCAGCCCAAATTAAGCTTTAAGTACAAATACGAATAAGTTATTAAGTTACAAGCTATTTAGTCAAAAGGAATTCTAGAGTAAATGGTTACAACCCTTCCTTATCAAAAGAAAGTTAATTACAAAGAAGTTCAAGTAACTAAAGTAGTTAGCTTTCAAAGTCTTCGCATCCAAGCACACAGAGCATGCAAGCTATTGTCTGGTATTTACCAATCTTATATATAGATATGACGACAAATGCCAAATGAGATGACATGGAGATGTAGCTCACTCAAGTGATAATAATTGATTCATATGTGTGACGACTTTCATTACGATTGTTTAAAGTATGCCAACATCACAATTAGCTACACAATTCACAAGACTCATGCACTCTCCAATCCCAACACGACTCACTATCCCAAATTCCTATCATCGGTATTTCCACCCCTTCATTACCGTATAACACTACGGGGATTACCGTGTTGCCACCCCTTGCGTCACAGGTGATCTTTAATGACTTGGTTCGCCGTATTTCCACCCATTGCGTTACGAGAACCGTCTAAGTCTCCATATTACCACCCCTTGCGTTACGAGACTTCCTAGCCCATCTTTCGATTCACACCCTTATCTTTGTGTTCAATAAACAAACCAAGACTATACATTGATCACACACATCCACAAGAAACATCATATGATATGCCAATGTTATCACAAACGCGCCATGAACAATCACAAATACCAACAATCAATAGTATGCATTTAAACGACGTTTTAACTAAATAATTCCATATTTGTTCCCCACTAATGGAAGACCAACGGAGCAAGGATAACATTGAATAATCAAAAGAAGTCAATTGGACATGCGTGAGATAGTTTAAGAGGTGTCCAAAAGGGTTTAGAAGTTATCGGGGGTCAAAACAATTGACAGAGGAGCAGTCGGGGTAAAATTGGAGTTAAGGCCGTGGTATCGATACTCACAAAAATCGTATTGATACAACATTAACTGTCAACAGAGATAAGTTTATAGTATCGATACAGCGCTTAATCTGTATCGATAGCATGCGGTTTCGAGCAGCGATTTCTGCAGATTTTCAAGGTAAGCACAACACCAAAATCCAACAATCCAAGGTATGATTCTACATCAAATCAGCATAAGACACATAAAAGAGGTAAAGAAGTCCCTACCTCGTAACGATAACCAAGATCTACGTGATTTGAATGAGCCTTGGCCTCCTTGAACTTCAAAACTTCGATTCAAGCTTGACCTAAGGATTTTCGAGCTCAAGAATGCGAAAAGAAGGCCAAAGGGTTGGTGATTCTTGAAGTTCTTGAGAGATTGGGTAGAGTTTTGAGAGAGAGAGAGAGAGAGAGAGAGAGAGAGAGAGAGAGAGAGAGAGAATCGGCTAGGAGGGAGAGAGGGAAGGATGAGAGAGAGAGAATAAGAGATACAATTATCTCCTATACCACACACACCCACTATTTATAACCCTATATCTTTAAATCACACACACACTCCCTCAATTTTCTATTCTCTTACTTCAATCTTCAATCCAATTAACTACCAAATAAACCATATTTTCTCAATCAAGCATTTAATAAATATTTCAAGAATTAAAAATATACGGGGTCTCTATAGCGGTCATTAAAACCTCAGGCGACAGAGCCTGGGTGAGGCGGCGTAGCTCCTCTGGCGTCGTCAACTTATGCGGGAGCCGTCAATGCTCATGTGCAAGGTCGCAGCAGAGCAGCTGGAGGTGCAGCAGAGCAACTGGCCTACTCGAAGGCCTTTGTGTTCGTCGACATGGTTTGGAACCTGATGTTCATCGTGGTCACGGTGGGAATAAAAGGGGATTTCTGTCCCACGTATATCTATGTATATACACTTGGGGAAAAAAAGGGGGGTGGGGGGGGGTTTAGGAAGGTAACTTTACGTCTTCTGTTAATGCCATCCAAGTGATTTCAGCAAATCATAGTTAAAGGGGGTTAAGTGTTGGATTTAATAGTTAAGGGGGCAAAGTGTGGCTGGGTGATAGTTCAAAGGGGTTTAATGTAATTTTCCCTCTCTTTTTTTGGGTAGAAATGCATTAAAACGAAATTATAAGAGGGGCGCAGCTATTCGCAGCCCTTTATTTTCTCTTATAGCCCGTTAAAAATTTTCAATCATGCTCGACAGTTAATTACCGAAATTGAGATACATTTTCAGTATCCAATTACCGAAACATAATATTTTTTTCAACAGCTATTTACCGAAAATGTATGTTCGGTAGTTGTTTACCGAAAGTTGAACATATTTTCGACATGTAGTTACTGAAATATAATCTTATTTTCAACAGCTATTTACCGAAATATTATGTATGATTTTCAACAACCATTTACCAAAATATAGTGGACTATGGAAAAAAATAAAGAGCTGCGAATAGTCACGCCCTTATAAGAGATTACAATTCGTGGGTACTTGACTCTTTCCAAATCCAAATTCTAACATAACCGAAATACAAAGGAGCAACCATTTGATAAATCTTTGTTTACTTGTTTATCTTGTGTCTTGCTTAAGCAAAGATTAGTAAAATCGCTGGCCATTTTAGATCATCATATGTTTTGAAACATTATTGGAAAATTTTTATTTGGACTCCTAAACTTTCAGCCAAATGTCTCATAAACACCTCTACTCCATTTTATTTCAATTAAACACATGTAGTTTTCAAACCCCTTAAATTCGACACCTACCGTGAGATTTCATCAATTTTCATTACATGGCACTATTTTGACATTTTTGACCCTTACATGACTTTATTTTCAGGAAACACCGCTCTTATTCCTCTCTCTCTCTCTCTCTCTCTCTCTCTCTCTCTCTCACAGGCGCGCGTACACACGCTCCTCTTCACCTCCCCCTCATATCCCCCTCTCTCTTTCTCTCTCTCTCAACCCCTAACCCACTAAAATACCCACTCACAATCAAATCCTAATAACAAAACCAATCATATTTCACTACATATATATCAAAATGCCCCAATAAAGTCTTCTTCAAAAAAAAAAAAAAAAAGTATGAGAGTGACTTTCTTTCTTATTTTACTTCTTTTTTTCCCCTGTTGTATTTTCTTTTAACTTGTTTTTTTGGGTAGACTTCCTATAATTTCTCTCTCACTTTTTCTTCCTAATTTTCTCCTCTAGCTCTTCTCCTTTCACAACTTCTAGATACAGTGGGTTTTTTTTTCTCCTTTTTTCTAGATGATATATATTAGTGGAGTGTTAGTATGTTAGTCAATCGAGGGCTCAGAGGCTATCATAGCCCTGAAATCCCAAACCTACTCCCCCAGGAATTCAAACCTTGGTCACCACTGGAGAGAAAAAAGTAAACTACCTATGTTGGCGTAGTGTTCTAAATACAGTGGTTGAATGGTGCAATAACCAAGCACCTTTAATCCAAAGTGTAGACATCAAATGAGAAAACAAATCAATATTCTAAATCTTTAATTTAATAGAAATTGGTTGTATTGATAGTTGAATTTAAATCTCTTGTCATTTTGTCAACATTGACTAATGAACAGAACAAAACAGCTTATTAAAATGCAGAAAAATCAATGAGTTTATTAATAAGGCTGAATGGGTTGACAAATAAATTCTATAAAATTCGAAGTTCATCGACTGCATGGGAGAACTTGATGAAAGATGTAGATACTGATGTTTTTTAATTTTTATTATGGCTCCATGTGTTTGATATTGTTTTTTATCCTTAATTAATCTTTCCCCTTGGGGCAATGATGTAGGAAATGACGTAATAGATTTGAAATTTCGGTCCAGAATATGTAGTACTATTTGGAGGTGGCCGCATGGGGACTCATCTTGGGCACGTGGGGTCACGTGGCCCTACACCCTTTAAAATTTTTTTTTTTTTTTGTCAATTTTGTGTATATATACTGTACTATAAATGTTTGGATTTTTGCAAGTAAACATTTGTTGGTGCAGTAGTAAGATGTTGACTCTTTGAACAGGGTGTGAGTTCAAGTCACCCCGTGCTCTCATGATGTTTTTTTGTTTTTTTTCCCCAAAATTCTAATCAAGGTTTCTCCTCACTCCTCCACCGTCTCTAATCATTTGTGTAGTACAAAATTTGAATCTGCACATTACATTTATATGTTTTTGGTCCCCAAAAGTTGTACTTGTAATGTTAATAATAGAAAAACAGATGATGAACATGTGATAATATTGTTTTAACCCATATAGTCGAGCAGGGCCAGCTATTGGCATAGGCCAAGGGAGCACGTGCTTTGGGCCCTCCAAAAATGTTAAAAACGAGGGCCCTCAAAATTCTAAGATCCATATATATATATATAGAGTTAGGTTCCGGTGAGGGATCCCTCATTTTTTTAAAATGAGGGACTCCCATTCCCGATTGAATTTTGATGATCCGAGCCGCTCAAAGTGATCAGAACGTGATTTTAAGGGTTCTTGCGAGAAATCAGCAAAAAAAATGACCGGGAAGGGCTTCATCCGAGCAGTTT
>BPLS01000571.1:137670-149548 GCA_019656275.1 Rhododendron kiyosumense
ATATGTGTCCCAAGGACTTATGATAGAATTGCATTAAATATTCTATTATATATATATATATATATATATATATATATATAGGAAGGGTCTTGTTAATATGTGTCCCAAGGACTTATGATAGAATTGCATTAAATATTCTATTTCACTCTACTTTTTACAGGAAAGGTAAAGATTATGGTAGAGTAATAAATTCTTTCTTTAAGAAGATTCAATCTTTTAGTATGGGACTGAAATGCCCCCATGTTACTCTTCCATCCCCATCCCCTCCACCAACTGAACCTATGCAATTCTTCCACAGGGACCCGAATTAACCATTAAAAACCCTTGACATTCGAGTTAAAAAAACTGAAAAATTACTCACCAAAATCTAATGAATTCGAGTCAGATTAATAAAGCTAAATGAATAAATTGTAATTTGCAAAAAGGCTGGGTTTGGCTTACTAAGCTGTTTCGATTGTGTTTTGTCTCTTTTATTCAAATTTTTTTATATTTCTTAACTTTGTTCAATTTTATGGATTATTGGTTTGTGTTGATGAGAAAAATCTAAAAAGTTCAAAATTAAGTTTAATTTTTTTGAATAAAAACAAAAATAAAAAAAAAATTATCTGTGTTGGATTATTTTGTCTTTATTCAAAAAAATTAGTTTTGAACATAATTTTGTACTTTTCAATTTTTTCTCGTCGAGACGAACCTATAATCCAAAAAAAGATTGACGTAAAACTAACAAGTGTGAAAAAATTCCAAATTAAGGCAAAAAAATAATTCAACTATCCAGCCAAAAAAAAGATTGACGTAAAGAAGGAACGTTCTTTTGTTAATCTGTTGAGTTTTTTTAATTAATATTGTGTTTGTTGAGTTTTTTAATCTAATGTGAGTTTCAGAATTTTGCAAGATCTTTTATAGTGCTTAAGAACGGAAATTAAATGCTGAAGCTAGAATGGCTTAATATAGGCTGTTTGGTAGGAAAATGGGTTACAGTTCGGGAAAATTGGGATCCCAAAAGACAATAGAAGGTGAAACGAAAAAAAAAGAAAGAAAGAAGGGAGCACAAATAAAATTGAGCGGAGGGAAAATTAAGGGGTATTTTTGTCTCCACAAACATGTTTTAATCTTTATCTAATATTCCAACTATTTTCACTACCCTCTATGAAAGTGGGGTTTAATTGATCTCAATTAATGAACATTATCATGTGCCTTAGGAGCACATATTAACAAAATTCATATAGGAAAAATGACGGTCAATGATGTGTTTTGATTATTAATACCCGCCAAAGATATTTTCAACATTAACAAATGTTCTTAGCTTGTTCTTGGTAGGTATTAATTATCAAAACACGTCTTGGTCAGTCATTTTCCCATATATATATATATATGTATGTATATATGGCCCAAATTTTTTTTTGCACTAAGCCTCCTTTACACAAAATAGGCTCAATTAAAATTTAGGAGCCACAAAATAGGCCCAAACGGTGGAATTACGCATTAGAAACACTAGAACGATAATAAAAAAAGAAAAAGAAAAGAAACGCATGACGAGTAATGGATTTGTAATGTTTTTTTTTATAATGGTGGAATTACTCTTTTGTAATGGTGTTTTTTATGAGACTTTTTGTAGACCATTTTGTATGAAAAATATAGGGAGGTCTCATTCAAAAGGTTCGCTTTCGGCATCCAAAACTTATGAGCCGGCATTGTAGTCAAGGTGCGCAAATTTGCCCAAGTAGTTGGTTATTAAAATACACATATACTTTAAATTTGTTAATTTAGAATGAATATTAAAATTATTTTGGAGTAAATGTGTTTAACTGTAACTCGTAAATTATAGTTACAAAAAAAATTGGTGCCCACTATGTCAATTTTTTGGATCCGCCACTGGAGGTGGAATTGTACATTAGAGCATCTCATACCAAACTCTACAATTAATTAAGAATGGATGTGATATATTTGGAGGAGATTTTATAATTTATCCTTTCTTCTCTTAATTTTTTTGTACTTCATGGGAGAATACCGGAGGGACCTATCGTCTTTTTTATAGATTAGATCTCCAAAATGGAGATGTAGTCTCCATTTTTGGAAACCCAAAAATAAATTTAGAGTATAATATGCACATAATTCCAAACAAATTCGAATATCAATGCATGTTTCGCGGATATTAATACATTTTCACAAATATCACTATATATTCATCGGATATCAATGCACTTTTTACATATTATCCTACACCCTTTGAGTGGATGTTAGAATAATCCATCTCTAAAAAGGACGATAGGTCCCTCAAATATTCTCCTTAAAGTTCAAAAAGTTAAGAAAAGATGAGATAAATTACAAAATTATCTCTTTAATATAGGTTACATCCATTTTCTATTTTACAGTTTTAGAGCTTGGTAGGAGATGTTTTAGATAATTAAGGACTGTAGTGAAAACACGAAAGTTAATAAGAGGTGAACATTTAATTTGGTGATTCAGGCCGTTTGATAAACCTCTTCTCTTTTTGGTAGATAGAAATGCGTTAAACGAAATTATAAGAGCTTACAATTCGTGGGTATTTGAGTCTTTCTAAATCCAAATTCAACATAACCGAAATACAAGGAGAGACCGTTTGATAAACCTCTGTTTACTTGTTTATCTTGTGTCTTGCTTAGGCAAAGATTACTAAAATCGTCAGCCATTTTAGATTATTCATATGTTTTTGAGACATTATTATTGGGAAAATTTCATTTCGATCTTTGAACTTTCAGCCAATTGTCTCATAAGCGCTTGTACTCCATTTTTATTTCAATTAAACACTTGTAGTTTACGAACCCCTTAAATTCTACACCTGCCGTAAGATTTCATCAATTTTCTAATGGAAATTGAAGCCGTGGCACTATTTTGACCCTTACATGACTTTATTTTTAGGAAACACCCCTCCTCTTTCTTCTTCTTCTTCTTCTTCTCTCTATCTCTCTCTCTCTCTTCAAAATAAAAAACCCTAAATTAAATTGAAAGGGTTTGTTGGAATAAATTCAAACTTCACCAATCCAAACCCCTTCTTTCTCTCCTTTTCTCCTTCTTCGAATTCATCTTTTGGTCTTGGGGTCGGGATATGATTGTAGTTGTAAATGGGTGTTTGGAGGGGATTAGAGTGTGGGAGTGTTTGAGGGAGGAGGAAACGTATAGGATATGAGGGGCAAGAGAAGGGTGGTGTGCATGTATGAGAGAGAGAGACAGGGGTATTTCTTGGAAATGAAGTCATGCAATGGTCAAAAGTGTCAATTCATGCCAGAATAGTGCGATGTCCTCCTTTGCCGTTAGAAAATTGACAAAATCTAATGGCGGTCCAATTTAAGAGATTTGTAACTATATGTGTTTAATTAAAATAAAATGGAGCATAACTGCTTATGGAACATTTGGATGAAAGTTCAGAAGGCAAAATGAAATTTTCCTAACATTATTAAAAATTATCCCGCTTTCTAGCCTTTAGGCTTTATCCAGCCATAAGATTCACTCTCTTTTTTACAATTTACATTTTTTTTATTTTTATCTACTTGAATTTATTATATTACCATTTATTCAATACATTTTTTCACACATTTAATGACAATATTGTAAATTCATGTGAATAAAAATTAAAAAAAGTGTAAATGATTAAAAGCGGAGTAAAAATTATTTTACTTTCAAGAATTGTATAGTGATTAAGCACAACTTTCAACCTGATAAAATAGAAGTGCAACTTCCAAGGAAATTGTCGGTGAATCTAACCTTAGTCTTAGGGTGTTATACAGTGAGACCCTGTTAATTAAAATAAGTACTTTAAAAATAAGAATCTTAGTAGAATTGAGTTTGAGTCTAGAATAAAAAGTAGAAATGAAAAAAAAGAAGAAGAAGAAGGAGAAGACGATAGTTTTGGATTAATAAGTCAACATGACTTATTTTTTTGTCTTTGTTCATTTTTTTTTTGGTATTTTTTAATTTTGCGTCAAATTTTTGTGACTTATTGATTCGTTTTATTGGGAGGAACCGAAAAAGATTTTTTTTTGGATCGAAACTCATAATTTTTTTAAAAAGACAAAAAAGTTAAAAAGATTGTTTTTTGACTTATTTTTGTCTTTATTCAAAAAATTATGACTTTTGGTTATAATTTTTTATTTTTTGATTACTTTCGACGACGAATCAATAAATCACCAAAATTTAAAGAAAAACAAATAAATGAATTTTTTTTTGAATAAAACAAAAAAAAATTACACATCTTGAGAATAGTTCGAAAGTTCTGGACAATTTCTTTGACAGGCTGGCCTTTGAATGGTTATGGGAGCTTCTAAGTACACACCTTTTTTTCCTCTGCAATTTCTATCTTCCCCCCCTATAACTTTGTAAAGTTTTTTGCTTTACTTTTTTTTTTCCCACACCCATTTTCCCCCAAATTGCCCTCCTCTCCCCTATACGAAAAATAAAAATATCGAAATACAGTAAGTTATAGACAAATAAATTTACAAGAACGCAACTTAAATTGAAGTATTAAAAAAAATTAAATTTAATATTTGGGCGTGAGAGGCAAAAAAAAAAGAAGAAGGTGTGAGGTGTCCTCCACAAAGATAACCCCCACCGACGATGACCCACCAGAAATTTGGCGCTCGTGGTTTAAGACATTCAGACTTTTTTGTTTCTTTTCCCAAAACCACTGACCGTGCGAACCCTCTGATTTAACACATTATTCCATTCCAAGAAAACCTACCACGAATTGGACAAACAACAAAAATCAAAACTCTCTCTCTCTCTCTCTCTCTCTTTCTCTCTCTCTCATTATCTGTAATTCTGTATGCCAATACAGAACTCTTCGTGTTCACATTTGACAAAAAAAAGTCTCTATTTTCAGTGACCCAGATCGGGTTCCGGCGAATTACCATTTAATTCCGGCGACCCATCTCATGTTTTGAAAAACCCATGTGTTTTCGCTGGGATTTGGGAAGAAAATGGTGTGACCCATTGCTTGAAATGAATCCAACTGGACGCAGTTGCTGTTCTTGTGTCTGTCAACCGTGAAAAGAGAAGGGAAGTGAACTTTCTGGTAGAGAGTGAGTTGCTAAATCTTGTAGTTTGTGGAGAGATGGAGGAGTGAAATGCAAATCTGGTGTATTTTTTTTAAATGGGTACCTGTTTCAGTTGTGAAGGTGAAAACCCACCAAAGCATTTTGTTCTTAATAACCAGCCAGGTATTCTTTAATGTTCTTTTCTTGTATCTCATTTTTCCAATTCCCTTTCCTGTGATTTCTTTCTTTTATTGCCCACTTATTTTTTGTCTATTAGTATTATTCTTCAGTGGAGTACCAAACCCACCCAACCCAACCCAACCCAACCAAGTCTTGTACCCCAATCAGTTGGGGTTGGCTTCATGAATCCTAGTTGTTTATTGAGTTCTGTCCAGGGCTGAATGGAAAAATAAAGGGTTTTATTTTACCATCAATGCGGTTCCTTTGTTAGTGGGTCTAGTATCACTATAATAGTCTAGGAAACAAGTTGTGGTTATGGATAGTAGTGTGATGATTGACAATTGCCTTACGCTTTACTGAGAAACATGGTGGAAACTCTAATTTGTGTGATGTAGAGCTATGGTTTTCGAAATTCGGTGACTGTCACGGGTATTGCGGTTGATGGTGTGGGCTAGATTTGAGTTAAACATAGTTTCTGAATTCGTCCAAATCCTCTACCATCAATTGCAGTTTCCTACACTGAAAAGAAGCCTAAAGGAAGTTGGGTAATTTTTTAATTTTTCCATCAACAAATTGCTCTGCCTGCTTGGCGGTAAATTAAAATAATTGCAAAAGATTACAGATCCGTGGAACTAAAATTGTAAGAGTTGGATATGTTTTCTTTGAAAGATGAACAAATTTTTGGAACAACTTGTTTACTGATTCATAGGGAATTAGTTAGTGATCCTATATTAATGCATATCGCTTTCCTTTAGGGCTTAGTAAGTTGAAAATATATAACCGAATTGGTTAAAAATTTCAGGGCATCGTCAATGTTTGAACTTTGTGGGGTAGAAAGCGATTGTAAGTTATGATGAGATAACTGATGCTATCATTTCCTTATATTCTGGCTTGAAACAGGAAATGGCTCTTTGATATCTTCTACCAAAGCAAACTCCACACTTCCTGAAAAGCCAAGTACGTTGGAGTTACATGGATTCAAAAGTGGAGGAATCACTGCAGCGACTCCCAAAAATGTGGGGGACCTCCGTCGGAATCCTGGGTATAGTAATGTTGATGTCTTTACGTATGAGGAGATGAGGTTGGCAACAAAGCACTTCCGGCCTGATAAAGTGCTTGGTGAGGGTGGTTTCGGGATAGTGTATAAAGGAGTTATAGATGAGAGTGTGAGGCCAGGTTACAAGACGACAAATGTTGCAATTAAGGCGCTTGATCCCGAAGGGTTTCAAGGAGACAAAGAGTGGCTGGTATTTTCTTCTGATTGCATTTCTTTACCTCTTTTTTTGGCAGTTCATTTTTCTTCCCTTCAAATTTGCATAAACTATTGATTGGTATAGAAGAGGCAAACCCGAAAAAAATATTGAGAGGGAGAGAGAGCGAGAGAGATTCCACAGGACTGAAGTGAAGAACAATGATTCTGCTTGATCTAATTGATGCTATTGAAGTGCAGTATGAAGATGACATGAAAAAGTCTTTCTTTGCTGTGATGTATTGCCAACTGCTGCTATCTTTACTTCAGTGTGGAATCCCCTAAACAAGAGATGGCCTTTTTCCGCATAAATAACTGCCTAGAATATGTAGAATGCTACCTTGTTAGGCCATCACTATTTTCCCAAAGTTCAACATAGAATAAGATAGTACCTCTACCATTTAAAGAAAATTTATGTCTTTAGACTAGGAAGCACTTTTTAGGTGAATAACTTTTCCTTGATCGTAGGTTCATCAAAGGTGGAGTGAACATGCTTTACCAAATGTTTTTTTTTTGTTTTTGTAGAGATTAAATAGCATTTATTTTCACGATGATTAATTGCTATGGATAAATATGTGAAAACAGTTAGATGCCATACTGAGTCTAGCTTTATTAGGTAATTGGCTGTGAAGATTCGTCTATTATGGGATAGATGGGGGAAGAAGGTGGTAGATTTGAAATATGGGGGTGCACAAGGTGACTGGCCTTGCAAGAGTTCATTATCTGTTATGTGTTGGCCTTTATAGAGAAATTAGGAAATGTTGGGAGACTTTGTGAGTTTCTGTAGTTTTGTGGTGGGGGATGGTAGGAGAGAAGTTGTCTCATGTCTTGTGTGGAGGAGTGGCGGAGGATAGGTGTGCTACAGAGCCTGACTACATCCCGAGAGATGGACGTGGTGTTTTGTGGGTGATTTGGTGGCAAACGGAGGTGCAGGATTAGGAGTTCCATGAGGACTCAAGATCCTCCCAAGAATTCACATGCCAACACCGGATAACTTGAATGGAGAAAGAAGATTATTTTGGTGCTACTGCTACTTGTGCAAGCAAGACAGGAAAATGGTATGTATTAGACAATGGAAGTGATGTGGGTGTTTCTATCACCTCTGATGGAAACACCCACAAATAAAGCATTTCTTGGTTAGGTGTGGTGTGGGTTTTTCCATCAGAGGTGATAGAGCTTGTTCATTTGTTGGAAGGGTGAGGGTTGGCAGGAGGCATAGGTATGTTTTAGACAAACTTGTAACTATAAGTTCGGTAGTGGAGAACCCTTTGCATTGCCCCCACCCCTCGCCACAACCTCTAGTTAGGTGACATCAACTTCCTGGAAAAAATGTAGATGTCATTAAGGACAATTGATTTTTTAGTGTTGAAAATTTTATGAACAAAGAATCAAGGCTATTGTGGCCACATTCTCAAGACATTCGCGAGGTTTGGGTTTGATAAATGATCCATACATCAGGGCCCTTCTCTGCTGTAACAAGTTGGTCGAATTGTCTCATACCTGTGTACTTAGACAAGTATTTCTCTCTCAATAGTATCAAGATTAATAATGCCTTATGAGTTACAGAACTATAGAAGATACTTGGAATCCATATGTATTTTCGTTTCGCAACATTAGATCGTTGTTGTTAGCTACGAGTCCTACGACGTTCCTTGTGAAAGAAAAACTTGTTTTTTTGGTGGATTTAAGTGGAGAATTTGTTGTTGTATGTGTGCAGGCAGAAGTGAGCTATTTGGGTCAGCTCAGTCACCCAAATCTGGTAAAGCTCATTGGTTACTGCTGCGAAGATGATCACCGGCTGTTAGTCTATGAATATATGGCATCTGGGAGCCTGGAAAAGCACCTTTTTCGAAGTGAGTACTAAATTGACTTCTAGATGTTTTATAGTAGGACCCCTGAAGGAATCTCCACTTGTATACTTGAACCAAGATTAAAAGATGCTACTTGTCAAGTAAACAAGATTCAGTCCTCTTTCTTTGATTTTCTCCTATTGTTTTCTTATATACTTCTTCAGCATCATTCATAATACAATGCATATGACTTTTTCTTTAGCATCATATTACTGTGCATATTCGTAGAAGCACCAAGGTTCACTCTTTGAAGCAAAATGTGTAGAAGCAGTAGGTAGGTCCCAGTTTTCATGTCACATATTCTGCTGCCATAGCACTGGGGCATATGAGCACTTTCCACCGTACCTAGTCATGACATGTGGGCAAAATGAAAATTGAAAAAAATACAGTGTGACATCTCTGCGCATGGGAAAACTGGAAAAGCAAAAGGCCTGCCGAAAAAGACTGACCGAAGCAAGCATTTCTGCAAGTTCCTAATTTATATTTCCTGTCAACTTAAATGCGGTTACTTGGAGCTTTGTTGCTTTAGAAATAGTCTCCTGCAAGAAAGGATGTAAATGGAATAAATGGAAAGATTCAGCGGATCCATTGCGAATGTGCTTTTCTTATGTCGAATAAAATGTTGAGGATACTTCTGTATTAAAGCACCTTTTGCTCTCCAGAAATAATGGAGACCATTATAGATTTCAGGTAGTACGTTGAATTGCAGAAAAAGTTAATATTTTGAGTCACTGACTCACGGTAGTTCAAACGTCGGCATTGGCATGAAGTATTATATTAACATGACCCTATTAGAGACCGCAAACAAAAGTAAATCCATCCTGTTGAAGACTGGCGCATAGCCTCTCTTTATCCCCCTCCCCCCGCAAACGAGACTAAACCTGTTAAAAACAGAAAGATTGCTGAAGTAAATCCATTTTGCTTATAGGGGACTGATTGTTTATGCTTAAAAACAAAAGTTTTACCCCATTCTTTTATTCAATATGGAAAACCAGAAAAAATGATGTAAGAGTTTTTCAGGAAACACTGAAAACTAATGCTGGCCTCTGTTGAGATAAAATGTTGCTTACAAACTACTTAAAAGTTGAGCTTTGTGCTTGTAGGAGTTTGTGCTACTCTCACATGGTCAAGAAGAATGAAGATTGCTTTAGACGCTGCAAGAGGGCTTGCTTTCCTTCATCTTGCAGAAAGGCCTATCATTTATCGGGACTTCAAGACATCAAATGTCTTGCTAGATGTGGTTAGTTCTGGCACTGTCATGATTTTTAACTTTTCTTGCTCAATGTGGTAATTTTGTGAATGAAATCCCTGCAGAAATATGTTAGTTTTATACCGTCATAGCCAGCTTTGATCTAGTAAATGGTGATTCTGAAACCAAGATGTTTGGCATGTACGGGATGTGGGTTTGGCATTTCCAGTCAAAGTTTACGGAGGCGGTTGGTCGCTCATGAGGCAAGGCGTAAGCCTCAAGGAGTTTATATTTTTCTATTGACAAAACTATAATTAATTAAACTACCATAAAAATAAAAAAAAAAGTTTCTGTTTGCACCATACACAGGCGTCTTACAAAAATAAGAAGATATCAGAATTTGACCCAAAAAAAAAAAACATGTCAAGGCATACAAACATAGTGCAATTATAGATCCAACCTTTAAAAGCACTAGAAGTTGTCTTGCAAACAAACATGGGAACTCTTCGTCTTTGCCCCAACAACTTATAATGAACCGACTCTTCACCTACCAAAGAAAAAAAAACCTGACTCATGTGATGCGCTTGCCTCCCTCACCTCGGCAAAAGGTGTCAAAAGCGTATGTCTCCATCCACCTCGGACGGATGGGTGAACACCTTTGTGGTTCTCAGCTCAAAAATCGACGCCGGGGAGCGATTTTTGTTTCGCCTCGCCTGAAGGTGAGCTCCAAACTCTCCATTGAAAACATTGTTTCCGGTTTCTATACACGGATTTTGTTTTATGAAACACTAACTCAACTTCTTTTGAGTTACGTATTTTTTCTTTAGACAGTTTTGTTTTTGTATGTTATACAGTTGAGTCATGTTTTGACTTATTGACTGAAAACTCTTATTTTTTATCGGCAAAAACTCTTAAAAAGGTACTAGCCACTAGCCATGCACAATTTGAATTTTCAATGCTCTATTCAAAGAAAGATTTCACATAACAGTAGCCAAGTTCTTGTGAAAAATGGAACTTCATGGCGACTCGTGGAAGTCTTTCGTGAATTCTGTGTTATGCTCTGGAATAACTTCTGTATGTTGCTAAAAGTTCAGTAATGATGGCAGGATTTTAATGCAAAGCTTTCT
Source organism: Rhododendron kiyosumense (assembly GCA_019656275.1). NCBI lineage: Eukaryota > Viridiplantae > Streptophyta > Magnoliopsida > Ericales > Ericaceae > Rhododendron > Rhododendron kiyosumense. The sequence continues at coordinate 148,275 of BPLS01000571.1, forward strand.
GACTTTGGGCTGGCTAAGGATGGGCCTATCGGAGACCAGACCCATGTATCAACACGAGTCATGGGCACTTATGGGTATGCAGCCCCAGAGTATGTTATGACTGGTGAGTCTTCCAATGGCTTGTTGTAATGAATCACATTATGTTCATCGGTACTTGCGTAGTTGCATATCCCGCATGACATTGCATTTTGAGTAGGGGACTAGGATGTTTAACTTCCTTTCATTTCATCTCATTAAAGTGACTTGACTTCAATGACTTTTTTTCTTGACCGAACCTATATTTTTATTCAACTGCAGCTTTTGTCAATTTCTGTTATACCTCCTGGTTTGATCCAGTTCTTCTCATTCTTTTGGTTGCTTGAAAAGTTTGGCCCAATGAAAAATTGGAATAAACTTTACTTAAATCTGGAGGTCGGCAACATAAATCCCTAGTTTCTTCTTCTATGTCAAGAGGTACATGTGATTAGTACTAGGTTAAATTTAAGGTTCTCGATTCACAAATTTATTTTAATTGTTCCATGGAACAGAAGATATAAAAAAGTCTAATTGATGAGCTAAACTTTCACTTGTTAAATATCTAAAGAGAAGATACACTAGTAGACTGTTTGTACAATCTAAATGCTACTAAAATAGATAGCAAATGACTTAACGAACCTTAGATCTACATAAACATGGTGTTAGATTATTATTGTTATAAAAAAAGAAGTTATATTATTATTTTTTATAAAAAAAGAAGTTGGGTTTTGGAGCACTTCATCGACCTGATTGTTATTTAGCGTTCACCTCCACATGGTTCAGACTACACCCAACTTGTTCTGTTTCTGTCAATTGTAGAAAGACTTTATACTCTTTCCATTAGAGCACCTAGAACAGAGGGACTAGAGAGTGGCTCCTTTGCTACTATCTTAAAAAACTGGATTTTTATCCTTAGCTTAGAGTCTCAAAAGGTGCGGTAATCTGGAAGTTATGTGTTTCAAGCCATTTATATACCTGAACTCTGGGAATAGAAGTGGTTCCCTTTGTTCCATATGTCTCAGCCATTCTCCATGTACTTGAGCAATATTCATCTCTAGATTCGTTTGCCGTGTTGGCAACATTGAGTTTGCAGTATTTAGAAATTTATTGTTTTCAAGCAGTGAAAACTCTCCTGAATTTCCCACATAGAAAACTTTATGTACTTTTCACATGTTTTCTTTTGAGACTGGGAACGAACTTCTGTAACTGCCTGACTTTGGCAAGTCTCTTATTTTGAAATGTTTTCTGCATGTCCTCTT
>BPLS01000571.1:196028-239140 GCA_019656275.1 Rhododendron kiyosumense
CGCGACTGTTAGGAATCATTGTCAAACACCTTCACATGGGGCTGCCTACCAGTGCACATGCTAGGCATTATCACCTAGCATCTTCACATAGTGCTCTGATGTGGTCATGTGTTATGCATGTACTCAGGCTGTGTTTCCTTTATTTGGGAAAACCCCCCTACAATTTCTATGCAAAAAAGAATACGGGCTGGAATGCGTATGAGTTCTTGAATAAGACCAAGTCCTATGAAACGTATTGTATTACATGTTTTTAACAAAATGTGTTATAGCATCATCTAGGACAACTCATAACATAATTAGCAGTAGAGTTTTTTATCCCCCTTGATAGCTCTGTCTGTATGTTTTTCTGGGTAATTTGAGTTTTAAGTCTCTTTTTTGGCTCTTTGTTCTTAGGCTTCGTTTCCTTTTGGTATTGTTTGTATTCCTTTGTTCTGGGGTATGCCCCTTTGCACCTGTAATTGATAGCTCTACTTTAGGTTCGCAAGACCCCCTTTTCGCTATCTTTTTCACCAATAACTTATTGCCAAAAGTGAAGTTGTTTCTCCTACACTAAAACTTTTTTCACCTCCATTCTGCCTTTTACCTCTCCCCTTTTCTCCTACACTATACCATCTTTAAGTTATAGTTCAATCGAAATAACTTGACTACAAAGTACTATAAGAAGTAGTCCACAACTTTTAGCCTAACGGAAACGCCCCCAAGTTGTTGAACTTTCATAGTTTTAGGTGTGTAGATTATGTCTGTGCCCTTATACACACGCGCGTGCACACCACTATTACCATGGAGTATAACGGAACACCTTTATGGTGTGAATAAATTTTTGAGGCTTGCTCACACTTTTGGATTGAGGAATTTGGTGAAAAAAGAAAAGAATAGAGAAGGGATTCTCACAGCTTGTTTGGATAAATGGGTGAGAAATGTAGGTAAATGCAAAGCTTATTTTGTTCCTCGCAATTTCTCACAAAAAAATTATTAGATTTTGTGAAAAACCATAACCCTTTATTTTCTCATCAAATCACACCATCCAAAGGGGCAAATCACACCATCCAGAGGGGCTGTTATCACCCAAACTAACCCTTTTAACTACCTAAAATTTCTTGCTCCCCTGTTTTCTACTCTCACATCCCAGATTCCATTACAGAATTTCTCCTGTTCGTAATTAATTTAAAATAAGTCTTTTCAAGATAAACTTTTAATCAGTGAATTTTGATTCACCAGTGAGAAGATTTGCTTCGATTAACCGGTTTGCCTGGTCCAGGCTACGCTTGAGACGTTCCATCTTTTGAATGTCAGGATTTGCACGCGCATCGTGTGTGCGCCCCGACCTCTACCACATACATATACAAACATACGGAGAGAGAGAGAGAGAGAGAGAGGATACTAACTTGGGCCAATTTCTGACACCGAGTTGGGCGAGCTTAGACTCAGGAGGGTTACGATGAACCTTGACTCCGGATTTCTCCGTAACCGTTGTTGCCATGTTTTCTGCCGCCGCCGCTGTGATTCTAATAAGTTCACTCGAAACCCTCCCTCTAGATAACGGTGGATAAAACCGTAAGGATTGTTTGGTTATCGTTTTTGGGTTGTAGTAAGAGATAGGACCAGTGCTCCGTCCGGACTGAGTATTTATCCTTGTTATGTTGCCAAGCCCACCAGGAGTAGCAATAGACAGACAAGCCATCGGGAAAACTTAGCTAATGTCTAACTAATGCAAACTCTCTCTCAAGTCTCAAGTGGGAGTTTGGTTACATATGTACATAGATTTATAAACTATTCTCCCCGTCACACAAAGATCACTGAGCAGAGAGACGTGCAATTTTTGGATCAAAATATAGAGTACATCCGTGCATTGAAAAATTATGAACCGAAATGCTTTGTATTTTGATTCGAAAATTGTACATATTTTCTTGGCGGAAGATCATTGAAGGACGGAGGGATTAGAAAAATTATTCAGTAGAAGGTACCTTTAGTATCTTGGAGCACCTTTACTATCACACAATCGGTCACACAATCGTATGTAGCTGTTTGTATGGTTTGTAATCCGTTGATTGTATTATGTATTTGTTATCTATAACATAACTGGGATGATCTTGTTCGTCGAAAAAAAGAGAGTAAATATATAAGCATAGAAATTTGAGAACTGCGTGACGGTCACTATTGAGCACCAAATGACCTCATTATATAAGAAGGTTGATTTTATCCATTTTGTCTCATCCCTTCGTTCATTATCATCCATTCAAAGCTCATCTTCTTGAACACCAAACGCCAGTGCAACAAAAAAAAAATTTATTTTGTGAGAATCACTTAAGAGGCTTCAATAACAAAGTTGAAGCGTGGGGGGATTTGTGTTTTTTTTTTTTTTTTTTTCCTTTTGTTTACAGTAATTTTGTTGTTAAATAGTACTCTCTCCATCTTTTTTTTAGTCAGGTATTTTATTTTGAATTGTCCCTTAATAAATATCAATTTTGTAAAATTATTGAATTAGTGAGTAAAAATTAGTATATTTTTTATTTTACTCCTAAAAGCAGATTCCGTTTTGAAAAATTAATAAGTAAAAATATAATAATGATATCTCCATAGAGAGTTAAAAGGAAAAATTATAACTTTTAAAACGTAATGATGATGTCTTCATTAAAAGTTAAATTTACAAGTGAGACTCGTACTAAAAAGGAATGGGGGGAGTAGCAACTTGATTGAATGTTTGTGAAATAGCAAGTGATTATGCTTGAACTAGCAAGTAAGTAGCTTAGGACAACCGTATAGTCCACACATCTACCATTTCTCCATAAACTCAAACTTCAAACCTTTCCATGAAACATAAACTTAGGGTTCCACCATTTTGCAAGTTCATGAAATGGGCAATCCAAAATCTGCATATAGAATTCAGAATCTTGCCAGATATACAATGCATTATGATACCCCTGCTGAAAACGACGAGCATGTGGATTTCGAAGGTAACTATATGTATCAACTAATGCAATATTAGAAACCCGCAAGCTAATAATTGCAATACTTTCAGTTGTGAGTGACACTAGATTTACATAAATCTCCTATTAAGTTTTAAAGCATTCAAACTAAATTTGGCAATAGAGAAATTCCAGCTGAAATAGGACATAATGAGAGACAAGTAGCCAAAAAAGTTAAAACCATTATGCAAATGCAAATCAGGACTTCTTCACTGGGAGCTTTCATTTGGCCTCAAGTACCCTACACCGGTACTCTCCCAAAGCCCAAATCGGAAAAATGTTTCTGTATGCCGCATAAGTTATCATGCAGTTCTTGTTGAAGACCCCCGTGATCTCCTGCAAGGAAAAGAAATGTTGGCTGAAAATCCGAAATGAAGCATTTGAAATTTTTTCCCCCCCGAACATTTTCAAGTACTTCCGTTTTTGATCCTTTCTGTCACGAATTTCAATGCTATGAGATGTTTTCAAGACACTTTCATAGTCTCGCTTCTACTTTTCGCTCATGCACATGCACGTATATGACTTAGGGTCTGACTGACTGTACACTTTTTATCAGTTGACTATAAAAGGCATTTGGGTCAGCATATCTTTATTTAGCTGTACCAAGCTCAGAAAATGCAGAAAACGTTATCCGCTGTCACAAACAAAGGGTTCATAAAATGCTTTCCAATAAAGCAGGCTAAGCAGAAAGCATTGCAAAGTTACCTCCTGTGGGAAATCTCCATTCTCCATTTGGGAATTAATTAATAATTTTGCTGCACGGTGCAGTGGTGTTGGGTCTCTCTGAGTCTGTACCAAAATAAAAAGAAATATTAGCAACCTGAAATTGGTAAAGCAAATAAATGTACACGACCTATTTACTCACCGAAAAATGAATTGATCACCAAAACAATTTGATTGAACATCTCTCATAAACATGTCAGGCAACACAATAAAAGGTGGAGGAATAGGATAGTTTGGCACGGATCATGCATGTTCCTAAGTTTACAATTCTCATTGGTCGGAATTGGATACATATATAGTCATCCTGGGATTAGTCCCCAGACAAGAAAGAGAAACTGAATCCCGCTAAAAGTTTTAAAACTATGTGGGCATGTTTACATTTAGAATCACAATGATAAAGAAAACCTACAGTGATCTAAGACTGCCCATGGAATGTCAATGCCAATGGAATATCAAGCACGCACTTTTTCCACAAGCAATACTTTTAAAACACAACCTACCGATGGCGATGAAGCTAGAGCCTATTACCAAGAGATGAAGCCCTCGCAATAAGTGGCAGAACCAAAAATTAATAAAGCAGCACATATCAATCATAATAGTGATTTTTTCTTCATGACACAGAGTAATAAATTTCCGTTATCTTACCGTATGGTAAACAGAAGGGAGTGTATTTATCACTCTAAAGAAAAGCTAATACTTATCAAGACACACGGGCAAAGGGAATCTTGTGTAACTTTTTGGGGGGGCTATAATGCAGGGGATCTTGTTTATTTGGACAAAAAAAGAAAGCGCAAATTAGCACTATACAACAACCCTACCAGATATCAACATTCATGGGATCTTGTTTATTTATGGGGGACTAACAAATTTTATTCACGTCTACCAAACTTTATACAATTATGTCAGGGTATTTGGTAATTCTCAAATTCAGCTTGCGTCTTTCCCTGGTCACAGTGCAATCCTATTTTAACATTAACGGAAGTACTGCAGAGACATGGGTACCTGGCCAGCACAAATGAGAGCCAGCATAGCCCATGCAGTATGTACTATATGAGACTTGTTTCCCTCTAGATTAGAATACACCTGCACAGAAAGCATCAAATGAATTCTTGCTGCACAAATAAAATTCGAAGACAGAGTAGTAGCCTGGGCAACGGTAACCCAGTATTTCACCCAATGTGCTTGTATTAAAATGTAGCCCTAGCTTCTTAGGAATCATTGTACCATATTAGTTAGCACTTCGAGCCACCTCTATATTGACGTTAAAAATTAATAAACGTGTTCATATCACCTCAAAAACAATGTAATGAAATGCACTTCACATCATACTCTCATGACTGTAATGCACAAAGTTTGTAGAATTGGAGAAGTGGGTATAATAATCTATGTTGGAAAAGATAAGTGGGTATCATCCTAGAGCAAGAAAATAAAACAAAATTACCTTCCACATTTCCTTTCTCCCTCTCTCTGGTGGTGTTGGTGGATGGAATCTACACGGAGCCTCTTCCATGTCTTTTTATTATAAGTTTATTGTCTACTGCACCCATGAATTGGGAAATAGGTGTAAATGTCCCTTATTTGCGATTTTCAATGGTCAAAGTTTAGGAAGGAAAAATTCATTGAGATGTACAGAGATGACAACTGCAAAACTTCATGAGAGCATGTCTGTGAATATATCCACCACATGAACCCACTTTCCTATTTGTATCATGTTTTATCAAGTGCCACAGTTTCAGACCCAGCATGCCTTGCCTAACTCTATGACTTCCCTTCTATTTTATTTGTCAATTTATTTATTTAGCTCTGCAGTTGTAATTTTAGTAGCTCCACAAAAGATCTCATCCCTTCGTCTCATTGGGGAAGTCACCTTCAGTGAACATCAAAAAATCACCACACTTTATCGATTGATATTTTTTAGCCTTATCTTTTGCAAATTTAAATCAACACATGAAAAAGAAAAAAGCTAAATGAATTGGAATTTTTATGCTACATCTTACATCAGTACATGTTAAACAGAGTCCAACTGTATTTACCATGCATTATAAATGAATACAAGACACAAATCTTAAGGAACCAACCTTGTTCTGACATGAAAGGTAACTCTCTCCCCAACCACCAGAAACAACCTGTTTGGATAATAGAAAATCACAAGCCTTACGGATGCTAGAACAGCTAAGGTAGTTCTTTCCAGCAGCCACCAACCCTTGTATCCCAAACCATGCACCATAGGTGAAGCAAACTCCCCAAGAGCCATACCTATTTAGAAACCATATACATATCTTTATACTTTGGATGGTGAACGCATTGGATGTTTCCTCAAAAGTACTGACTACTGATTAACAAGCAAATAGATAACGAACCATGAGCCATCTGGTGCTTGTTTCTTTTCAATGAACAAAGCAGCTCTTTCAATACAGCTTTCAATTTCTTCCCTCCGATGCCCGGGGTATAATTTCTTAAACGATGCCAAAGCTTGAATTGCAGCTGAGGTACATTCAACATAGCTGCAAATAGTTGTAGATGGTTATAAATCATAACCATCGGTATAAATTCAGATATGGAAATGATTACTGTAAAGGAGCTGATATCTTACGGGTAATCAATAACAATGTCACCAAATGTTTCAGCAGGGTTGAACAACTGAAAACAATAAAACAAAGAATTTATGATGTTTCCCCTTATGGAAAAGCAGTAAAAGTGGTAGAAATTGAGTGGCAATATTATTATCTCTCAACTGGTCACAATAGAACCTCACACGGTATTAAAAAACCAATTTTATGACTCTTCCAGATCCTGACATGTATTTCTTTGTCTTTCCTTTTATTACTGTACAGAAGCCAGCACAAGATTAACATTGATTAGAAAGTGACAGTTTCTTTCTCTAGGACAAGCAACAATTTGGTCGGAAGAATGACCAGTTGACAATAGATAAACTAATTCACTCAGAAGAAAGAGATGATGCCATGGAAAGCATGATATTCGATTTTCTAAGAAGGTTCAAGAATTGATGAAGGCTACCTCCAACCAACTGTAAGATCTAGTGAGTTCATATGTTGCGAAGCCACCATCACTGTTCTGTACAGGTACAAGAAGAGCTTATTAGAGATTAAATCAAGTTTTACTACTTTAGAACCACGTAGAGGGGAATAAAACTTAAACAAGAAAATGCATGTCGTGGGATGAAGCAGCGACAATTATGAAAGAATTTGTAGAACGAAGTCACAAGTTATTTGCTGGCACTGAACAGAAACAAACATGTACATGTGCATAGTTCAGCTACATGTATGATGTATGTACAAGGGAGACAAAGTGACGAGCATGCAGAAAACAACCATTGATTTTTGCAAACCAACAGTTTTCTGAAGCAAGGACCACGTGAACGAGCTACATTTTCCTTTGAACGGGTGACATATTGTGTATACCGATGCTCTGGACTATCAATGAAGGAAGTATGATAATGTGCACATAAATTGAATTGGGTCTCTAGACCTGCCCTCTCTAATGCCATTTGACTTTGATTTGGGGATATGGTTCTGCAGCAAAACAGGTATAAGGGGACCACTGTTTCAGTGGTATTCTGAGAGCAGCAACTTTGTGCATATTGCCAAAGGTTAGGTCTGTCTCCAATCCTCCCCCGCCCATACCCCCAATGATTGGGGACTACATGGGTTCTGTTATTGTTGTTGTTGTATAGTGTAATTGAACCAAAATAAAAGGCCCATTGGAAGATCCTATGTTGGAATATTTAAGTAGTTGTTATGAGTCTTGCCCCACATTGGTTAAACAAGTCTTGTAACGAGTTACTCTTAATATAAATAATAGTTATTTGTGTTAGGGTTTATTAACACCCTATACACTTTTTCTCATTTCTGACAACGTGGTATCAGAGCTTAACCCTAACCTACCACCATAGCCACCGCCGCCGCCCCACGCCACCCACCACCACCGATACCTCCGCCATCATCTTAAAAAAAAAAACAAAAAACCCTAAAACGACCAACCCAAACCCTTTGGAATTCTAAAGCAACCTACCCACACTTATCAAAACCCTAAAACGACACTGTTCATCGTACTGTTCACGTGACACTGTTCATTGCGGCATTTGTTGGCGTCAACTTGCCATTTTCAATCAAAAACCCCTATTCAATCTGCTTGTGTCTTGGCGATATGATTTAAGGTGATTTTCTGAGATACAATATGTTCCTCCTTCATCCTCGGTTGTGCCAAGTTGTTCTCGATGTGGATTGGTGTTCATGGATGGTCTGCAGTACCGTTTAGTTGTGTTGGTTTAGTGTTTGGTTTAGTATTTGTTTGGTATTGTTGTTGGTATTAGTCTTGACTTGAGTTTTTGCACTGGCAGCATAATAGTTATTGTTGCGACTTTTTCTTGAGTTGATGATTATTTCGTTCGTATTAGAGGTTGGTTACTGATTCGTTATTGGGTTGTTGTTTCTCTTGACTTTGATGCTATCGGATTCGGTTTATTTGGGACCGTCATCTTATCTTATGAGTTGATGATGTTCATTACTTGGTGATCTATTTTATTGCTTATTAGTTGTTCGGTGGTTCTTCGTCGATTGCTAGATTGGTGGGTTGATTATTTATTGGTCGGTAGCTGGTGACATATTTGGTTGGTTGATCTATCGATAGTTGACTGGTTACCTCTCATTGTATGAGATATTTTTGCAATGAAGTCTTATTCTACTTCCGTTGTTTCTGGTGCTTTTAGTTCTTCATTCAGTCGTGGCCGTAGTTGCGGTTGTGATTCTAGGTACAGTGATCGAGTTTTTGACCATGTTTTTGATGATCGTGATTCTAGTCATGGTGGTTGTGGCTTTCATCTTAGGGGCCGCATGTCAGGTGGAGATGGTCATAGTTGAAGCCGTGTTTTCAAATTGTGTACTCATTGTGGGGGAACAAATCATATAGTGGAGTAGTGCTATGACCTACATGGTTTTCCTCAAGCTCATCGGGTTACTCCTTTCAAAGATGTTCGGCAGGTTACTCACTCTATTGCTATGGTGACTATTTCTGTGGAGGAGTACCAATGCCTTGTGTCACATCAGACAAGTTCCTCTATTGCTACGCTATCTTAGACAGGTTCTTCTAGTGCTTGTATTGCATCTTCCCGTTTTTCTATTCGTTGGGTTATTGATTCTGGTGCATCTAATCATATGACGGGTACTTCTACTATGTTTTCTGACTACCAGTCTATTAATAAACCATCTCATGTTACCTTAGCCGATGGGTCTACCACTGATATTATTGGTTTGGGTTCTGTTTCTGTTGCTTCCTCTCTAACTTTGAATTCCATATTGCATGTTCCTCGTTTTCCATTAAATCTTATGTCTGTCAGTAAACTTACCAAATCTTTAAATTGCTGTGTCACATTTTTTCCCAATGGTTGTGTGTTTCAGGATCTCAAGACGGGACGGAAAATTGGTAGCAGTACTGAACGCGGTGGCCTGTATTACTTTACCGACGATGTTCACCCTAACTTTGTTGCCCTACAGTCTTCGGTGTCACCCTATCAACATCATTGTCGTCTTGGTCATCCATCCCTTCAGAATCTCAAACGGCTAGTACCTTCATGTAGCCGAGTTGATGTTTTGCCCTGTGAAATCTGTGAGTTTAGTAAACATTATAGAGCGTCTTTTTATCCTAGAGTTGAGAGTCGTGTGTCCCGTCCTTTTCAATTAGTTCATTCTGATATTTGGGGACCAATGCGTGTCCCTAATGTTTTTGGCTTCCAATATTATGTTATTTTTGTCGATGATTATTCTCGTGTCACGCATCTTTATCTTATGAAAGAGAGGTCAGAGTTGTCTTCTGTTTTTAAGTCATTTTATATGGAGATCAAAACTCAGTTTGATAACTTGCATTCGTATATTTCGTTCTGACAATGCGGGCGAATATTTTCATAATTCTCTTTCTAAGTTTTTTGATGATCATGGTATAATTCACCAATCTTTTTGTGCTCGGACTCCACAACAAAATGGAGTTGTCGAACGCAAAATTAGGCATTTATCAAAGGTTATGCGTGCTCTATTATTCCAAATGCAAGTTCCTAAGTCTTACTGGAGTTATGCTGTTCTTACAGCATGTTATTTGATCAATCATATGCCATCTAGAGTCCTAGGTGGTCAGATACCCCATATGGTTTTATTTCCTGGTCGGCCTCTCCACTCATTACCCCTACGAGTGTTCGGGTGCACCTGTTATGTTCATACTTTTGATCCTGACCGGGACAAACTTGATCCATGGTCAGTTCGGTGTATTTTCTTGGGATACTCGCGCACTCAGAAAGGGTATAAGTGTTACTCAGCGTCTCTACGTCGTCATTTTGTGTAAACTGAGCAATAGAATTAGAAACCCAAAAACTAGGGTTATTTTCTCATTACGTTAGTTTATATAAGACTAAGAGAATAATTACACCGAGACCCTTATCTTCTAATCTAATTACACAAGGACTCAATTACACACCAATTACACATACACCCACAACTTAACACTCCCCCTCAAGTTGGTGCGAAAATATCAATCAAGCCCAACTTGAACACTGCGGGATGGAAACTCTTGCTACCAAGCCCTTTTGTGAATACGTCAGCCAATTGATCCTCCAATTTCACAAAAGGCATACATATCAACCCATCACTCAGCTTCTCTTTGATGAAGTGCCTATCAATCTCTATGTGCTTCGTTCTGTCATGTTGGACAGGATTATGAGCAATGTTGATGGCAACTTTATTGTCACAGTAAAGTTTCATAGGACTACTATCAGAAATTCTCAAATCACGTAACAAGATTTGGAGCCACAAGAGCTCACAAACACCATGAGTCATAGCTCTATACTCTACTTATGCGCTTGATCTGGCAACCACTGATTGCTTCTTACTTCGCCAAGTGACCAAATTCCCTCCAAGGAAAGTACAGTAGCCCGAAGTAGAGCGTGTATCATCCACAGATCCAGCCCAGTCAGTATCAGTGAAAACCTCCAACCGCAGGTGACCATGATTAGAGAACAGAATTCCTTTCCCTGGAGCGGACTTGAGATACCTCAAGATACGATAAATTGCATCCAGATGTGGAGTACGAGGATCATGCATAAACTGACTAACAACACCAACTGCATAAGTAATATCCGGTCGAGTGTGAGCTAAGTATATCAATCGACCCACCAGTCGTTGATACCTCTCCTTATCAGTGTGCTCTCCCACATCTCCACTAAGATGATGGTTCGCCTCAATAGGAGAATTCGCAGGTCTACAACCCAACATACTTGTTTCTTCCAAAAGATCAAGTATATATTTCCGTTGGGAGATAAAAATACCTCTATTAGACCTTGCCACCTCCATCCCTAGAAAGTATCTCAGTGATCCTAAATCCTTAATTTCGAACTCTTGAGCTAGATTATAGACTTAAGATTAATAATCTCGTCCACATCATTGCCTGTCATTATTATATCATCAACATAGACAATAAGGATAGCAATCTTACCAGCAGCCCTTTTGACGAACATAGTACGATCTGCATGGCTCTGTTTGTATCCAAACCTTAACATAGCCTTTGAAAATCTGTCAAACCAAGCCCTAGGTGACTGCTTCAATCCATAGAGAGCCTTTTTCAACCTACATACCTTTCCTTCAATTTCAAAGGAAGAAAAACCTGGAGGTATATTCATATATACCTCCTCCTCTAATTCACCATGAAGGAATGCATTCTTCACATCAAACTGTTGTAGGGGCCAATTCAAATTTGCAGCACATGATAGTAGGGCTCATATAGAGTTCATCTTTGCTACTGGAGCAAACGTCTCCTCGTAATCAATACCATAGGTTTGAGTAAAACCCTTGGCAACAAGTCTCGCCTTATACCTCTCAATAGTACCATCAGAATTCTGCTTAATAGTGAAAACCCACTTGCATCCCACTGATTTCTTCCCTTCTGGAAGTGATACTAGCTCCCAAGTGCCATTCTTTTCCAAAGCTATCATCTCCTCTACCATAACTCCTTTCCACTTCGGTATCACTAGTGCATCCTGCTAATTCAGTGGAATAGATATAGAAGAAAGAGACGAAACAAAGGGATAGTACGAAGGAGATAAACGATCATAAGAAACAAACTGGGAGATAGGATGAAGAGTGCATGACCTGACACCTTTTCGAAGAGCAACAGGAAGATTATCAGAATCAATAGCAGGAGGTTCAATGGGAAAGGATTCATTACCAGATAAGTCGACTGAGGAATCCAGAACTGGAGCAGGCAATTGTGATTGACAAGGTGGCATCACACAGGGAAGCTTTCCATTTTTCCGTCTAGTTCTAGTATAGACCTGCAAGTCAGGCCTTTGCCACCGTTGTGATCTGTTCTCGATATCACCACCAATGTCATGTGTTGCTCTTTCTGCAGATACTAGTTCCTCCTCATAGTTTCTCTTCTCCCCCTCACCATGATTAAAAAATAATTCATCCCCCTGACCATGACTATAAACCTCCTTCATCTCTTCCTGCATATGCCTATGCTTCCCCTGAAGAGATGGAGTGGAAGGAGAGTAAAAAGGGTTTGTTTCCCAAAAAATGACATCCATAGAGACATAAAATTTCCTAGAGGACGGATCATAACACCTATAGCCCTTCTGGGTAGGAGAGTACCCAATGAAAATACATTTATGGGCTTTAGGACCTAACTTGCCACCAGAGGGATGAGGAACATGAACAAAACAGACACAACCAAAAACTTTCGGAGGAAGAGTCATGACACGAAAACTATCAGGAAAACACTCAATGGGAGTTTTAAAGTGGAGAACACTGGATGGCATACGGTTAATAAGGTAAGTTGCAGTCAAAATCGCTTCGCCCCATAAATATTTGGGAACATTTATAGTAAATAACAGAGAGCGAGCAACCTCAGCAAGATGACGATTTTTGCGTTTAGCAACTCCATTTTGTTGTGGAGTGTCAACACAAGTCATCTTAAAAAAGAATGCCATTTTTATCCAGAAAGGTCCGAAAAATCCTATCAATATACTCAGTACCATTGTCACTACGTAGAAATTTTATATTCGCATCAAATTGGGTGCGCACCATCGCATGAAAAGATTTAAAACAAGAAAAGACTTCACTCTTTGATTTAAGTAAATAAACCCAAGTAACACGAGAATAACAATCAATAAAAGTGACAAACCAGCGAAAACCTTTAAGGGATGTAACAGGAGAGGGACCCCAAACATCAGAATGAATAACCATAAAAGGAGAGGCATTCCGTTTATTAATAGGTGTATAAAAAGAACGTTTATGTTTTCCAAGCTCACAAGCTTCACAAAAAAAATGACTCCTAGAACAATGTTTAATTAAAGTAGGGAAAAGTTTCTCTAAAATTCCAAAAGAAGGATGACCCAATCTACAGTGCCACTGATGTAACATAGAAAGAGTGGAATTCGTATCTGCTTGCATAGCACGACTACATGACATAGGTGAACGAGGTGTAGACTCCAAAAAATAGAGGCCATCATGTGCTTTACCACTGCCAATCACTTTGCCCGTGTCCAGTTCCTGAAAAACACAATGAGTAGGAAAAAAGGTCACTGAACAATTTGCAGAGCGAGTAAGACTACTAACGGACAAAAGGTTAGTGGCAAAGTTTGGAATATGTAGAACTGAAGAGAGGGAAATAGAGGAAGAATAGCAAACGGAACCTTTCCCTGAAATAGCAGAGAACGATCCATCTGCTATCCTGACCTTATCCTTACCAGAACAAGTAGAGTAAGAATTAAATACAGAGGAACAACCTATCATATGATCTGAAGCACCGGAATCTATAATCCAAAGAATTGCAAAAGAGGCAGTAAAGGCACTAGCTGGAATACCTGTGTGAGCAAAATAGGAGGAAGTGGCACTTGTTGTAGAAGTAGGCGCTATAGTAGATGGAGAATCAGCCCGAGCCATTAGGCGCCTGAGAGCTTGCATCTCCCCCTAAGAAAAACCACTAATAGGATCAGAAGACGCCTGAACCCCAGTACTGAACCCAGAATCAGATAAGATAGACTCCGAAACATGGGCCTGAGCCTGAGAATGCATGGAACCACGACCTCGACCACCGCGTCCACCCCCTCGCCCACGAGAGGGACGACCATGTAACTTCCAACAGAAATCCCTGGTATGGCCGGTGTTGTGGCAATGATCACACCGAAGTGACTCTCGATCAATAGGCCCACTGCTAGTACCAGATTGTGATTGACCACTCTGTGGAACAAGTCCACCCTGAAGAATGGCAACCAAGGCAGAACGCACAGGAGTAGGAATGTCCAACATAGCACCTCTCCTACTCTCCTCCTGCTGAACAATGGCATAGGCCTCGCCCAACGACGGAAACGGAATACGACCCAACACCTACACTCTAATCTGATCATATTCTATATCAAGTCCAGCCAAAAAATCATAAACACGTTCCTTCTCCAACCGCTTTAACCAAGCAGCAGTATAAACAGCATGAAATCCCTGATAGTAATCAAATTTCTGCCATGCTCCATTCAAGTCAGCAAAATACACAGCAACAGAACGATGACTTTGTTCCAATGTACGGAGCCTCTTCCTCAATTCAAAACACTGTCCATCATTTCCTTGCTGGGAATAAGTTTGGGCTGCAGTAGTCCAAATCTTATATGGAGTATCAAGAAGCAGAAAAGTATGACGAATATCAGCCCTCATAGAATTAAATAACCAGGTCATAACTAATGATTTTTGAGATTTAAATTTCTTTAGTTCAATTGCCTCAACAGATGCAGTAACAGGACCCTTAATAAATTCTGACATACCTTTGGCCTTAATAGCTAAAGTAAAAGTGAGAGACCAAATCAAATAGTTGGTACCATCCAACTTAATATGGCAAATATCCAGAGAAAAATTATCTTGAGTCCCTACACGACTCAACTCCGCCTTTTGTTTATCCCCCGACATTGCAACAAACGTAGAGTATGATAAACGATGTAGTACCACAAAAAAAAACTGAAACCCAGGAAAAAAATAATCCTCCAACAGTAAAATCAATAGGGTAATGTCAAATAATACCGAAACAGTGCACAACAGATGTTGTTCGGTCAGAAAAAGGCCGGAATCCTTGTTCAAGCGCAGCAAATGCCCCCTAAATAGTGGGTTACAAGTAAACTAACCACGGGCTTCGAAACACACGGAAAAGGGACCTCGGATAACCAGGCCCAGTAACTTTCAGAAGCAAAGAGGAGGTAGCGGAAGCTTACAGAGATGATCCACAGTGGCAAACATAAAAAAACGAGCACATACCAAATCGTGGAAACAATAGGCAGCAGAAAAATATCCAATTGACACCAGAAAACACCAGAACGAGTCCAACCAGAGGCAGACAGACCTCAAACGAGTACAAACTGGGTTCGCCGGAGTTCGCCGGAGGTCGCCGGTAGTCGGCGAGCATCCCGAGTGGGTCGCCGGTGACCAGCAAGAGTCCAGGTGGAGTCGCTGGTGATTCGTGACTACTGGGCTTTAAGTTTTGACATCGTCAGAGGCAAGAGGATGACTAACGATGACTGTTTCCGGAGCCTTTCGTTGATTAACAAGGAGAAGATCAACGAACAAGGAAAAGAAGATTTGGTGCCCAGATCGTAATGCTCTGATACCATGTTAAAGCATCCAACTCCAAACCAATTGGCAAAGAATGGAGAGGCCACCCAGGCTCATATACTAGTTTTGGAGGAGATAATTAACCGATGTGGGACAAATCCCAACATTTTGTTTGTGCTGATGTCACATTTAATGAATCCTTACCCTTTTACTCGGGTCACCATACTCCAGTTGACAATCCTGCTGAGACTGAGTCTGTGTTTCCTATTTGTGTACCATCTATGCCACCCTTGCAGGTGTATGTTCGTCGGCAGAAAGTATTAACAGCCCCACAAGTGCCTTCCGCCGCGCCTCCTTCGTCTCAAGATCTAGTTCCACAACCACCGACACCTCCACCACCACCACCGCCACCTCCACCTCCACCTCCACCTCCACCTCCACCTTTATCATCACATGGTCTTCCTATAGCTATTCATAAAGGTATTCGGTCTTGCACTTCTCACCCTATTAATCGTTTTGTTTCTTATGCTCACTTGTCTCCGTCCCTTCGTGCTTTTACTACTTCTGTTTCGTCTATTTTTGTTCCTAACACTGTTCAAGAGACCTTATCTATTTCTGAGTGGCGGACAGCTATGGAGGACGAGATGTCTACTCTACATGACAATGGCACTTGGGAGTTGGTTCCTCTTCCGCCAGGAAAGTCTACTGTTGGTTGTAGGTGGGTCTTTACGGTCAAATATCATCCTGATGGGTCTGTTGAGCGTTACAAAGCTCATCTTGTTGCTAAGGGATATACTTAGACTTGTGGTGTTGATTATGCTGAGACTTTTTCTCCAGTTGCCAAGCTTGGTTCTGTCCGCCTTCTTATCTCCCTTGCAGCCAATCTTGGTTGGCCTTTATTCCAGTTGAATGTTAAAAATGCCTTTCTTCATGGGGATCTGCGAGAGGAAGTTTATATGGAGCAACCACCAGGGTTTGTTGCTCAGGGGGAGCGTAATCAGGTATGTCGTCTTCGCAAAGCACTATATAGTCTTAAGCAGTCTCCTTGGGCCTGGTTTGGCAAGTTCAGTGATGCAGTTTTGAAATTTGGGATGAGTAGCTGTCAGTCTGATCATTCGGTTTTCTCTCTCATCTGACCGAGGGAAAGTATTATTGATTGTTTATGTGGATGATATTATTATTACGGGCGATGATCAAAAAGGTATTGATAAGTTGAAGGTGTTTCTGCAGAGTAAGTTTCATACCAAAGATATGGGAAAGTTGCGATATTTTTTAGGTATTGAGGTTGCATGATCTAAAGATGGCATTAGTTTATCACAAATAAAATATGTGCTAGATATTCTAGATGAGACTGGTTTATTGGGGTCGAAGCCTATTGATACTCCTATGGATCCTAATGTCAAACTGTGTGTTGATCAGGGGGAGCTGTTTTCTAGCCGTGACCAATATCGTCGCTTGGTTGGTAAATTGAACATCTTACTATTCCACATCCAAATATCTCATTCGCAGTTAGTATTGTGAGTCGGTTTATATCTGCTCCTCGTTTTCCACATTGGGAGGCTGTTCTTAGAATTGTAAAGCATCTCAAAACTCATCCAGGACGTGGTTTGTTTTATCGAGCTAATAGTCACTTACGTATTGAGGCTTTTACTGATTCTGATTGGGCTAGAGGACCTTCTGACAGGAGATCCACTACAGGATATTGTGTTTTTCTCGGTGGAAACCTTGTCAGTTGGAAAAGTAAGAAACAAACAGTGGTTGCACGGTCTAATGCAGAGGCAGAGTATAGAGCTATGGCCCACACGACATGTGAGATTGTATGGGTGCGATCTTTTCTTGAGGAGATAGGATTTAGCGTGCAATTGCCAATGAATATGTATTGTGATAATCAGGCAGCAATTCACATTGCATCCAATCCGGTATTTCATGAGAGGACTAAACATATTGAAGTTGATTGTCATATGGTGCGTGAGAAGTTAGTTGATGGTGTGATAGCTACTCCCTTTGTGTCAACAAGTGCTCAGTTGGCTGACATGTTTACTAAGTCATTGTTCAAACCCCGGTTAGAGTTGTTATGTAGCAAGCTGGGACTTTGTGATATCTATTCTCCAGCTTGAGGGGGAGTGTTGGAATATTTAAGTAGTTGTTATGAGTCTTGTCCCACATTGATTAAACAAGTCTTGTAACGAGTTACTCTTAATATAAATAATAGTTATTTGTGTCAAGGTTTATTAACACCCTATACACTTTTTCTCATCTCTGACAACATCCTATACCAACTTATTTAGCTCAAAGCTGAAGTGCAAACGAATTCGCCAATAGCAAAGATTTATACACTAAAACTGGATGCAATAAAACTAGATAAACCAAGCTACACTGCAGTCTGAAGAAGCTTTTACTATGAAACTGCTCATGGGTTTCCTTGTTCCTTTTGATCTTTGTAATTCCCGTTCAAAGATTAATAAAAATTCAATCTTTTGCCATTCAAAAAATAATAATGAAACTACTCTTGGAATCATCAAAGCTTAAAAACAACATACATAGACTATTGAAATCAAATCCTAAACCTGATAAAACAGTTACTAATGGGGTACGACGACATTTTTCCCAAAATCAAGCTTCCTGACCCCAGACTCATCTCACTTCATTCCAACGGTTTAAAACCAATTGTTTACACTCCTTCCAGCCGAAGAAAATAAAATTCATTAGTTGCATAAGGATCTTATCAGAATCTCTCAAAAGTTTAGTTGCAATACGATTACCATAATCTTCTTTTCCTTTTTTTAGTTGGTTTACAAAGAGAAACTTCAGCGGTAATTAGTCTTCAAGGAATTGAGAGACTCCAAACCTTCTTGCCATGGAGCTTTCACACAATTCCTCCAGATATAACAAACACTTTCTGAACCACCAAACATATTTATTTAGCAAAAGGAGGGACAGGTGCACTTAACATGATGACATCCAGGTAAAACAACTGAAGTTTCATTCTACTTGTTTATAGCACAATCAAATTATTTCAAAGCTGCTCACAAATTAAGCAAAATGAATGGTGCACATACCCTTTCTAAATAAAAACACCAAATTACTAAAATTTTAAATAAATACCCCACTGAGGAATGCATTGACACATAACCTCAAATGAGTTATTTAAGTAAGTTAAAAAGACCGAGTTACCTGTAGAGAGAGAGTGACATTTACAGCATCGTATAACCGCTTTGCATCAAGTGGCTCGCCAACAATAGCTGGTGGAAGTTTTGATAGTAGGAGAGCAGCCTGAGTACGACATAGAAATTAAGTTGCAGCGATGAGAATGACCTCACAATTTTTTTTACATGTGATAGATATTACTTTCAACCCTTCAGCAGTGCAATCAGAGATGGGCCATCCATGATCTGCAGTCGAGAAAGGCCAAGCCCCTTTTGAAATGTGGCGGTACCAGAACTTGAGGTTTCCTGGGCAATCATCTAAAACCTTTAAAGCAAAGAGAAGGGAGTCAATAAAAAAATGGTCAATCTAAGCATGAAAATTCAAATATTAAAACATTGTGGCAAATTTGACAATAGCAATTAATAAAAAAGAGAAGCACCTGTGCGTCTTTTATGTAGTCATGTGCTTTCTTAAGAGTTGGACCATATTCCTCAGCAAGGTTTGTTGAAATAATTGCTTGAGTAGCAAAAGCAGTGTCCCACAACTGACTTCCATTGTAACCCTACACTCAATTCCAATAGAGTGAACAAAGTTTCCACTACGTAGAAGAAATGAGAACAACCACATGACCCCTTCCACCAACAATGTCGCGCCCTGATGTAACCAGCCATCGTCTCCCCACTTTTTTAGGGAGAAAAAGCGACACTTTCGAAATCTTTAGTGGACCAAAAAACTACTACATGGTCATATAATAGAAAGACGAATCAGTTAACTGAGAATAATTACTTAAATGGGGTATATCACTATCTCAAGACCTGCATTTTCATGCCGTCTTCAGCAAGCCACAAATAATCGTAGAGTCTTGGAATGTGTAACTTGAAGGCCTCTGAATTTGGATCTTCCACCCAACAGCAAAGCATATTTAGCACCTGAATTTCGAATTTCAGATTAGAGAGTAAAACATAGCACCCAGGTAAGGGTGGCAATGCGAGTCTTTATTCTCATTTTAGATTGAAAAACTAAAGAGGAAATGCAGAGTTTCGAAAAGTACACATAAATAAGAAAATTGAGATAAAATTATGTAGTGTTTTCTAGAAAGGAGAAGAGAATGACATTGCGATATCTTGCAGAAAATTTTAGGGAGCATATAAGCAGAGTGAAAGAATAAATTCTATTCAGACATCAAGGCACTAACAAATAGGGGTTTAAGGATTCCTGATTGTGAACCTGCAAAATGGTTCTCCTTAATAAGTTAAAATGGACCAGCAAATCGGAGATAGAGGAAACTTATGATATTCAATTGGAGACTAAACTTCTGCAATATTTCGGGCAGACTTCTTTAACAGATGGAAATTTCAATACGGGAAAGATCAATATGGTACGCAATATAAACCTTGTTGACAGGCCCGATGCATATGTAGCGAGTATTCTCATCTTCATAATGTATGTGCTCCATCACCAAACGAACAGATTTCTCTCTCAACCTTTTCGCAGGCCAATACAATAAAACTGGTTCCACAACTTTATCAAGAGATGCCCAAAGTACATCTTGTACCAGAGGGTGAGGGTAGTACAAATCTTCCTGCAGGAAAAAGTAAATTCTGGTCACCTAGGAAGGAAAAAACTGAAAGAAACGAGCAAACACTGACAAGAAAAATGTATTTCTGTTATCAGGCTATGCTATCAATCTGTATAACCTGAGAAAGGTGCAGTTCGTGCAGTCAACAACGTTTGATCTTATCTCGTCAAAAATGCCTAATCCAAACAATGGGGACCACATTCCGTGTTTTCATATGGCAATAGCAACAAAATCCCTACCCACAGCTAAAACTATTGGAACTTTAAAAGGCTTACTGAAAGGGAAATCCATTGTCCCCGCACTTGATAGGACCCATCTAACAAGGCAGTATTAAATCATCCATCAGTACCCTTCCCTTGCGCTGCTGACATCTACCACTTATGAGTCAATGTTCGAACCCCTAAACAGATTAACTTCTAAAGTATGAAGAGCTAAACATTTAGGAACCAAAATTTAGAGTATTCACAATCCAGCCATAGAAATAGGGATAGCAATGCTGGCTACCAAAAAACATGAGCTAACCAATCCGATATTATTTAGAACCTCGATCGAACTACAATGTACACACAAACCATTTCATTACTAAATTACTCAGGAAAGTACGAAAAAGGAAACATGGTCATTGACTGTGCCAATAAAACAGAAAGCAATCAGGAAATAAATTCTATCCTTTTGTCCATTCAAACCTTTTACAATGGGTTAGACCTTGATTATATTTTATTAGGATAGGATCACTTACTGTCACTTCCTTTTATTCATTGCTAGCATTCTTGCATCAGACATCTACAGCCTCCTTCATGACAAATACGAGTTAGACAAACTAATTCCAGCGGTTCACATGTGAAATCCTTGATTTCACCGCTATTTTGATTGTGGCTGAAGATTTTGGAGAACAAATAAAGGACTTCCAAGAAACATGCAACCTGTATGCACGTAATCACACACCAAGTAGAATCTAAAATCTTGGTGTTCGCCTACAATATTTGAACTCTGCCTTGTCTTTTTAGGATTTGTTTCAACTTTCAAGGGCTTTAGTCCTTTGCATTATTTGTTTTCTCTTCTACAAAACCTCTCATCTACCAAACAAAATATATAGCACATATTTATGAACATTGACAGCTTAAAAAATGTATAAGATCCTCTCTTTTTATTCAACAGGTAGAGATTTTTTTTAAGATCGTAGCTTTTGATAGAGATGAATACCAACCTTCGCACATTGGTTGCGCGCTTGATTCCAATTTATTTCATGATAAGGGACGGTGTACAGCTCCTTTCTCAATGCCATAATCTCTGGCGTGATTGGACCAACAAACCTCTTCCCGTATAGGTAAGACATGGGTAAATAAACCATTCGACAGTGACACCATAACCGTCCTGCATGATTAGCAAAGGGCTTCATTTCCTTGGATAGGACAGCAAATAGGATAAGTTGGATATTTTAAGCAGCATGCAAAAGTTAACATAACCCAAGAACTATTTTAATTCACTAAAGTAATCAACTTAAAATTCACTTGTCATATTTCATTCCCCTAAAGACAAAGCACCAGTTCCCTGAAAAATAAACTATCATAGGGAGATGTTCATTTAAGAAAAGTTCGTAATATTTAGTAAACGTTAATGTTTCCAAAATCTAAAGGCTCAAGTTCTAAACCTGAATCTGCACAATACATGGAATATCACCAATTATCGCAGTTACACGTGTACCGATGTATATTAATTGTTGTTTGAGGGAGAAATACAAATGTTTAGGGTTTGTCAATTAACCCTACCCCACATAACATTAATATATATGTACATATATATAATGAGAGAGCTACAACATAAGAAATACTAAAATACCCTCATTATGTTCTAACATGAATGATAAAATATATAAGTGGTCCCTAACACTAAGTCCATATCTTAGTAGTAGGATACTTCTAAAATGGGTGTGCAACCAAGATGGGAGCTCGAATCAGCGCTCCCAAGATGGGAGTTTGAGGAAGCTCACTCCCCTCGAGATGGGAGCTCGCTCCTAACTAAGATGGGAGCTTATCGAGCCATTAAGGCAATTATTCTCTTACTTTTAAGTGAGTTATGCCATTGTGGAAAAAAGAATATGGAAATGTCGAGAAGTTTTGCAAATTGAAAATATGTAACTTCCAATATTTACCCTTTAAGATCAGGAAAATTCTTAATAAGTATCACTTTTTCTTCAATGGTTAAGTTATTTAAAGATATTCTTTACAAGGACTTTATAACCTATAAATGCTCCTTAGGCGCTCCTGACCTTAGGAGTTTCTAGCTGACTCTGCTCCCCCACATCCACTCCCGCTCCCGATCTTGCTTCGTGCTACTAAGGTCCATATATGACAATCTCACAACAATGTAAATACTAAGTATTGCTAGAACAGCCGACCACAAGTGATTGGGACGTAAGGCTCGGTTTGGTTTGGTTTGGTTTGGTTTATTGCCAGAACAGCCGAAAGCAGCACAATGAATGTACCAATGAAGCACACGGGGATATTGAAAAACTAATGACTCATCTGTCTATCAGAAGATTCAGAACATATCAAAAAAATGAGGAGAATGGGGGATTTCTACTGTAATCAAAATGCCAAGCTTCGGAAATTGTCGTCTTAACCTGTAATACGGTATCCCTATATCCTCAAAAGTGTTCCTATACCTCCTCCGACCCAATATTTAGATATTCGGCAATCCAACATTTCCATCCAAGCTTGCGGATGTTTTCCTACCACAGACACAAGCCAACAACCATATAACTAAGGTTCAAGAACAGTAGAAAGCATCGCCCATGCATAATACAAAGGTAAAACATTAAAAAGGGATTTTACAAGACCAAATTCTCTTCCAATGGAAATGGAACCTGCACTCTAAGAGCAAACAGTGAACCTCCACTTCTGTAGGCATACTACCAAAACACGTCTTCCATGTCCCCTAAACAAAAGAACCATGATACCCTCTCGAAGAACCTGTTCAGAGCCTCCACAGACTAGAGCTTCCAGTTCTGCACTGTGAATGTTGATCCTTCAAACTCCAAACTCATACTTGTCAGCAGGGCAGAACCAAGATTCTTATTCAGTGGGGGCAGGGGAAATAATCTAATCTCTTCCAAAGGAACAATCCAAAAGCCAGTTTTCTTAAACTGATGATTAATATATTTTCTCATTTCATATATCTACTAGTAAAATACACAAGTCGTTGATGAGTTTTCATATTTTGAGAGGGGGGAGGAGATGGGAAGGACAGAGAGAGAGAGAAAAAGAGATCTGAACTGAGTGAATCATGATGTAAGTATGAGACTGGCAAAAACTAGAGTAATAGAAGAGACCAAATAGGTGATAAAGGCAAAAATAAAATAAAAATAACCATTGTGATGGTGCAAAGCCACAATTTCTTGGGGTACTTCGGAAAAACGATTTTAAAACTACATAATATAAGTGCAATTTTCCAAAAGTAAATGGGGTGAACTGACCCATTCCGTAACATGCCTCCACTTTTGCTCCTTGGATCCTAGCAGATACGCTCCGACACATCCTAAATGTATCCACATGTTGAACTTAAATTTTCCTTTTTCAAAAGAAGTATCCAAAACTCTTCAGATACTCTAATTCTCTTATAAATATGGATAGATAAAAAGTATTTCTCTGATACTTTGGTTACAACTTGAAGCAAAATCCTTCTTTGCCGTATTTTTCAAACAGAAAAACCGGAACTACTTCATAAATGTGTCTCATGTGGAAATGAGTATAGCCATACTTAATCGACTGACCAATAGATTTTAAACTGGTCTCTAAACCCAAAACTAGTTTATCAATGTTTTGTTTGGTAAATAGTTCCACACCAATGCTGAACTTCATGTAATACGATTCCGTAAGTTACAGAAAAAGATCTACTTAAATATCTCCTGGTCGTATCCATTATTTCTAGAATTTCTTTCTCGACTATCAGTATCATATTGAATTTGTAACACATAGCTTATTCCTGCTTCGTAGATAACATTTACTTAGATTCGTGCTCTAGCTTCCATGTTGGAAACTGACTAGAATTCCTTGTTTAAGTCTGTTTTGGCTTATTGACTAGAATTCCTATTCCAAGTCGGTATAGGTTTATTTTCAGTGCTTCCCTATAAATAGGGACCTTGAGGGGTTCCTATGGTTTGTCCCTTTTGGATCCATTAAGGAGAGGCTCCTTGGGATATTATGGTGGAGTTCTTCATTCCTTTTGTTGTTGGGGCTGGATACTAGGGTTTTTGAGCATCTCTTTGGGTTCCACCAAGGGTTTGTGTCTTCCTTCGGGTTCTACCAGAAATTAGTCCCTGAATATCGTTTGTTGCTCCACTGAGATTTATGGGCATAGCCGACTCTTTGTATTTTCTCCTCGTTCATAGAGAATCCTCTCTCACTCTTTGCTCGTGGAGTACGTTCTTGCTTTGTGCTTGAGAGGAACCACGTAAATCGTTGTGTCCTTGTTTTGATCGCTTGTTGGTTTGTTTGTTCTCTACTTCGTGGCTGTCATGACATTCCATTACCAAAATGAAAATTTCATCCTTGTTCATTCATTGTTTTGATCCATGAGGAAGTGTACAGGTCTTCTTTTTCAAGAAAAGAAAAACTCGAAAGATTTACATTATACGAATGCACAAATGGTTCCTAACCTGGATGGACGGGGAGAGCATAAGGTAAAAGCCATAACTCAGGGGGCATGGGATTATTTCCAGACCATTCAAATACTCCAAGGACCTGTACCATCAAGGAATGCAGAAAGAATAAAGCATGTGCCAAGGAGTACCGCAAAAACTGTAACTTGAGGACTTCAGAATTCAGGACTCAACTGAAAGCCACATTTTCCCCCATGATGTTATTGCAGTGGCACCACCATGGTCCAGAATCCACTTATGCCCTTCCTCCATTGCCCCTTGCCCATCATTCACACCTTCGCCGAGCAATCTCAAAGTAATATAGCTCAACACAGTACCAAACATGGTGCTCGGCCCTTCTATGTGTAAGCCCCAACCACCATCTCTGTTCTATAATTACATGTTTCAAAAATTCAAAAATTTAGCTTCTAATACTGACAAGTAACAAATACTAGGATAAACTGCCGCAAAGTGCTACTGAATATCTCGAATCAAAACTGATTAATATCAAACCATCCTTGCCTGGTGATTGTAAAGATAACGGCACATCTCGTATTTATGTTCTTTAGATAGGACTGCATTCAGTGCCCCCGTAACAGAGAGGGTAATAACCTATGCATCAATGAGCAACAGTGTCACAATTGCATAGATATGTACCATAAACTACGAATATTTGCAGTGACGAATATAGCAAATTGCTATTGAAATCCAATTTCAATTGATGTCATGGCAAGAATGTTAGCAAGGTAAATCATCACGTACCAGGCCAGGCATTAGAAACATAGGACCTCCATAATCTCCGGGCCAATGTCCATCATGAGCCTGGAGAGTTGAGTGAAAACTAAGAGCCCGTCGTAATGTAGCCGTTACTTGATCCTCTGTAATATCTTCAGTATCTGTTACTTTGACTTGTGGTAAGACTATCCTGGTTGGATTATCCTTGTTAAACTACATATTTGGAAAAGGAAAATAAATTTAGTGCAAGTTAGTGGATAAGCTTAAAACAGGACTCAATTTAATTATAATACTCGTTCCATCCCCTCTTTTCCCCCCCAATTTTTTTTTTACAATAAATCCTGCATTTTCTAAATCACTCTTCAAAAAAATTCTTGAGTTGAAAGAACTGATGATGTGTGTTTTTGAGTTCTTTTGATACATATAGACCCACATAGTATTGACATTTACATACACGTATATATCTATCAAATTAGGGAAAACTTTGGTCTCATTTTGAGGATCTGAATAATTCCTTTGCAGGCCCCATGTGCAGTTTGATCCGGTACTTATAGCTGCATAATTTTGTCACTGTCTTTTCTTCTTCTTCCTTTATTTTCAACACAATAACATAAAAACAGACTATGGTTACAACAATACTAGTGAGGCACAAAGTACCCCCACCTAGGGTATGCTCAATCGTAAAATGTTATGTCTAGTGAATGTTAGAACGGGGGACACTTAAAAGTAAGTGACTGAAAATGCTATGTGTCATACGGTAAAGATTTTATGCCGTTTTTAAATCAATGTTACGCCATATTGTAGGTCAGGTGTGGGTTTTGGTTACGCTTTCTTGTGGTTATGGTGAAAGTCAACGGGAATATGAATCCTAGACAAGGTTAGGGTACCTTAGTATTTACCCAACACTCAAACACACAATTGTGGTGACCTCCCGCATGTTTATGAAAAGTGTGTGCAAGTGTGATGCAGATACCGAGTCATATAATGTAGTATTAAAAAGAACATACTGCAGGTATCAAACTTACTACCTCCGTCCCCATTTCCCCCTGTGTAGGTCTTCTTCTTTTTTGTACATTTTTGTTTGCAAAATATTGTCGTTATATCAAAAAGAAAGGACAAAAGTCGACGAGTATACTCTTTTATCCTTCTTTTTTAAATTAATTTCTAGCAACAAGAAAATATATTGGTAATGATGATATGTTACTGAAACACTTATTAGAAGGTAAAAAGAGAAAGGTCTTTGGTTGAAGGTCAATAAGCTAAAGAAAATGACAAAAACAGCCATACTTCCATATGTTTCTTTTAACTTTTCAATGCAATTTCGAACCCTTTTATAATTTTTGACATATTTCAATACAATTTTTCAACCTTCATAAAAGACAGCCCTGCAATGATATGTTTTTTTTTTACAAACATGATGATGTTTGTTTAATAAATTGAAATCCGTCCTCGTGCAAGTTGAAATCCTTGACCGGGACGGGTAGAGTATTACTTTACAGATAATTCACACACCGAAGATGTCAAGATAGACGTCCAGTCCATTATTTTAAGGGAGACAACAGTCCTTTCCATTCAAACTAATTGGCGCCAGCTAAGATGGATAATCTAGAGAGAGACAGAGAGAGAGGAGAGAGAATCGCAAACCTGAATGCGCATGAGGAGATCGGCGCTGTGTTTTTGGTGGAAGCGATTCTTTCGGAACTCCTCGCGAGCGTTCTCGACCGCCTCTAGATCCTCTGGCGATCTGAGATCGGGATCGAACTCCCAGTGCTGCCTCCCCGTGAGACCGTTCAGCGTCCGAAGCCACGGACTTCCTCCCTCCCCGATCTTCAGCTTCCACATTCTCCACTACAAAACCACACCACCAAAAACACACAAGAACACGCAATATGAAACAGCGCTGGTTGGAAATCCAGCCTCTGAGTTCAAGGGGAGAGAGAGAGAGAGAGAGAGAGAGAGAGAGAGAGAGAGAATGTCCGTGATGGACGGAATCAGAGTAGTGTGTAGGACTGGGAGTGGGAGAGTTTGCATGTAGAGAGAGAGAGAGAGAGAGAGAGAGAGAGTCGTGTTGTACTTGTTGGATGTGCTGGAGTGGACCCGCTGCTCGGACTGATCTCCCGTCCAGTGTTAATCCCCCTCCCATCTGGTTCAGTTTGGGTCACTTGTGAATCTTCAGCTGCCCAAAACAATGATCGAAACCGTTCAAATTTTAGAGCTCACTGAGACCGTTGACCACATCATAAAATCACGTTAATCAAATATCGTTTGATATCATTTTAAAATGGATTAAGTTTCAGATATTCGTGTCCAATAAGTTGCAATCTAGTGTTGCACATATTTTTATAAACAAGAATAACCTGTCTCGTAAAATGAAAAATAAGTACTTAAAAAAATTAGAAGCTTAGCAAAGCGGGGCCTTAGAAATCAAATCAAATGGACAATGCAACTTTTGGCATGGTCGATGTTCTTGGTGAGGTTTAACATTGGGCTGAATGAGAGCCAAGGGCTTGTTTCACTAAGCCCTTGTTCGGTTTGGGGTTTGGAAAAATTTTTACAAACCCAAATCCACTCATTACCTATAATTTTAATTATTATTTTCATTTCTCTCTCCACTCATTACCCCTATATTTAATCATTAATCTTATTTCTTTCTCTATCTCTGTCCACTCATTACCTATATCCCCAATTATTACCCTATTTTCACTTTTCACTCATTACCAAAAAATCAAACCCAAAAATTTTCTAAACCTACAACCGAACAAAGCATAAGTTTTTTTGGTAAATTGGGTTAGGGTCCGTTTTGAAGGTGGTTTTGGGTGTTTAGTTCAACCTAACGTGTAATAGTGGTAAAGGTCTATTACTGTATATTTATTAGGTCTACAGTCCATTTTTAGACGAAAATGCCTTGACTAGGCGTACTATATACAGCAAATTGGGCTAAGGTTCTACAGAATAGCTCACGTTAGGTGGTTGTAAGTTGCGGAGTTAAAAGGTTCCACAGAATAGCCCACGTTAGGTGGTTGTAAGTTGTGGAGTTCATTAATGAATTAATTTTGGAGTTTAAGATCTCTAAATTGACAAAATTGCCCCGGTTATATACAATAATAATTTCTTCTCTCTCCCAAAAATTGATTTGAACTTTCTCCTTCCAGCTCTCTGGTCTTTGCTCCTAGATTCGCCGGTGGCCGGAGTTCACCGTATGTGTAGTGCCTAGCTCTCTGGTCTCCGCTTCCAGGTTCGCCGGTGGTCGGAGTTCACTATTGCCTCGCATCCTCACTGGTCTCAAAAAAGAAATCTGGTAATCTGAATTACGCAGCCTCCTCCTAGAAACATTGGTGGTTGATGGGCCCATCGGGCAAAAGAGAGATGTCGGGAGTCAGAGAATTAAGAAGAGCTGTACTTTACCACCAACGCTTCACACACTTGAGAGAGAGAAAGAGGGAGGAGGGGGAGAGAAGTGATTTACTGGTATGTACTTTTAGTAGACAATATCCACTGAATCTAAATGTGTATTTAAATATGCATTTTTTTAATATGCAAATTGGGGCATCTTAGATGTGTATGGATGGATGAGCACTGAGTAATTTTTCCTATTTTGGAGTATCGACTTGGTTGTGTTCTTGGAAATCTCAACTAGTGAGAAGTGTTAATGGGAATAGTTTACTTTTGTTTGGTTTTGAGAAATTTGTTTCATGTAATAAATGGAGATAGATAGAGAAAATTATCGCGAATCGTCTAAAGAGTAAAATTTTTTTGATGGCTGCATTGTTTCAAAACATGTTCTTTGAATCTTGATAAGAATGCAGACAGATGTGGTTAACTGTAAAATTCTGGATTGTGTGGTATACTAACAATATCAATAGATAACCATAACTTTCAAAATATAGTCTCCGAATCTTGATAAGAATAAAGACAGATGTGGTTAACTGTGAAATTCTAGACTGTGTGATATGCCAACAATATCAATAGATAACCACAACTTTCAAAATATGTTCTCCTAATCTTGATAAGAATACAGACAAATGTAGTTAACTGTGAAATTCTGGATTGTGTGGTATGCCAACAATATCAATAGATAACCATAACTATCAAAATATGTTCTCCGAATCTTGATAAGAACACAGACAAATGTGGTTAACTGTAAAATTCTGGATTATGTGGTATGCCAACAACATCAATAGATAACCATAACTGTCAAAATATGTTCTCCAAATTTTGATAAGAACACAGATAGATGTGATTAAGTGTTAAATTCTGAATAATGTGGTATGCCAACAATATCAATAGATAACCTTAACTTTCAAAATATATTAAGAACAAAGATAGATGTGGTTAATTGTGAAATTCTAAACTATGTTATTTGCGAACAATATCAACAGATAACCATAACTGTTAAAATATGTTATCTGAATCTTGATAAGAACACAGACAAATGTGATTAACTGTGGAATTTTGAACTGTGTTGTATGCCAAAAATTTCAATAGATACGTTATTTGTTGCTTAATTTTAGGGAGAAAAAAATAGATTGAAATAAATTGAAGTCCAAAAGCTTGCTACTATAAATGTCTAAAAAAGTCTTCTGTACATGCACATGCAGTAGGTAATTATAGCAATGACGCACAATGTACTATGGCGCTATGCTATTGTAAGAGACTGTGACGGAGAAACTTAATGGTGGGGCGAATGTGATTGTGACACGTGGATGTGTGAGCTGTGTCGCATGGACTAGGCGGAGCATTTATCGATAATAACGAGGAAGAGATTTCATGCGCGCATGCACAAATCTGACGCGTGAACCCAACTCACTCACAGCGTTATCCGCGCATTATGGGGTATTTTTGAGAACCGATCACAGATGTCCTTTCGCCTGTACCAAAATCACAGAGTTCTAATCGTCGGAGGTTGTAGGCGATCACGAGAGAGAAGTGACATTTGGGGTTTAACGGAATGGTTTTGGGATTTGCCCTCTTCGTGTTTGTTTTAGAATGGGGTATTTTTGGAACGCGTGTCCATATAAGGACTGACACCACTATAAAAAGTTTAAGTGGACTAATTGCACGTTGAATCCTGTAGTGTGTCCTATCAATAAGGCTCCCAAGTTTTTTTGAGGGTTTTTTTCTTGTTTTGTCCTTATTTATTTTTTGTCGCATTTGATAATTATGTGCCAAATTTTTGTAAATTATTAATTTGTCTAAATGAGAAGAATTGAGAAAGTAAAAATTTCCTCCTTTTACCCAAATATTTTAGAAATATTCAAGAAAAAGTCTTAAAAATTGGCTTTGGGGCTTCTGAGCTTTACCTTGAATATTTAAAACAATATTTGGGTAAAAATTATAATTTTTTATTTTTTTATTTGTCGAGACAAATCAATAATTTATAAAAATTAGTCAAAAAAATTAATTAAAATAAAACAAGAAAAAGTCAAAAAAAAAAACCCTTAGGTTTTGTTCGTTTGGTAGTTTTGGGTACTTTAGTTTTGATAATGGGTAGAGAGAGAAATAGGATAATGATTAAAGAGAGGTAATGATCGAGTGGAAAGAGATAGAAAAAAAATAAAAATAAAAATTAAAAAAATAGAATAATAATTACAAACTAAAATTTTTCTAAACTTAGAAACCAACAAGGCCTCAATGGAACAAGGACTGAATCACGTTCCAGAAGACGGATAGGGTGACATGGTGGTGCGTTGGATATATAAATGTATGTGCATGCATAATACAGTAGTCATAAAGAGTGGTCCCAAGAGGGTTGATCCAAAAAAGATACTAAAAGATAAAAGCAAGAAAGAGTGGTCCCACTTGATGAAAGAGACTTTACACGATAATAATAGGAGAAATGATTTCGACATGGAAATTGATTTTGATACTTCAATTTTTAGTCATTAAACACTTCATTGGTTGAAAGTGAAGTGCCAAAATCACACCACATTCTTATTATGATTATGGCACTTAATAATTTGTATTTAAGTAAAAAAATACGCATAAAATCTTCACTAAAAAGATAAGAAATGAAGTGCCATAATAAAAAAAGTGTAGAAATTATTTCTCTAATAATAGCAATAAATTAAAAATGTAATGTTATGGGACGATTCTCATGATCTTAAATTCTTTACCCAAAAAAGATACAAATTTAGTAAAAATGAAGAGAAAATAATAAAAAATAATAAGGTCTAGAGGTCGAGAAAAGTCGACAAAAAGAGCCCTAATTTGAGGCAGATGTAAGATTCGTCTCTATGTTTTCCACCAAATGTTGGTTGACTATCATGGATAGAGAGACGTGGTTAGTGAGAGGGTGAATGATAGTAGAACTGTAGATCCCAAGGTTTGGTCTCAAGTGCCATCAACTCTTTTAGAGCTATCAGATATTTGTTCGATTGTTAATTTTAGGATTTCGGAATTAATTGAGGTGCTTGCAAGTTGATTCTGCCATTAGAGAGGATTGGGTTTGGATTGTGTGGAAAAGAAGAACTGGGGAGATAGAATTTTGTGATTAGAAAGCAAAATGGGGGCAATTTTTTACCATTAAACAGATTAATTAACTTGTTAGTTGTTACATTCAAACTGAGTCTCAAAAGCAGCACATATGTACACAGAAATGAGAAAACGTAACAATCAGGCTAGCATGTAGGGGCGGCTCCACTAGGGTTTGAGGGGTTCAAGCGAATTCTTTTGGGTTCAAAAAAATGTACTGTATTAAAATTTTATATTTTTTTGCATATAATTTGATATTTCTTTTCTATTGTCGGCACTGAATCAATCGTGCAAAATAGAATAAATAGAAATTTACCAAAATTTGTGAGTAAATAGATCATATAGCTCAACAAAGAGACAATTTCTCTTATATCTCTTCGATTTTAACCAAAAATTCATTTTGGTCCTTCACCTTTCAATTTCGGCATAAAAATACTTCAACTTTTCAATTTTTTTCGATGTCATCCTTTATAAGGAATCTGTTTCTTTGAGTCCTGCTATAGGGACCGACGGCTGCGTCAGGAATACGTATCATGTCCTTATATTAACCACTGCCCTTATATTATATTTATCTTCTATTAACTTCTTCAAGTTTCAAATCGGATTGAGTAACCAAGGTTGGTGTAGTTGATTGTCTCATGTCCTCCCAATGGAGGCTTGAGTTCGAGCCCCACGAGGGGGGAGTTTAGAGTTCAAGGCTATGATAGCCTTTGAACCCCTCTATTGATTAACATACTAACTCCCCATTAACCCTCGTTGATGTATATAGTGTGACAAAAGTTTCAAATCAGATCCTCAAGTAATTCCTCAATCTTCTTTCCTTTCCTTTCTTCTTCCATAAAAGAAAATATATTTCCTAAAGAGAACACTTATTACCAAGCTAGAAACGCTTAGGGGTGGGAATTTCTCGTCTTAACTCAAACCCAACATGAAGGTAGAGATATTACGTCAACTACTTTTTCAAACGAACATGTATATAGCACAACCCGACAACACAAAAACTAAGGAATAATTACAGGTTGGACTTTGAATAACTTGATAAAAACATAGATAACTGTTCAATTTTTTTTGTCAACCCGTTAATCCGAAAATGACATGACTTGAAATTGGCGCGTAGGACACGAGACGATGGGGCGAGGACAACTAAATGCCATATGCTGTTGTTCGTTAGTCTACAGAACTCAACTTGCTATTGGAAATCACTTATCCAATAGCAAATGACATGGCTGAGGTTAAAATAAAGTGGGAAATAAACTCAAGCACAGCTCATATACCTACACAAAAGTTTCATAAGAGCATCCACAATGTAATAATTAAAATCAAAAGGTTGTTAAAGTTAATAATGTGTGCTTAAAAAAATGCTCACATTGTAATAATCAAAGTTAGCAACCTCCTAATCAATAATCAAATTTGGACATTTGAATAATCAAAAGTAACAATGTGAGACTTCACATTGCTAATTTTAGCAATCTTCTAAATGAATAATCAAAAGTTGATGTGACAAGTTTTGATTATTCACTTTTGCGGATGATGGTTGTTTTTTTATTGGGTGCTTAATTTAGGAAAGCAAACTAGTGACCCAGTTAATTTCAAAGCTAGAAGGCTTGTAGGGTGATTCTGCATTCTAACCCATTCCTCTCCAACCCGGCCAATTGTATACTTGCCCTTGTATATTCCTAAACTTCCCTCATTTGTGGGCCTTGATCAACTGTGTTAAACTTGGAACGATTCGGGTTTGGGTCAAAACGCAACGCGTGTGAATTTTTTAAGCTCAACATTAATGAATTGAAGAATTCTAAATGAATTGAAGAATTCTAAATGAATTGAATCTAGAACAATTATGGGTGGTGGTGATTGTGACAGTGGAGTGGTGGGGAAAGTCTAGAGAAGAACACTCACACGCAGCTGAGAAGATTCAAACTTCTGACCTCTTTTAGTGAGATGCAAGAGTGCTGGCCAAAGCAAAACTTGAATGAGGCCTTTTTTGGTACAAAATTACTTAATAGTTTCTCTGATCTAGGGAAACATTCAAAAGGTGCCTAAAATTAATTTCCAATCACGATACAATATCAAATTGCACACAACGATTTTGAGTCTTCTATTTGCGGTTGGGGCCAGGCCATTTCTCATATAAAAACTGATGTAATTTAATTGGACTTATAGACTTTTATAAAAATCTTGAGGCTTAAAGCATTTGCATTAGTGGCATTATGATAAGTCGGGCCTCGATATGACATCACATTGCCATTTCTTTTAAAATTTCCACCATCCAAATTGAGTTTAATCAATTTGTTTATTTAATTTATCCTTGTTTTTAGTAAACTATATTCCCTCATTTTTGGCGAATACATTTCTCTACGGTTCAACCCGACGAGAGAAAAGGGTAAAAAAATAAAATGATCAAACTTAAAAGAAGGCGAGAAAAATTAGTCCAAAATATTTGTTTTAGATTATTTTTTACATTTTAGGTTCTCTCACCAAGAAGAATGGGTAATCGAGGAAAAATTTGACGCAAAATTAATAGAAATTTTAAACTCAAAAAATAAAATGTAGGACAAATGCAGCCAAACAGTCGCAAGGGTAATGAGTGGACTTGGATTTGGAATTTTTTTTCCAAAATATGTACCGAACAAGGCATAAATAAATGATGCAAAATTAATAAAAAAAAATTAAAACTCAAAAATAAAATCCAGCCTAAAGTCGCAAGTTATATATATATATATATAAAACAATCCGAATGGACAGCAACGGTCTTGCCCAAAAAACGGTTATAAACTGCCTCCCGCCTTTGCTCCTCTGTTTTGTCCTGTGCCACCCCCCACCCCCCACAATTTCAAACACTTCACTCAAAATCCATCCCAGTTCCAAACGCTGCCTCAGCGGCGCCTGGTCTTTCCCCGCCAGGCGTCGCCCGCAGCCAACACCAGGCCGATCGAATTCCACCCCCACAGCCGATGGCGGACGAGCCACCGTCGTCGCCCATTATTCCATACTTGCACTCATTGGACGATCATGACATTTCATTGTTCGACGATATTCTCATGCTGGACGAAATCCCCAGTCTAAATCTTGCCGAATCCCCATTATTAATGCAACCTGATGATTCGGTACCTGTAAATCCAGTCGGTTCCGGTACGCTTCATTCTACCGCTACCACCGGTACTTCCCAAGAGGTCCCTACTTCTGAATTCCGCGGCGAAACGAGCCATCAACGGGGAATTCTCCAACCGGACATTTCGGGATTCGGAAATCCGGTGCCATTGCCCGTTTGGCCAGCGCCACCGGTTCCGTTCACTTGCAGTTGTTGTCAAGTACTGAGAGAGATTATCCACACTAAGGGTATTGCCAATTGTGTTACTTTTGGTCCACTTCAGTTGTTGTATTACTTGTTCATTCACACTTCAAACATAAATAAGCAAACCAAATCGAGTCTTCAGTCCCAATCAAATGCACATGTTACGTTTATGTACGGCTTTGACTCTCTCGCCTATTCTTTCCGTACTTGTATACTGATGGAGTTAAAAATTGACACACTAAGAATAAGATCGATTGCCTGGAGCGAGAACTGGGACACTTGATTCAATGTCTATGGATGGAAGATAATTTAGTAACACGCATTTCCTCTATTCAATGAGTGACAAAAATAAGTCTAATCAGTACCTCCGCACCAATTGACCCTTTCGTTTATTTTCATTTACGGGGGTTGAGACTCTCGATCGTCTATCTTAATTTTTTCCAGGCAAGGAATAGAAAATTAGCAGCACAAGAATAACAATACGTAGAATCTTTCATACTGGATTCGATACCCGTTGCAATGTTAAATACTGCACCAATTTGCTGCATTTTTTTTGCAGGCAACCATTTGACAAGGCTGGAGATTCATGGTAGGCTTGGTTTGATCAGTCATGCTATTCTTGAGAGCCGGTTTGTTTCTGGTGATTGGACCACTCAAAGCCAGTACCACCAAATGTTGGAGTAAGTTTGAAAAATTTGTCCATCCAGTTTCATTTTATGCATTGGTTAAAACTCTTTATCACCAAGTGCTTCGCAGTGAAGTCAAGTCTCCTATTATGGTTTAGAAGAAACTGATGCGAAGTCGGGAAAACTTTTTTTTTGATCGGTGAAAGTTAGTATACTAGTCCCGACTTCCTTTTTTGTAGCGTCTAAGTGCGTCACTGATGCTGTTGAGCCAAAGGCCTCTTGGCTAGTCAGAAAAACTTTACAGAAAAGTGTTTGTTATATGGTGTGGCGGAATTGAATTTATCCTAATAAATGAACATAATAAGTCTGCAATTTACAAGTGCTAGCAAGTATTTTTAGATACTTTTCATAAAAGTTTATGGGGTTGTAGTCAACAGTACAGTGACATATTATCTTAGTTTTTTTCAAAATTTATGTTTTTGGTACTACAACTTCTCGACTAATGGATGAGATCACGTATCCGAAAAACACATTTGCCCTCATTGTAATAGCATGATGTGAGCACGCTGGTTATAACAATTGCAACTGAAAAACACGTTTGCCCCCGTCGTAGTAAGCATGACCTGAACGAGCACGCTGGTTATAACAATTGCAACTGAAAAACACGTTTGCCCCCGTCGTAGTAAGCATGACCTGAACAAGCCGGTTATAACAAGCGGGCTTCTCGGGCGGGATAGGGAATCCTATGCCCAAATTCAAAATCATGTTAAACCCTTTGTTCAAAACTAATGGATGGGACTATTTTGAATGCAGTTTTTCCAAGAGAAGCATAGAGGCTGTGAAGGAGAATCTTGTTCGGTACTGTGAAGAGCGCAAACAAGACGGTTACACAATGCAGAAAGACCCACTTCTCACATTCTATGAAGCTCTGTGTGTTGGACTGATAAATGGGGATCCTGACAGTTTTGATACTGATGATTTCTTTCAACCATCTTCGGGAAATTCAGGTGCTGAGCTACTTTACCTAATTAGAGAAAATTCCGGAATCACTCCCAAACTACTGTCCAAATGTCTCATAAACATCTAAACTTCACCGATATGTTAATTAGAAACCTGAAGTTTTGCCTGACATTTTTAACTTGGGTCCCCACTGTCAAACATTCGTCAAATTGCCGATGAAAAATGGTGAGATGACAACCTCACATGCTAACCACCAACTCATCTAAAAGCTTAACACATGCTAAGACGTCGAATTTCAATGACAAAAAATAACAGAAAGGCGCCACCAAGCACCATAAAAGTCATAAGTTGGACCTGGAAAATTCATATGTATTTTTGGAGCGAAATTCATATGGTTGAACACAAAGGTTCATATGATGTTATATAATGGACCACAAGATCTCATACCATGAGTCTGAAAAATTCATTTTGAGCCATAAGTTAATTTTCATTAGAAGGCATAACTCAAGCCACAAGAATTCATATCGGGAGCCAAAAATATGCATATGTGTGCCCACGTACCATACATCTCAAACACGGGGTATCTATTGAACTGCAGATTTGAAGATCTTAAGAATTTCTTACATCTTTTATTAGAGAGGAACTTATTTACGGCAGAACCACGAATAAATTATTCACAGCACCTCCGTGAATAAGTTTTTCTCCATTTTACTTTTATCATGAGTTTTCAATGTTAACATTTTGCATGACAGGTACCGAAAACCAAGGGAACCAACCAGAGCCTTTGAACCAAATTGGGGCTAAGAGGGATGAAGTCAGACTTTCTCTTGGAGAACAGGTTTTAGTACCTAATTTTCCTGCACAATTTCAGGCTGCTGCCAATATCTTTTTTAGGATTTGATAACAAAGTACTACAATAATAAGAACATATCATTCATACATAATGATGTCATATTAAAGCAAGAAAAATACTATTTTAGACCCAAAAAAAAAAAGTGGTACACCAAAATCTCATTTACATGGTTGGGCACTTTTGACATTTGAGGCCAAGTGGCAGGTCTTTTGTTGTCAAGTGACTAAACAAGTACTTTGTGTCTTTTTAAGCAAAACTCCACCCGCCGCGGCGACTTCATAAATGTTCGTTGGGGTCATTAATTTTTCTCTCCGAATTTGTATTTTTCTAGTTTATGTGTTGGATTTAGGCTAGGGTTCTAAATTGCATTACTGGGAAACGTAGCGGCGTCGGTGATACAAGCACTATATCCATCCGTATTAGGACATCCGTTGATACGCAAATACTTTTTTTGTTCGGATTTAATAGTTCTTTTTGAGAATTCGTGCCACTTTTCAATCGATTAGATGTTGTAATTTATAATGTTTTATGTAATTTTAAAAACATCGTCTTATAGAACGAATTGAGATCTATCAAATAAGATCTATATTGGATATATTACTAATTGAAAGATATGACTCATTTTTTAGCCGGTAAGAATTGAACTAGAGACTATTAAATCCGGACGGAGGGAGTAGTAAATAACAGTATTTGAGATCCAAAATCCAGTTACGTAGATGTAGAGACCAATATAATGGAGTATGTAATAATGACTTTTTTTTTTTTTACGAATCAAATCAACCCGGTTATATAAAACTACGAAAATAGAGTACAACTAAAAAAATGAAACAAAATACTATAACAATAACAACAACAAAACAAAAAAAAATCCACGTAAAATCAGACACCAAAGCCGAACCCATCAGTACACTCGTGAAAGTGGGTGGCTCAAGACCCACTTATAAATATGCGGCTAGCTTTTCCTAACTGGTCATACACGATTAGTTTTACCAAATGCCTTAGATATATAAATCTACGGCCACCAACAAATGAGTGGGGCTACTTTAGGCCCACTCATTTAGAGTATGTCTTAGATGGTTATATCTACAACTACCAACAAACTAGAATAGGGCCATTCACAGGGGCGGAGGCATCTAGGGCTGGGGCCCGGCCCCCGAGTGTCCGAGTTTTAAAATTTTTATTTTATATATACTTGATTTTAAATGTTATTGGTAATTATTCGTATATAGTTACTTATAATCTTAATAATTTTGTTTCGATTTGATAAAAAAATGGTTATTTTACATTCTCATTTCTTAATTTCTTTCATAAATAAAAATAAGCACGTGACCATTGAAATAGCCTAAAGAATCAATTCAATGTACAATGTAATAAACTAGAAAGCAAAATCTTATGATATAATAATTATATGTTCTGATAAAAAATATATGTTTATTAAGCCGGCCCCCTCGGTAACAAAATCCTGGCTTCGCCACTGGTCAGTCAAGACGTTTTCTAACAAAAGTTGAATGCAGGAGATCTAAACATAGAATTAAATTCTAATGACGTTTTTAAACATGCGGTTTTTCCTAAAACTTCACTCCTAGTTCTCGGTTTGCATTCTCTCCAATCCAAGTTTTGGACCGTCCCGTCTAATCTAGAATTGAGGACCGGAGAGGATCCAAATCGGTTTATATATTTTTGCGTTGCCAGCTTATTTTGTTGTATATGCACTCGTGTAATGAGTAGCACAGAGGGAGAGAACTGGGAAGTTGACACTCAAAGACTTGATGGGGTACTTCCATCTTCCCATAGAAGAAGCGGCCAGGGAAATGAAAGTCTGCCCCACCGTTATGAAGAAGATCTCCCGCAAACATGGTCTCAAGCGCTGGCCGCACAGAAAGGTACGTATATATCCGTCCCCTCTTCCCAAGAGATTATTTTGTGCTCCCGATGGCGATAGTGCTTCTGGGGCATCGCCATATGGCGTCGCTGGCCGGCTCCTCCTTCACCATACATGGATGTTAGATTTATGCACTTTGTCTTCGACTGCACATCAATACCTAGCACTAAATAACATTCAATTCCCCTCACCCAATCTCTCTCTTCCTCTATATATTTATTTATATATTCTCTGTCCCCAATTTTTTTTTTGATCGGCAAAAAAAAGTTTTCATTTCATTAAAATTATGAAAACCTGTTACATTACAGCAGGAGTAGAAATGCATTGAGCACCTTCGTCTCGCGAGATCTAAACGTACTTTTTCAACTCTCATTTTTGTAAAATTCCTGATAACAAGACGCTAGCAGGACCCCAGTGGGCCAGGCCCAACCTAAACCTAATGTTTAAACCCAATACTAGAAAAACCCCAGACAACATAAATCAACCCAAATGCAACCAAAAAGGCCAAGCCCATAATCAAATGGGCAGCCAACACCTAAACACACAGCCCACACCCAAAGCTCCACTGCATGCCGCCAAACCTCCGCTGCACACCACTGCTCCATTGCCGCCAAACCTCCGCTGCCTATCCACCTTCAATTGTTTGCCTGTTTTATACATTTTACTGTCTCAAAATAATATATCCATCTCTAAAAGATACTTAATAAGCAAAAGTTTGTGATTTTTTTCCTTGAGAATTGATTTCTACACTCATTTTATTGATATCCACACTCTCTTTTTTGTTTTTGAGCAAAAAAATAAAAAAATACGCTTTCAACTCTAAAATCCAAAAAAGGGACTACATGTGGTTATCAAAAAACAGGACCGTAGAAATCAATTTCCTTTTTCTTTTGCTCTTTCCTTTTCATTTGAATAGAAGTAAAATAATTCTTAACAATAATGTCTCATTTTCTTGTAAGGTTGGTAAGGGGAAAAAAAAAAGTATTTATTGTAACGATGACGTTTTCTTAATGAGTTAGAATTTTCAAAAGGATCAACACTAGAAATAGAGAAAGCACTATATATGCATATACATATATTAATCATCAGAATGTTACGAAGTGTTCTTGGCAGTGGCGGACCAAGAAATTTGACATAGTGGGGACACAAATTTTTTTTGTTAACCTTAATATACGAGTTATAGTTAAGCACATTTACTACAAAATAATTTTAGTATTCATGATAAATTAACAATTTTAAAGTATATATGTATTTTAATAACTAGCTACTTGGGCAAACTTGCGCACCTCGACTATATGCATTAAAATAAAATTATCACATTTATTAACTATATGATTACAAATTTTGGGAATCAAGAGTATACAAATACAATATGCGAGTTCATATTTTATGTATTACACAAATGATCAGAGATGTTGGGGGAGTGGACCCACCTTGGTTAATTTTGGGGGGGGGGGGAAAAAAAATTCATAGCGCACAGGTGGTGACTTGAACCCACCCACAATTGCTTAAAGACTCAACATCCTACCGCTGCACCAACAAAAGCCTACTTGCATACATTTAGACATAAATAATATATATACACAAAACTAACAAATTTTTTTTTTTAAGAGCGTGGGGGCACGTGACCCCACATGTCCTAAGGTGGGTCCGTCCCTGGTTCTTGGAGATCAGATCGTCACTTAGTAGTTAGTGCTTCAAGTCCTTTTTCCACATGTGGACTCCATCTCACAAAAGTGTGCGGCTCTCACACTAATGTGTGACGAAGAAGGGCCTTGAAGCACCAATAAATAAATAGTTTTTATGCATAATTTTGCCCAAAATTTTTATACTTGTGACCTGCATTTATGCCTGAGACTTTTTGTTTTTGTTTTTGTTTTTTTTTTCTCAAATTCACAATGGTACAGATAAAAAGCATTGAGAAGAAGATCTCAACCCGAAGGCAAAGTTTGAATGGGAATGATGCAGAAGAAAGGGCCCGTGCTCAATGTGATATAGAGAGTTTTCAACAACAACTTGCCAGAATGTATCGAAAGGCTGCGGATGCTGAAATGTCATGATCCATATCGATCCTTGGAATGAAAAGATCGAGTTTATTCTATTGCTTCCAAATTATTCTCCCCTCATTTTTGTAGAACATGTACAGTATGAGTGAGTTGAATCTAGTTTTCCTTTTTCTTTTTATTATTTTGTTGGCGACGACTTAAATTGTACAAAGTACGCTGTAGTAGGAAACAACTGAGAATTTTTTAGAGAAAACATGCCAAGTTAATATTAGGTTTAATATTTTATTTTTTGAAATGGCGATGGGTACAATATTATATGCATCCACAATTACATATATCTATATTGTTATAATTGCATAGGTTGATCGAAGGTATCTATGATCGTTATTTTATATAGTACCTTTTTTTTGTGTGTGTGTGTAATATGCACCTCTTGTTGAGAGTTGCCAACTTTTCAGCCCTTCCTTGCCTTGTCTAGCTCCTTTTTGCTGTCGTTTACACTAGGACCTACGTCCCTTGCACTATCCAGCTTTAACAAGAAGTGCAACACTGCGGTTCACATCTATATATGTGCTCCGCCTCTAGCTCGCAAAACATAGGGCACTGTAGGAGTACGATCGTCTCTTCTATGACGACACAGACCTTAATGTGCAATCAGAAGATTTTTATCGCCAAGCTAGAGGGAAAAATGAATCAGAGTTGAGGGCCGGCGTGCCTGAAAAGGAAGAGCCTGGTTGTGGTAGTAGCTTTGGTAGTAAGAAGGGCAAGGGTAAGAGGGGGTGGTTTTAAGGTGAGGAGAGGGAAAATAATTTTGTGTTATCTGGTAGTAAATAAGTAGTGAATTGGTGTAATTAATTTGGTATATGCTACTTTAATTAAAAGTGCTAGCCTGCTAGCTACCCAAAAAATATATCCCGAAATTATCCAAATAGACCTTT
The DNA here is from genome assembly GCA_019656275.1 of Rhododendron kiyosumense. NCBI lineage: Eukaryota > Viridiplantae > Streptophyta > Magnoliopsida > Ericales > Ericaceae > Rhododendron > Rhododendron kiyosumense. Next base: position 238,440 of record BPLS01000571.1, read on the forward strand.
AGAAGTATTTATGATCATGATCATTAATAAACTTTTATTAGCGATAAGAAATACTTATTCTGGGTGATTTTAGGATAATATTTCCCTTAATAAAATCATGATATACATTTAAGAACAAGATAGACTTGGTTTCACATTTTTATTTTTTTGGTACTTCAGAAATATCACAGTTTCACCTCTACACATCATGGGATTTAGCAATTCGAAGTGGAATCAAGACCATGAACAGACTACGTACGGAGGTCAATGACGTTTTCCAGTTGGTGTGGACTTTGGGAGAAGGACCCATCTTGCCATTGCACGTCTACGCAAGAGATTTTCCACTGCCGAGGGTGGACTTTCGTTCGGCCAATTGGACCCATCTTCCCTTTGTACGTGAGCATGTCTCCGCTTCAACACTACTGCTATATCACTGGTCCTTTGCGAAAGCCATGAACTCGGGCCAGAGACTTTTGAGACCCTGTTTCTTTGGGTTTGCCGACTTAGATTACTTAGTTTTGGCCCGTACTACTAGACTGTGGCGGCGTTTCCCCCTTCCCACCCCAATCCTAGAATTCAATTCCAACCCCCATGATAAACCTGAAATTTAAGAGTACTCCTGCAACCTATCAAAGTACTAGTGCATGCCCGTGCCTGAAGGCACGGCTCTGAATCGATGGCCAAAAAATTATTAAGTTTTATCCCTCCAACCTCGTTAACGC
>BPLS01000571.1:279140-305996 GCA_019656275.1 Rhododendron kiyosumense
CGGTACGGTACGTACCGGCCGGTACGGAACGGATTTGATAACTTTGGTTCAAAAACTAACTAAACCAAAATTACTAAATGTATTCTAACAAAAAAAAAATTCTAAGGGTGTTCAAGTGGCCATGCATCCTTGGCTGCAGAGCCGCCTCTGGTTGGTTCTGACACCTTGGAACTTATGCGACTTCCCCCAACAACTTTTTATTTCTCTCCCTTTTTAATTCCCAGCCGAGAATTTCCTTTGGAAGGCCCCTATTTTCCAAACATTGTGGGCCACGCCCACTGCTGAGAATTGGCATGGGTTAATTCTTTTTTTCCTTTTCTTTTCTTTTCTGAGTCCAGCTAACTACTTGATTGCAAGCCTAAGTCCACGTGCTGGCCGGTAGGCCATATATCACCCTAGTGGAATTGACCAGTTGACCCAATTTTGCTATAATAAAATCCATTAGAATGGTAAACCTCCAAACACCTAAAACACAAAAGTATAAATATAAATTTCAAATAATAATATAAATGCACTTAGCAGTGATAAATTAAGGGGCACGTATGTGAACATTTACGCGCCTATCAGTAGCCGTTGGCGTTTGTGTCATTAATCCGTTTAATCTTTCTTTATCTTTTTCAAGCATTAATGAATTTCTTCTGCCAAGAAAAAAAAAGATTTCTTTAAAATTTGGTTTAGGATCACTCTTGAACGATTTTCAGGATTTAAAATTGTTGGGAAAAATCTCGGCATAATACAAAATTCCAGAGAACAATTTCATTGATAATGCAACAAATACATAATTGAAACAAATACAATTACAAATCAGAATTACAAGAACGAGATATGAACAGAATACTTAGAATCGAACCGAGTCCCGTGTGGTACCACGGTCTCCTTAAGAAATATTCGCCGCCTACCGTGGGTGTTGTAGGTTGTGTCGGCGCCTTTCTCTTAGGATTGGCTCGGCTAAATCGCAAGCCGCCGGAACACCGCCGGAACACCGCCGTCGACCACCTTGGCGAACTGACTACCGTCTGCTTCTCTCTCTCTCAAGAACGAATTTCCAGAATGTATTTGAGTGCTCTCAATTTGTTGTGTTCTCCTCCAAAACGTGATGCTTTAATTTATAGGGTGGAGGAGGGGTGAGTAACTCCTTGGTGACGAATGCTGCCATTCATTGGTGATTTGAATTCAGCCAATGAATTCATCCATTGAATAGGGAGGTTACGGGATCACTCTCCATCATGAGGAAGGTTACAAATTTCCCACAATCAATACGTCTATTGATTGCGTCCAGATTCAACGAACCCGGGACCGGTTGCCTCGGGAGACCCTCCAAAATCCCGGTTTCATTCACCCGAAATTCCGTAAATTTCCAACAAAAATAACATCAATTAACTTCCGTTTTGGTAGATCGTCAAAATTTTCACTCTATGCTCATGGACGAGTAGACTGTGAAAAAGTTTTTTTTTTCCCTTTTGATATTTTGAATGGTTAACATTAGAACACAGAGTAACCCAAAAAATAAATAAATTTTGGACGACTGTACTTTTTGAGTATTAAATATGTAGATATTTTTGGGTGCCACCTTCACTTTCGACTCCTCTCTCCGCTACTCGGCCACGTGGTGCTCCCGGCCGGACTACTAGTTCCATTTAACTCTTCCTAAAAGATAACGTTTTGAGCTCATTTGAAATTCTTTTGCGTTTGTTTGTTCCCTGTCAAATTTTTGTGGATTCTTGATTCGTCTCGACAAGACGAATTAGGAAATTAGTAAAGAATTTTTCTTGTTGATTTTTTATGTGCTTAAAAGTGGTTATTTCTCAAACTATTTGGCACAAAACTAATAAACACAAAAAAATCGAATATGAACAAAATGTTAACTTCTAGAAAAAGTTAAGTAAAACTACGGTTGAACATATAGTTTCTTCAAACAGCGCCTAATGTTTTTATGCGTCACGGGTTAGCTCATGCGGTGGTTGCTTGGACGACCCGGCGCATTTTCTTGTGTTTTATAATCAGTTTTTGCCAAACACAGCCGGAAATGGGTAAACTTCACAATTAAGAAATTGGATTCTCTCCATCAAAAATTATTTAATTTAATATTCCAGGGAGGATATATGATTCATTGTACCTGAAGTCAAGTCTTTACCATATATCTGTGTGGCATGGTGTTAATTGTAAAATTTGTGTAACTCGTACGAATGTGTGGTGAATAGAAGATTTGGGAGATTTATGTATCGTTTTTTTCCCCTCTCAACAAGACTACTTGTCCTTACTTAGATTTTGATTAATCCAGTGGTGAAAATACGTTGAAACATATGAGCCGTAGCCCTGGTCAAGTTTAAAGAACAAAAAGCTAATAAATTTAGTCCACCTCTTTTTTTTTTTTTTGCCAACATATCATATTTGATTATCTTTATTGAAAGAAAACTTGTTGAAAATATCGACTCATATTCGATAATAAATGATTTCTACTCTCTTGAACAACGTATATAGGACAAAACTTCAGTAAGGTACAACTTTAATAGTACATTTTTTTGAACTCTTCTTTTGTTTATTTTTGAACATTTACGTATTTTTGTACAAAATTTGCTTGACATTAATTATAAAATTCTTTTTCAGTTCATATATATGTACATACTAATTTATTAAATTTTGGTATAACCCATGACAGATTAGATTCTTCATTCCGCCTTTGCTAACTACTCTCTTGCTCGCGCCAATCTTAATTTTGGACAGGGTGAGACAATCTTGTACGAGATCACAACGTATGCCTCATCCTCTGTTACTTTGAAATTTGAATGGTAAGGTTGTGCCACACAACTCCACAAAAAAGTGTTGTACATAAAGTTTTAACCACACGTGTCTGTTCGCTCGCAAAACAACCATGACACGTCGTCTGCAATTCTTTTTTTTTGCCGCTGAAATATCGGGGGAGAATCCGTTCCTTCCAACCAGCCCGGTCCAGTTTGAATCATTTGTGGGCTATTTTCCGGCCCACAACAATAATCGAAACCATTCACTTTTTAGAGCTCATTGTGAACATTGACCACACCAAAAATCACTTTAATCGGATATCGTTTGATATGATCTCGAAATGTATTAAGTTTGTAGGAAAAAAAAAGTGTGTAACATTACATTACAACTCATTTGACACAATTATTTTTGTCTTGTAGTGTGTGAATTTACAAAATAGCCCATGCATTTTGCAAAAGTTTATTGACCGGGGTAAATTAATAAATTCACCTAACTACAAAACGAAAAGGGAGTGGCAATGTCATTGCCCAAACATATATGACCACAGATTGCAAATTTTCAAATGCATCAGTCAAGTATCAATATGGACTATGTAGTACTTACAATTTTTATTTCAAATTTTATTATGAGTAGCAAGATAGAATTAATGGGCCTTAAGATTTCAAATCTTATTTCAATTTTCAATTTTTATTTCAATTTTTTTTTATCCACTGGCGACTGTAATGGCTTGAATTATCCATGAAGTTAGAAAGATTGTGTCTACCTGGTGAAGTGATATTTACTATACCGATATCCTACTTCATCGTGACCACAAAATAAAAAAATTTTGTGGGATACCCAAATTAGTGATATTTAAGTGATAATCATTGAGTTATCCATGCGGGATACCTGTCCATTGAATTACATATATTTTTTCCCTTCTTCTATTTATTATTTTGTTGGCGGGAAGACTTGAATTGTGTACAAAGTATGCTGTATTATAAACAATTGAGATTTTCAAGTTTGTTTTTCTCATTGAGGAATGGAAACAAACTCCGTTCCAAAAAAAAACTCTCTCTCTCTCTCTCTCTCTCTCTCTCTCTCTCTCTATTTTTCAAATCAAAAAATTAGTTGGCCTTGTTCGTTTAGCACATTTGGGTATTTTTGTTTTGGTAGTGAATGGAGAGAGAAATAGGGTAATGATTGGAGAGAGGGGTAATGAGTGGAAAGAGATAGAGAGAGAAATGAAATTAATAATTGAGGAAATAGGATAATGATTGAAGAAAGATATAGGGTAATTATTGAAAAACAAAGTAAATATGTTAAACGAACAAGCCGTCTTTAGTGTATAATTTTTTGAATTTTTTCGCACCGTATTAAAGATCTCGATTAGTACTTTAATACGGTTCGAAAAAATTCAAAAAATTATACACGAAAGTAGTTGATTTTTTTATTTGAAAAATTGTACGACTTTTCATGGTGGACTCTTTTTTTTGGAATGGAGGGAGTAAAAAAAAAAATTTCTAGATTAGCGAGAACCAATATTTGCCCTTACTCTGTCACACCAATCGATTAGTTCTTACTCTGTGTGGACCGTGTGGTGAGTGGGGGTTTGAATAAGGAAAGGACGTTAAGGGTGGTTTTGACCATGGCCGGCTCTGGGCCAAGGCATGAGTCGCAAGCCTTAAGCCTTTTAAAATGTTCAAAACTAGGGTTCTCCATCGGCAAATTACTTGTGGGTCTAGAAAACTAGTATTTAATTTCCATTAAAGATGAACTCAATTTTTATTTACCACTAAGGATAGTCTCATACGAAGAACTAAATATATTTTCACACTTTATTATATTTTCAAAGTTTTCATCACCCCCTCCCATGCACCTCCACCTCACAACCACCTCCGGCCGGCGCCTTTTTCCGGCCAAATTTCACTAATTCTCAAATTCACTAATTTCAAATTTCACTAGGTGTAGATTTTATCTAGTGAATTTCACTAGCTTTCAAACTCATGAATTTCACTAATTCTGAAATTGCGAACTCATTCATTTTACTAGATAAAATTTCACTACTTTCACACAAAAATAATGAAATTCAGTAATTTGAGAAGTAGTGAAATTCACACATTTCATCAAACGATTCATGTGCATACAGACAGTTCTCGTTGAAATCATGATTAAGCAAAATATTTGGTCTTCACATAAGAGGTAATGAATCAAAAGGGACAAAACAAAAGTAAGGAGTTCGTGTTCAAGAGCCCTCACAATTAGTTCGATATCTCGAAAATATCTGGAGCAACAACAGCTAGAGCCAAAGAAAAAGGAATCTAAACTAAGCAAAGAAGAAATCAAAACCTTATCGAGAAGAAACTGACGCTTGAGAAGAAGAGTAGTGTCATGTGACTCTCGCCAATAATTCCCATTGCAAACAAACTCAACGAATTGACGAAGAATGAATTACAGGTTAAGTGATAGGGTATTAAGAGTCTTATTTTTGAAGATCGTCTTAATTGGACTTTCAAAATCTCAGAGCCGGCCCTAGTTTTGACACAGGCAATCACAATGTTTTACGGTTTTACAGAGGAGAGGAGTGTCCCTAGCTAGCATTATGGTTTTAGAAAACCAACGCAAATTCAACTATGGCTGGTGTGTGGCGGTGGTTGTGGTGTTGCCGTCGGAGGCGCTAAATGTGAATCTGGACAACAAGTCACACATATAGGCCTTGTATGGAAAACAGAGCAGAACCCCCTTAGAGAGTGTTTGCGTTAGTGATTAATTTATGCAGCATAATTTTTTTGATTGTCCTTATTCATAATTTTTTTTGCGTTTGTTAGTTTTACGTCAAATTTTTATGTGAGATATGGGTTTGTTTCAACAAGAGAAATTGGAAAAGTACGCAGTAAAAAATTATGACTTTTACAGAAGTATTTTAGGAAATATCCAAAATTATGACTTTTACACAAGTTTTTAGTTGTTAAAGTTTTTATTTTATAGATTTGTATCAGGGTCTAGTTCGAAAATGGAAAACTCTAAAAAAAAAAAAAAAAACTCTAAAAAAAAAAGACCGAAATACCAGAACATTGCCTCTTGTTGAGGTGAACTTTCTTCATAAAGCATTTTCTCCAACTCATCATAATCAAGAAGTCGACGCTCTTTTTCTTTTTCAAAACAATCTTGTAAAGTAGATAGTACTTGATTAGAGAGTTTTAGTGATAAAAATTAAACATGAACCTTTAGAATCTTTCCAAAAAAAACCTTTAGAATAAAATAATAAATAAAAAAAGACCTTCGCATCGGTTCAAATAGATTGAAATTTTGAACATTTAATTTTTTAACCATATTTTTTAATATATAAACCTTCTCAAAAAAATTAAGCGCTCTAATTTTCAATCCGTTTGAACTGGTGCGAAGATCTTATTTTTTTAATCATTTTATCTTAAAGGATCATAATTAATTTTGAGGAAATTAGTCACCAGTTTGAAAATCTTATTTCTTTAATCATTTTATCCTAAAGAATCATAATTAATTTTTGTCTCTAAAGCTCTCATAATCAGGTATGTGTTCTATAGGGTTCAAAATAAAAAAACAGATACTTAATTATCAAAAGCCTAAAGATAAAAATTAATTATGACCATTTAAAATAATATGATCATTAAAATTGCATCGATTCAAACGGATTAAAAATTAGAACACTTAGTGTTTTTAAGAATGTTTATATATTAAAAATTATGGTTAAAAAAACTTAAATGCTTTAATTTTTAATCAATTTGAACCGGTGCATAGATCTTTTTTTTTTATTTATCCTAAGGGAATTAATTTTTATCTCTAGGGCTCTCATAATCAAGTATTTGTTTTCAAGGGTCTCAAACAAGGCCTTACGGGCATTTTTCGTCCAAATTTCTAATTTTTGTTATTCATTGGACTAAGTATGTAACCGTATGGTAGTTGAAGAGATGAAATCATCAAATTGATAGTTTAAAGACTAAGTAGGAAAAATATACACACTTCCGGGGATAAAAAGAAAAAAAACTCAAATATCTAATTTCTAGAAGATGTAGCACTCCGTTTGGTTTAATACTTTGAGAGTAACTTTTAACTCTCGGCACAGTTTTCAATTAATCTTTCCCTCTATCTCTCTCCACTCATTACTACTCCAACTTTCAAAAATAACTTTCTAAAATCTAAACCAAACAAAGCCTAGTTTCCAGAAGAGTTCTAGAATATCATTGGAAAATATCTAGATAATGATATCTAGAACCTCCATAGAGTGCTATAAATATGAATGAGTTCTATTCATTTTGTATCATGTCAAAAAAGTTTGAGTTCATAATACAAGTGTTTTCTTCTCCACTCTTATCTCAAGTACTCTTCTTACATCCAAAATCTTTTCCAATATAAAAACCAATAAGAACCAACCCTAAGCTAAAACTTGTGTTGTGGTCGCTTTAGGCCCTTCTATTTTTTTTTTCTCCCTTATAACGATCCAACAAAAGGGCCTAATTTTAATTTTCGCTTTCAGCCCTTGAAATGTCAGCGTTGGCTCTAACACCAATAATCCTCAACTTCCACAATGCTCTTTCATAATTGTATTCAATTATAGTCGTTATTCTAACAATGCTCTTTCCTTTCTACGTTTTGCACTCCCATTTTCCCCTCTCTACATGGTTCTTACCATACAGTCTTCCTTTTCAAAAATTTTGCCTGATTTAGTTTCAAAAAATCTAACTTGTCACGAACAACAACTCCTTCTGAATCCCAGCTTTCTTGTACATTTTCCTGATCACATCTTCGGGCTAAATAAGACAAAAAACAACAAATATTAATGGAAGTTTAGTTTAAAAACATAATGAGCAATTAATCCAAAAAATATTTTTGAAACATTCAATACAAAGGATAATAAGTCTTACCGTTTCCAGAAAACTGGAAAGGCCACAGAGCAGTCGCTCCGAACATATGTAGAAGAGCGATGAACAGAAACCCTCTCGTGGTACTATGTTCTTGAATCTTCTACAGACGAACGAGAAGGCTTCGACATTTTCTATTTGCAGCCATGATGAAATCTCAGCGATCATATCTATCGGCAAGCTGTAAAGTCTTCCACCCTTGCGTGAGGTTAGGGACAAAATTGTGTATCAAAATCTATATCAAATTTGTTTCAATCACGATTATTGTAAGTCTCATAATCCAATCTTCGTAATGGTTGATTTGTTCTATTTTGTTGGATGTTGTATAACATGTATATCTTTATTGATTCATGAACTAGTTGATTTGGCTTATCAAATTTCAAGGACAAAGTTTCTTTAAAGAGAATAGAATATGGAGACCGTTATTAACTTCATTTACTTTAAAATTTTAATATGTGATCGAGCATTTTTATTGAATACTACAATGGGGTTCATAGTGCAATTGCATGTAAGTGTGGGGTTGTTGAAGTGTTATAATGGTGGAGGGGTGTAAGTTTGATTTGCTAAATATATATGTACTAGTGCTAACCCGTGCCTACGGCACTACGTATCCCGGTTGGAAGGGGATGACAGTTGTATGATTTAGGTGAAAACTATGGGCATTTAATTGGGAAATGGGAGGATGCACTACAGCCTTTGAATCAAATGAATCTAAGTCGTTCCAACAATTTTGTCCTCACACCCTTCTGTTTTATAATAGAGATATGTGTGTGCGTGCGCGCGCGCGTATGGACCACTAGGAAATCACTTTTCCCCGTTTCCCCTCTTTTACATTTTCTCCTTCTCTCTCGCCTCACTCCATCTCACTCTCTCGCATACACATGGAAAGATCTTGCTCAATACCTCAAGTCCTTGAAAACCCAAACATTTCTCATCGTATACAAGTGATTTAGTTTGGTTGATCACGTGGAAAAGCTTGGAGGGAGGTTGTTTGGTGGATTCAAATCTTGAAGTCTAGGGCTTGCTTGGATCCTGGAGTTTGTTCTTAGATATTTGAGGATTCCTCCATTCTCTATATGTGTTTATGTGTTGATTTGGTGTAGATTTTAGTGTTGGATCATCCATTTTTTTGTTGACTGAAAACCTGTCAAACTTGAAATTATACCCAGGCACCAGTTCCATGTTTTTTGTCACTAGTAGCAACACTCTAGAATTGAAAACCAATATTCTCCTACCGGTACCACTATTTTCTTGCTACAGCTACCACTCTTTTTCCCCTACCGGTACCAACTGCAGATTTATGAGAAATTGTTGTTTTGCATAGTTTAAGACCATTCACATATATTAGATTGTTTCTCTACCGGTACCAACTGCAAATTTATGAGAAATTGTTGTTAATTTTGCATAGTTTAAGGCCATTGTTCGCATATATTAGATTGGTTTTCTACTAGTGCCAACTGTAAATTTATGAGAAATTGTTGTTTTGCATAGTCTAACGCCGTGGTTCTTCGCATATATTGGATTGTTTTCACGTAATTGCATGAGATTGAGCTATTAAATGGTTATTGGAGGTATTGTGCCGTGATAAGGCCATGGGAGGATAACTTGTGGTGAATTGAGAACATGTATAGTGTAATAAGGGATATTACGAGGTCCCAAATGCTAGGCTAGAGATATTGCGATGTCCCGAATGCTCGGATACCCCTTTTGTATTATGACTTTGGTAGTCAGGGACTAACCATTCTTCTCAAGCTCAAGTCTTTTTAAGTGTAAATTTCAAAACATTTTAGAAATGACATTATTATGAAATAAGAAACAGGAGTTACAATCCATCGAGTTTAAGAGCATAAATTCCGACTCGGATATATTCCTCGTTTTCTTGTTATGATTTGAATTCAACAAGCTATAGTCATGACACTAATGTTAATAGGCCACAAAGAACAAAATTTTCATACAAGCGTCATTGAACCAAATCAAATGTAGCCATGTAGGTTGAAAGCATTTTTTCATTTTCTTGTGTTAGATCAAACTAGCATACACAATATCCTTGTGTTTAAGAAATTTAAACCCAAAATTACAAGAAATGTCTAAATTTTGTGTAGAATCAAGTGAGCTCCATACTGTGGTTGAAGAGTGATGACAGTATAGGGAGCATGCGTATAAGATGGCGAAAGCTCAAAGGAGAAGCGTTGTAGAATCATCGCCACGGCCATCTTTGCTTCTAGCAATGCAAAGTTTTGTCCAATACATATTCGAGGCCCCCAACCAAATGGAAAGAATGAAATCACTCCGTTCTTTGTCGCCTTTGACAATCCTTCCGAAAACCTCTCCGGGTTGAACTCCTTTGCATCATCGCCCCAAACATCACAGTCATAATGAAGTAGGATTGTCGGTATGGAGAGTATCACTCCAGCAGGTAGACACAGTCTCCCTAACTTCGTCTCTTTGTGGATAACTCGAATCATTCCAACTATCGGCGGGTATAATCGTAGAACCTCATTCAAAATCATTGTTACCTGAGAAAGTTAAAGATTAATTGTTAGCATTCTGTGTGTGCGTGAACATGCAGTGTAGGTCTTGAAACTAAAGTGGGCCGGAGGCTCCCCTGATTTAGGTCCGAGAAAATTTTTAAATCTTAAGGCCCATTCAATCTTGCTACCTATAATAAAATTTTGAAATAAAATTGTACTACACAGTCAGTAGTGATGCTGAACTGATGCATTTGAAAATTTGTAATCTGCGGTTACAAATATGTTTTTTCTTGGAATTAGTGATATTTAAGTGATAATTTTGAAATCTTTAGGCTCCGTTTGGGAATGTTGTGTGGAAAATAAATTTCTGGAAAAAGTGAAGTGAGGTGAAGTAAAGGAAAGGAAAATAAAATTTATTTTCCAGTGTGTGTTCTTTTGAAAAGAATCTCGCAGGAAAACTAGAATTCCTTCATTTGGAAAACCTATTTGTAGGAAAGTGTTTCCCAGTTTGAAAGTTGAAACTGTGAGTCCAACAATTTTTCAAGTAACTTCACACACAGAAAGTTACAGAAAAATTGATTTTCCTATCCTTTCTCATTCTTTTCATGCAACTGAATGGGACCTTAGTGTTTGGTCATTCTTTTGGCATATAGCCATATTTCATTGATAGATTTGAAAACGTATAATGTTCGGTTATCATTTCATTTCCTTGTTACGAATACTTCACAAAGGAGCCTATCTTTCTCTTTCTCTTTATGCTTTAAAAAAGTCAGGACAGGCCCTTTGTGCTTGCGTATATCAACGAAAGAAAACACTTACAATCTTGAGGCGATTTAATCCGTCAAAGTTTGGCTTGTTATTCCCAAACACTTGCAAAACCTCTTCCCTTGCAAGTTGTTGCCAATGTGGATATTTACTCAACAAAACCATAGTCCACACAAGCAAACAAGATGTGGTCTCCTGCCCAGCAAAGTAGAATAGCTTGCATTCCTCAATCACTTCATCAATACTCATCATCCCTGCAGCTTTCTTGCCATATTTTCCAATCTCTTGAACTTCCTTGAGATTAGATTCCAACATTTTGCCCAGCAAATCCTCATTACTAGCTTCCCCTGCCTTCATTGCCTTCAATCTTCTATCAATCATAGCCCTTAGTGATGCTTTTACTTCCATTTCAATTTCTTTCATCCTGTTGTTCCTCTTTGTTGGCATAAACCTAACCAAGCAAAAACCATGGCAGAGTATAATGGCTTTTGGGCCCCCTATATTGTTTCTTTAGCATAACATCACGATACTGTAGGACACTTCCTGTAGTGCACCTTGCAAGGCAGATTTGGACAGTTCATCTTGCCAATCAATGATTTAGATATGTTTGTTATCTTTTACTAGTAATCATTAACTTTGACCGGTAAAAGATAACAAACATATTTAAGTCATTGATTGCACCATACCATTGACTGCACTACAGAGGAGTGCACCATAGGATTTTCTATTCCTCACATCAATAATCTTCTTCATCCTTATAACATCAATAAAGAATGGTGTACTAATCGAACATATTTTAACTCGCCAAAACTGAAAATATTAAAAGAATTTGAGATAATTTAATTTAGTCTAAGCTTATTGCTAGATAACCGTGTCCAAGCCCGTGGTTGGCCATAAACCAACCACGAATCCATGTTCTAATCATTAGATTTAGATCCATTCATCTTTTAAGCCTCGATTAGTGTGCATTCATGTATTTAAAAAAAAAAAAAAAAAGCCGTAACTTCACCCACATGGTCACATAACAATTCGTAAAAGAAAAGAGATTTTTTTTATTAGGATTATATTTGTTCTTTGTTCCTCCATTTTTTGCAAATGTGACGAAGCTAGTCATGTCCAGTTATATATCTACTGGATCAAGTAATTATTTTTTTAGATGATCTGAAGATCGAGACTTAAAAGATGAAAGGATCGGATCATCATAATAGGACAACATATGCCAATTAGAAGGGACTTGTTCTTGAGCTTTTACGTAACGTTACCTCCAGCTAGTCTTGATATATTCTTTTTACCTTTAATATCAAAAAAGAAACTTTTACCTCCAGCCTGGAATGTAGACTGACTTTAAAGCCTTAATAGCATACTCAGCTTGCTCGGTCTGGAGTTCGAATATTCTTCTTCCTTCTTCATAGTTACTGCCAAATGCAGTTCGAGATATGACATCGCTTGAAAATGTTTGCAGAAAAGGCCACACATCTACTTCGCAAAACCCTTCCGTGGAGACCATGTTTTTCCATGCGCTTATCATCTCACTACAACTCGTATCAAATGCTGGCAACATATGCTACATATATATGATTCGAACAACATCAGAAGACAAAAGAAGAAACTATCAGCAGTATGTACGCTTTGCACACTAGGTAAGTACGCGCGCAGATCAAAATAGGAAGTCATCTTCCCTTTAAGTTAATTTTAGAAGCATAGTCACCGACGATTTAACGAATTAAATGATGTGTAAGAGGGGAGAATAGGACTAATGCAATATGATCATAATGTTCTCCATGAGACCTCATGTTTCAATTTGCCAATTTTGTTTCTAAAATGTGAAATTCTGTGTTTAAACATGACAACTTTCAATCCGCAATGGGGTGAAGGATTGATATTTTTGAATACATGAAGTGAAATGCATACGTCTTTTTCTATACTTAGGTGTCAGAGCCAAATTGCTAATCAAGAAAAAGGAAGATGTGAAAATCACCTTCAGTTTCTCCATATGGAAAGCGGGGTTAATAAGTTTTCTGTGTTTAGTCCATTGTTCATCCTCGTAGCTTGCTAATCCAGTAGCTAGCGCCTTGCACTACAAGAAAATTTGACTTTGGAGACGAATTAAATCGTCACCAAATGCACGTTTTTTGTCGCAAATAGTTTAGAGACGAAAAAATTTTTGTCACCTAAAGGTTGTCTCAGAAAGTCACATGGTGACGAAAATTTTGTTTCGTCACCTATAGTATTTTTGGAGACAAAATTTTTCGTCACCAATTTACAGATTTTTGTCACCCTTGTCTACTTTTGTCACTAATAGTAAATGAATATTGACCAAGAAAACTATATAGGTGACAAAAAAAATTCGTCTCCAAAGAATTTAATTTAAATATTACAGAAATTAGTATAGGTGACAAAATAATTTCGTCTCCTATAATTGTAAAATTAAAGCCAATTGGCAACAAAAAATTTCGTCTTTGAAAAGTTTCATAGAGGAACCTCTTTAGTGATAAAAAGAATTTGTCACCTAAATTACATATATTAGAAATATAGGTGACAAAAAAAAATCGTCTCGCACTCTTCTAAGAATACCGTATCAGGTACATTTTAGAATCTAATAGATCTCAAATAAGATACTATATTGCAACATCTGAATTGCACTAAATAGTAAGCCCATTCCATTTAACCATAATATTCAACACATCTTCATAACCCAATATTCATCCACCCCAAAATAGTCATCTACATTTAGGATATAATGCATCCATGTACGAATGTTAAAAATAATCAAACTAGACCATATGTTGTTCATCACAGTTCTTATCCTATGAATCATCAAAAAAGAAGAGTTCTCGTAGCATCATCAAAAAGAGGACTCTGAACTTCATCCAAAAAGAAGTCTTCATAGGAACACGCATATATCATCTCTAGACTCCCGCTACCAACCTTCTACATACTCAATCTACAAACATGAAACAAGATTAAGAAAATATTGTTAAGATGTTAATAGAAATACAAAACATCATGTAAACTTAACATTACACAAATGAAACAATGAGTGAGGAGCAAAGCACATCAATTCCACGACTTCACATAAGGAACAAGCAACCTCATGGAATCAATGCAAAGACAAGATATGCACAACAGTACAACTTCAAATGTATATATGCCAAAATGCCATGACTTTTAATGCTATGAATGAAATTATGGTAGTTAATGCCAATCAACTGAAGTGTAAAGCCTTCATATTGTGCTTCATAAACGTGGACAGTATGCAGCAAACAATCTGACAATAGAACTGGAACATTATCTTTTGCACTAAACTTTTGTGACTCTTATGACTCAAATCCAATCCCTATTGCATCACAACCTATGTCCACTTATTGGGAACAATTCTCTAACTTAAGAGATCAAACCGGCATTAGTTAAGCAATATTTGCTGAACACTTTCGGAACCTCGGCTTCAAAAAAAAAAAAGTGTTGTGTGTTTCAGAACAAAAACAGAAAACCAAAAGGATTACTTTAGGGTTTCTAAGTTAGCTATGGTTCTCTAAAATAGTTTCATTAACCAAACAGTAGAAAGAAAAATACATTAAAATTAGCAGGCTGAAAAAAAAATTTGGCCTGGTGGATGGAAGTGCAAACTTAGGTAAAAATAACTTTCACGAACACATTCCTGGATACTATACTTTTGCCTGAGTAATCTAGTCAAACAACTAAATTATTTGACTTTTATAGTCTAAATATACTCTGTTTTTTAGAGAGCTGCTCTTCTATCACTTAGAAGTTATTCCAACTAAAGACATACCACTTGTTGGAGAGAGAGAGAGAGAGAGAGATACCAATATCCGGTGTACCCTTGGTTTTTAAGGTACTCCAAAACACTAGCCAAAGCCCTCCCCTGTTGCTCTTTTGCCTCCATTAGCTTAGCTATCGTGGCATTTGCTGCTTCAATTCCTTCTGCTTGTGCTTGAATTTTTTCACCTTGCTCTTGAATTAACTCAACTTGCTCATCTACCTTTTTCTCGAGGTGTGCTACATATTCATTACTGTTCACAGATCCAACAATGGTACTCCTAACAGTAGAGGAAGGCCTCATTCCAAGTCCCTTCACATAGCCTGATTTTGCCTTGAATACCTTGACAGAAAGCTCCTCTTGCGTTATCGGGACTGCACCATCTTGTGAATTATGTTCAGCCTCTATTCTTACGATCTCATCCTGTCATTTTAAAGTAAATTGAGTAATTTAAGTTTTAACAGTTTAGTAGATGCAAGTTCTAATAATTATGCAAACACAAGTACACAACAACGTACTTGATACACGTACATGGATAACTTCGCATTCTAGGGAGATCCACTCGTTTGTGTCTGCATTAAAGTGGGTGGATTTGTATATTTTTTCCAATGCAGGCACGGCACCATCAGTTCCTTCCATCTAATATGTTTCATTTGCAACAAATAAGTTAATAAGCCTATTTATAATGTAATAAAATTGAAAATATAATTCAAAACGCACCATTTCGACAACTCTAACCGGCAATGACTTTGATCCACATCTGTGTTTGCTTTTCTTATCGGACCTGTTATTGGTGTTTGCTTTTGATTGTTTCTGCAAGGAGCACAAACCAATAGAGAAACAAGAAACTATGAGGTAGGTTTACGTTTAGAATGTGGTTTTAAGAACATTAAAGATTAGGATGCTACAAGAAGAACCCATGGCTATTTTTATGTGTGCGCAAGAGATTACCTGCCACTTCTCATCATTCCACTTCTTATCTATTAAGCTTGTCCATTGTTCAGGCTTCACACCACATGGTGGGTTGCTTCTTGCATATTCAGCCCCCTTTGCCTTTACAAGCTTATCGTATTTTTTCTTCAACTTATAGGTGTAGTTGGTTATTCTTCGTCCGCATTGTCTTGCCACTGCCTTATCAACATCGACAGGATCTCCTTGCAAATCAAACTTATCCTGCAATAGTAGATATTTTAGATAATGACTTCATTGTCATTTAAGAAACAATAAATAAGTAGATCTTCCAACTACCGTCACTCGCTGAAGTATAGGCCCTTTAACAATGTCATCCAAGGCCTTCCACCTACGGATGCCAAGGTCCATCACATGTGTCCGAACCTCAAAGCCAATCTTTGAGGCCAATTTAGAAGCATGCTCCCCTACCGCTGCACGGAACTGTGGTGGAATGGGAACTTTAAGCCTTCCATCTTTATCAATGACCCTTTGTGCCAGTTTGCCTCGCGTAGGC
Source organism: Rhododendron kiyosumense (assembly GCA_019656275.1). Classification (NCBI taxonomy): domain Eukaryota; kingdom Viridiplantae; phylum Streptophyta; class Magnoliopsida; order Ericales; family Ericaceae; genus Rhododendron; species Rhododendron kiyosumense. The sequence continues at coordinate 295,239 of BPLS01000571.1, forward strand.
CCACGAGTGCGTCTAACAGTGAGTACTGTTGTAAAGTACTAGTAAGAAGTTTTTCCAATTGGCAAGAGAAAATATATATCTATTGTATGTTTCAAAAATTCATGGAGCATGGAGAATCGAATGACCCTTGACTAAACTCACACAAGCAAAGGTCAATATGCAAGTAGATTCTGCACCCGTTCAAAATGTTATGTATCCTATGAGAAGTGTACAGATTTAAGAATAACATATAGTGACGTTGGAGCCTTCATCAATCTTAACTGTACTCCCAAATTGTTGGAGTTTGGTGTATAGAGAAAAGATAAGTGGAAGTATTTGGCAAAAACATGTATCCATATCTATGTAGAAAATAGGTGTAGCATCCTCTCACTGCAAGCCTCTACTATGATATCACAATGGGCTTGGTTCCAAAAGGCTCCAATCAACATGACGTCATACACTACGCCGACACAACAACTAGGGTAGGAAATTTCACAAGTAAAAAGAATATTTTCCCAGCCAATTCACAAACTCCAACCAGATCAAAGAATATTGGATAATTCACTGCAGTGTATATCCAATATCCCGGTAAGGGCATCTCAGGTGTGTGGCATAAATCTGCATGTTGATTTAAACCCAAGTGATGTTAGGAGAAACATCAGAAGTCAACAGTTGGAAGCTTCAGAGAATTCAGAAAGGGAAGGTTTTGCAGAGTATATTACTACTTCTCAACAACAAGACAGTGACCATGCCCCTATCATGATTTCTGATAATAACTGGAATTGGGGACCAAAGCCTTTTAGATTTAGGGATGTATGGTTGTCTGATCCAAAGTGTATGCAAGTAGCTAAGGAAGCTTGGGAGACCTTACCAACCTATGGCTGGGCAGGTTGTCAAATCGTAAAGAAGCTAAAAGAAGGATGAAATTATGGAACAAACAAGAGTTTAGGGACTTGAATCTCAAACTTAGCTTTCTACTAGGAGAACTACATCAACTGGATCTACTGAGTGAAGGCAGACAGTTGAGTATGGGAATCTTGTTAGAGCTTGAGGGCTGGAATTGCTTAGCTGAGTTTATGTCGCTGATATAATGTGTTGAGCTTGACGCTGAATCACGAATGTGAAGAGGGATACGGTTGCTGCATTTGAAAATCGATTTATGCTTCTAGTGTTGATACCCTGATACTAATTAAGAGTACCAAATATCGGATGCTGCTGTTGGGCCATGGTTTCTTCTTGTCATGGTATCTTAAATCAGATAATAGCTCTGAACATGCTTTGGTCCGTCCATTCGAGCTCATTCTTCTGTTGATTATGGCCGCGTTAGGAGTGCTTATTCTATTCTCGAGGATATGTGATGTGAACTTGTGCTGAGATTTCATGCTACATTGGGTCTGGTTATGACGCATATGGTGCTACTGGAAAGGTTAAGGAGATAACCTTCACCTTTTTGGAGTTAATCTATCAGTTGGAATCATTCAATTTCCTTTGAATGTAACTTTCTTTTACTTGTTTTACCTCAGGCCTATACAGTTCCTCTTTCTCAGTGGTTTGTATATGGTCCTCTCTCGATGTATCCTTTGTCGAGTTTTAATAAAATCTTTTAGCCTATCAAAAAAAAAAAAAAATTTGAAGGTTCAGGCAGTGAGCAAACATATTACATCTCTTTCTTCTTCTTTTGTTGTTCCCCTTTTCCTTGCATATTAGGCGCATCTTATAATGGGAGGAAAATTGAAGCAGCAGTAACATGTGCTTGGACAAAAAATGAACACGTAGAAAAAGAAGCAAGCTGATACAGAGGTAACAAAAAAGGGCAGTAGCTAGTACTTGTTTATTCAGACTTAAAAAACAAGACAATGAATCTAAAAAATAATTCTTAAACTACATCACTCACCAACATTGTTGTTAGCTAATGCCTCACTTTGTGGCTGGACAATGGGAGGTGGTAGGGCCGGGGTATCCATGTTAGGTTGTGGTGTCGATCGGGTGACCCTCTCAGAGATCATAGTTGCACAAGATTGTGGCTCTGGATGGGACTGTGGTGCTCTTTGAAAACCTCGTGGCATCTCTAAGGCCTATAACAACACAATACAGAGCGCCCAAGCATAAACATATAATGTACATATAACAAGACTACTAGAAAGAAGAAAGAAAGAAAATGTATAGATACATAATTTTTGCCTATCATTAATTTGTACTTATATATTGTACCTGCTCAAAAGAGTCAACCGACTCACTGTCATTGCCAGGGTCATCCTCATCACGTGAAAGTCTACAGTCATCATCCTCCAACTCAACCCTAGTACGCTTTCCATTTTCGGCAGTAATACGTTTGCGCTGCTGAACCGATCCCATAAAAGGAGTTGCAATACTCTTCACCCCATGAGATTCACAGATCTTATTGTTCCTCTTTATCTTCTCATTTCTTTTCCTCTCATAATCTGGTATGAAATGAGTTGAGAGAAAACCAGGTTGGAGCAACACTTTTCTTCCTTTGGGCATTTTGCGTAACTATGAACTAGAAAATAAACACAAACATTATAAACTAATGCGGACCAAGGTCAATATAAAAAATAAAACATAAGGCAAACCAATAACTTCAAAAACTAATAAGCACATCTATAATACATGTCAGGATCCCCCGAAGTTACATATTATCCTAAAAATGCAACACCTCATGCATTTAATATTCATAACATAAGTACACATGCAAGAAAGATAATTTGATGGGGAAAGCGAAATAATGAACTACTTTTTGGTTGTTATATCATCGGCATACCAAATGAACAGGAATATTCTACAAATAGATTGAATAATTTATCTACCTGATTGATAGCACATATAGCAGGGACATTCATGTCAAACGAAATGGAGTGGATTGTTTGCTTCAGCTGTCTCCTAGCTGCTTTGGCAGATTCAGTATCTGGAAATCATACAGTAATCAAAAAAATATACATCAGATCAATGGCGGTCCCATTGCAGTCATGAATATGAAGCAATGACAGCAACTGGCACTTTGAATTCACTGTCAGAAATGATTTTTGTTTTGCAATAACATTTGACTATGTATCAAGTGAGTATTACGAGATTAATGGGTCTTCCAGGTTCATCCTATCAACAAGCACTCAGTCTACAGTCACAAACTTAAATGAAAGAGATGTTGGTTTTAAAGATGGAATAGTAATCATAGGTTTTGATGATCTGATTAAGGGATCAATATATATCATCTTTTTTACACAGGGGCAACCACCCAAAGTTTTCATTTCAATCCCTTATGCATTTCCAGAGTTGGGAAGGCAACTGCATTTCCAAATTATTGAGAACGTGCATTTCCAAATTATTGAAACTAAACACACTTGTCCATCGAATTGTGGAGAAGATGCTGGTAAAGGAGAGGCAACTTGCTCACCATTTGAAACCTAATACCTATGACATACCAATATCATTTCTCTAACTCTATACAACAAAAAGAAAATCCAAACATTTAGATCACCTGTCCAGTCTGAGCCCCCATGCACTCGAGATGAGCCATTAACTTCTCAATAAGCCATTAAGCATACGCTCAATCTATCTCGTGAGCCTCTGCTCAATCACTTGTGCGAGCCTCTGTTCAATCTCAATGCTAAGCCTTTGCTCAATCTTGGGAGTGGCCTAACACACTTGCGTAGTGATTTTGTTAAGTCTGAGACACACCTGCACCATAGTCCAACAAAATAAAAGAGAAGTCAAGTCATAAAACCACAAACATTATCAAACATGACCTGAAGTTTGGCTCCAGTACCCCACTTCTTCATGCCCTTAGCACAGCCTCGACCTCGCTTCTTCATAGATGTCTCAGGAGCTGAAAAATCAAATAATAGTATGATAGTAACCTATTAGCAAACAAGTAACAAACACACACCCCAGTGACTCGATAATTCCAGCTAGAGCATATGGCAACACAGAAGCAACAACCAGGAAAAGACATTTACACGGACTAACATAGCAGCAATAGATTCTATCTCAGCTAGAGTATGTGTTTTCCTTTAAAAAAAAGAGTTACATATCCGGATCATCTGATGATGGTTGAGCTGGTTGTCTTGACTGAGAATAAAAATTTGATACTCTATAGAGACTGCATTTAGACAGATGGATTAGTGCCTTCATACCATGTTAGGAATGGTATATAAATTTCTAATTTTCTACAACTAAAAAGCAAAAAGTTTATTATACAAGATACCAACAGATACAACAAGTATAACAGAATATAATTTGATTTTCATACCACCAATGTAGCCGGCCTCTTCAGAATCATTACACAAAAGGTAAAGAAATGAGTGAATTACCATAACAAAACTCTCTATATTAAATAATTAAAAAACACCTATACTCGTATTGGTTAGATGGTGTAGATACATAAGTAAAGTTCCCCTCTTGTTTGAGGCTATAGCTTAGTTGCAAGAATCACCCCCACCCCCGCCCCCCTTCGAGCAACTAAGGACTATAGACTTCTCCAGAGGTTTTGGTCTCTATGTAGAACAGAAACTCTAAGCCTTGCTCTATGTTTTGTTTCTTTCAATAAAAAAATATATATGTTTTTTTTTGCTTCTTTTGTTTAAAAAAATGTTTTTCTTTGTTCGCATTCATGCCAATTTTCAATATACAAGCGGCCCTCAAACCCCATTGAGAAAAAAGAAGAAGAAGAAGAAGAGCAGTTTGTACAGGGAAAGAGTCAAGTCTATGGTTACATTAACAAATGGGTCATATTCTCTTATATTGGCGAAATTGATGATTGCCCTAAAGCTCAAAGCTTTGGCATGATGACACATGTTCTATAACACTCCCTAGCACATTAATCCTCAATGACAAGCTAATTAGTCTTAAGAAATCACGCAACTGAAAAGGCAACCCAAGTCAAATCCAATACTCAAATGACAAGAGAAAACTCCATTTGAAGTGAACCATGGGTAAAATAATCTATGCTATAATTTCTTAGTCCAAACCCCAAATGGATAGATTTTACCAGAGTTGCGCTGCTACTTCAAAAGTCTTTAGCGAAAAATTTACACCTCAACCCTTCTTGAGAATTACAAACTGAAATACTATGGAGTACAACTGCTTAAGATAGAGATAAATGAGAGCTGAGGGAGAGAGATGGAGCATACCTGCGAGGTCAAAGGGAGTGTCAAATACACCTCTATGAACTGTCCAAAGACTCCAAACCTATCTTCTGCTAAGAAATTTAAATGTGACAACCCATCAGTAGCTTCCCTGAGGAGTTCACAATCAAATTTGTTGGCAACCGGCACCATGTGTTGACAAAACAAACATTAAGGACGAGGGAGAGGAATCAGATTTCTATTAATGATGCTAACTAAACGTATATTTTAAATTTTGTGCCCCATGACTAGTGAAATTGTTAGCAAGGAGTGGGATTTTCAAGAACTGTTGATCACAAACAGAGAATTCATACAAGTAATTCCATGAACAAAGGGTTTTATCTTTTCATAACGCCAAACCATGTTTTTTGCGCCCTAACCCAAACCCTCCTTCACCACGACCTCTTCTCTCCCTGGATCGACAAACCTACACTAGAAACCCAGATATGCTGGGGCAAAAACAGAGACATTGAGAGAGAGAAACACACATACCCACAGAGGGAGGTACCAGCAGCGAGGGCCTGGCGATAGGCGATTAGACCGATAGGGTAAAGTTCTCTGTGCACGAGAATGAAAAATAAGAAATTAGTCAACCGTTTACCCAAAATCAAACCAAAACCGTAACAGATTCTTCAGAGAGAGATCTTCACGCAGAAGAGGGAGTGACTGGAGAGAGGCGAGCTTGCAGCTAGGGCAGTCGTACGAGATTGAAGGAAGGGGGCCAGCGTGGAAAAGATGAAAGTTAGGGTTGGGTTTTGGGGTCGGATCAAAAAAAACAAAAAAAAGGGTTGGGTTTTGGTGACAAGCAAATAAATTTTCATTTGATTTTTTGACAGCGGGCTTGAATGAGTTGGAGCCGGGAGTGTGGAAATTCGAATCTTTCGGTGACAACATCATATTTGTCACTAAAATTTATCTTCAGTGACAAATATTTTGTCACCAAATCTCCTCATTATTTACTCTAGCAACGCAAAGGTTTTCGGTGACTTGAAGTAAAATTGTTTGTCACCGTTGAGTATATTTCATGACAACACCAATTTTTTGTCACCAAAAGGTGGCAAAGGGTGTCACGATTGGTGTTTTTTGTTGTAGTGACTTATTAATTAGAATCAAGTTTATTGAAAGAAGACAAAGAAGAAAACAATACAAAATTAGCTCTATTAAAACTAGGGCATAAGCCATAAGGGAACAAGTATACGAATAAACATATATTAAACAAGCTCAACATGTTGAGAAGAGTAATCAATCCGAAAATTTGTCGGCACCCAAAACAAACACAGATTTCATAATCATAGAGAACAAATTAAATAAACTAATGAACAAATTCCTTGTCCAACTAGGGGAAATCTATATAGAAAACTGAGAAAACCATTGTCGACTAAATTAAGATATTCCTAGTTAAGCTATTGTTTCTTGGAAAGCATGAGGGCACTTGATTTTCTAATACTATTGTTTTAGGGGAACCAAAATCCACTGCCAAATTGATTCAAGTACAAAGGCAATCGACAAAGGCTTTGACTATGCCTTTTTCACATTTTCTAATTAGCAAACAAATGGAGCAAAGAAAACTTTCTACTTTGTAAGAAACCGAAACGAGAAAACCCAACCGACAAAATATTCCTCCAAGCCTGTAAATCGAGACGAGGATGAAGCGTACCAGAGCGGAGCGAGAGAGCGAGAGAGAGAGCGAGAGAGAGAGAGAGAGAGCTCAACCAAATCGGACAGGTGTGGGTCGACAGTGCCGCTCTGTGTGATAAGGAATACAGTCAGGAGTTAGAAATTAGGGGGAATCGATGGAGAAGAACAGAGAGAAGTCGAGGAGAAGAGAGAGAAGTCGACATACCAGAACTTGGGAATGAGCTACAAAGATGGAGAGGGAGCAGTCGACATACTGCTATAGCTAGGGCTTTGCTTTGGGAAAATTTGAGGGAGAATAAGACGTCGTAGACGATTTGTGACTGGGGTTGGGTTAGAAAACCTGAGTTTAGAAAAGCTAACTGGGGTTGGGTTGTGGGACCATAGATTTTGGTGACAAAATTGTTCCTCACTTCCGATTTTAAGTCCCGCCCAATTTTTATTGCACCCCGCCAAAATGAAAATCAGTAAAATCAAATTGATTTTAGTACCTTCAGTGACGAAAAAACTTTTCTCACCCTAAGTGCTCTCTTTTGTGAGGAATTTTTCGGTTATCTACTGGTTAGCGACGAAAAAAAAAATTTCCTCACCTATAATGTCATTTGTCCTCAGTTTTTAGAGACGAAAAAAAAAATTTCCTCACCAACTTACTACTATTGGCGACAAAATATAATTTCCTCTCCCTTAAATTTGTTTATCCTTCTAATTGAAGACGAAATATGTTTTTCCTCTCTAAATAGACATATTGGAGACAAAATTTAGTTTTGTCACCAGGGATTTCGTCACGAAATTTCAATTTTGTTGTAGTGTTGGCTAACGGATTAGACCTAAGCTTTCTAAAGTGGAAATTCTTTGACAGAATCTCCTTTACGAGTTCAGGGTCCATGATATTAACTCTCGGATTTGGTCCATGCCATGTAAAAGAAATCTTTCCTGCATCAAAAACCAAATACCCAAATTCATCAAAAGAGTATCGACCATAAAAATTTCTAATTTCTATGGAAATAATTTCTACGCGAGATTTTGTAGGAGTACTGATATATAAACATTGTATGTTGTATGTTTTGATGTCTTTTATCCTTGTGCCCTTTTGATCTTTGTAATCGCTCCGTTCGAAGATTAATGAAATTCATCTTTTGCCATTGAACACAAGTTTTCAGACCCTAATTACCGTATAAGATCTCAGTTAGATGACCCTAACAATTCAAGTAATTGTGAACGAAAATTATAATATGATCTCGATTTCCATTCAATATGATTATTTTATTGGGTCCTTAAATATGAAACTCTCCCATATCGTAGTGCGCGCACCTGTATTTCGTATTTTGAATTGTGAATTGTAGATTTTTGTATTATGATCATAATAGATTAATTATGAATCTGTTGAGGGCTTGAGTGATATGTGCAAAATAAATTTTGAAATTGAGTAGTGTTTGGAAAGACAATCTTCAAAATAGATTATGAATTGAACTTTTACTATTTCACCCTAAATTATTTATTGTATGGTACTATAATGAATATGAATAAAAATTCATGGGTAATTAATTTTTTTATTCATATGGAAAATAGGAGAATATAAAAGCTCCTCCAACATTGATTCTCAAATTGTATCTCTATTGTTTGGTATTTGAGAATTCATTCTTGAAAAATACATAATTACCCCATGCTTCCAATCAGCTGCAATCCAAAAATTCAAAAATGTAGAATTCAAAAAAGTGACTCTCAAAAGGCCTCTAAGTTCTTTGTCATCTGCAAATTAAAAGTGTCAGTGTCACATCATTTAAGTACTCCTTCCGTCCCAAATTGGATGTCAATTTTTTATGTCCGTGCTAATTTCAATTCCTTATATCTTTCAATATTGATATCAAAAAATATGTAATATGAATCTTGTTTAATAGTTCTCGATTAGTTCTATTATACAAAGTTTTCAAACTAATGCAAAACATTATAGATTGAAGATACAAGCGATGTAAAATGACACGAGTTTCAATAATTGTCATTCTTTTTGAGACGGAGGATGATGCTATGGTGTCCCCGGTCATTTTGGGGACACCGTAATTTTTGGCATAACAGAACCCTTGTAAGCATAACAAAAATCTTTACAAGTATAATAGAACCATAACATGGCATAACCAAGGCATAACCAAAAACCAATCAAGGCATAACCAAAAACCAATCAAGGCATAACCAAAAATCAACCAAGGCATAACCAACCAAGTTATGCCTTGTTATGGTTTTGGTTATGCTTATAATGGTTTTGGTTATGCTTGTAATGAATTTGGTTATGCTTATAATGGTTTTGTTATGCCAAAAATTACGGTGTCTCCAAAATGACCGGGGACACCGAAGTCATTCCCTACTTATGTACAAACATTATGTAAATTTTCTTTCCACAAATAAGTTTCCTAAATGACCAAAGAGCCATCTAAAAGGGAAAAACTTGCATGATTTTCTGCGTAAGCTGTCTTTGACTGCCTTCATTTACATATATTCTTTGGGGGAACGGAAATTGAGAATCTTCGATGGAAAATTTAAAGATGCCAATGGAATTGTTGGTGCTATCTTCAACTTTGTTAGAGCTAAGATCAGCTCTTGGTCATTTGCCAAATTCTCCATTCAGAAAATGAGGCTTTGTGATGACTAGCTCCTAAATTCTAGGATTTTTGCTATAAACAATTGTTCATAGTTTTTGCTTAAGAGTTATTTAATTTGTTGATCGTTTCTTGGACCTTTTCATCTATAGGTGGCTAGGGGATACCCCTGTTGTATTTTTGTAGCCTTTTGTGCGTTTTTTGGTTAAATAAAATTCCACTTACCAAAAACAAAATTGCATCATTCTGATTCTGACCATTTTTATTTTGTATGTGTATAAAATATTTTAAGCCACACCCCCATTATTAGTCATATATTCCATGCATCCAGTCCTTAAGGTGATCTAGGTCTGTAAATAAAGATAAGATGTGATGGGCCAGCTAGATTGAAAGAAACACGAGGCATGCATGCTAAAAAAAACAAAGAAAAAGATAAATAATCCTTAGTGTACTCAGCATCAGGGGCGAATTTAGGAGAGAGAACATGAGGGAGAGGATGTGAACGTGGCACTCTACATTCCTCCATATCCTATGTACTATCATGTGGTGCGGTCCAGGATGATGATCAAACCATTATTTTATATAATTTGAAAATTTTCGATTTATCAAACGTCGATAAATATTTGAACAAGGTAAATTTTAAATTGTGAAATGAACGGTAAATAATATTCTAAACATGAATTGCATAATTTATAGAATACAGTGTAACTTGTTCACGTGTTTATCAATATTTGATCAAGGTGATATTTTACAGTCATATTATGTTTTATGGTTTCTACGAAAGCTAAGTGGTTCGATCATCTTCATGGACACTAAATAGCCAACAGAACAAGAGTACAGAGGGGTACATATGGAGAGATGGAGTCTACAAGGTGACTCTCTCCTGCGATGGTGTGTTACACTATCTAAAATAAGTATTTATTTTTTGAATAAGTATTTATAAGTACTTTATAATTATTTATAAGTACTTGAAAAATAAGAACCTTAGTGAAATAGGCCTGAATCACACGAGGTGATATTGATTTAAGTTACTTTTAAGAGACATTAATTGATAAAGTATATCCCTCCGTCTAATTTATTTGGCTAAATTTTAGATTTCAATTCATTGTGGAGACAAAATGACTACTATAAAAAAATTTTTGAATTATTTTAGAGTGCTCTTTCTTTTCTTTTTTGTTAGAAAAAAAAATGGCTGAAACGTGAAGATTCTGGATATAGAATTCAGCTCTACCCATATTCGGTGGTTGCCCTTATTTTCACACCCGGAAATGAAATCCGGGATAATAGTTTGTTTCCTCCACCTGGATAAAATTTGGACACCACCTTATCCAAATTTTGACCGTTAATAACAGTGATTTGAGGGGGTTCGTTCAAAAATTGTACTAAAATCTTACATATTTTAGTGTATAATTTGA